>JAYXIM010020965.1:0-204663 GCA_037575425.1 Anastrepha fraterculus | reverse complement strand
AAGTATTTCCCTATCTCACAACTTGAGCACTGACTCTTCCTTTGGTTTCAAACATACACATCTGTGTTCACGATAATAACACGAGACATATGGAATATTTTGACTATTTATTTATTACCTATTATTTTTTTTTATTTCTTTATAAAAATTCTGTTTTTGTTTGTGTAATAAAAAAATTAAATAAAGATTTTATTTTATAGGCTTATTTGGAATATGCTTCCGGTCGACTCAACCTTAAAATCCAAAAATAGTTAAACTTTAAAACAAAAACCAAAACAAGAAAACAATTATTTGAAATAATACCGCACACATTTTTTTTATGCAGGGCAGCT
This sequence comes from Anastrepha fraterculus, assembly GCA_037575425.1. Taxonomy (NCBI): domain Eukaryota; kingdom Metazoa; phylum Arthropoda; class Insecta; order Diptera; family Tephritidae; genus Anastrepha; species Anastrepha fraterculus. The sequence goes on along the minus strand of JAYXIM010020965.1, from coordinate 204,331 downwards.
CACGGAAACAATGTGTCAATGTCCGATAAAATTGTAGCTTTAATATTTGTAATATATATTTCATATTTATATTTATTAATTATTTCATTACTAGTAAATATAATAAACATGAAAAAGCTATAATGTTGAGAGTGAATGTATTGTGTGTCTCTATTTATGTTTGAATAACTTTTTTACTAAATAAAAAAATATGATTTTGAGTGATGGAAATCTTTATTTTGACCTTTACGTGCCAAATATGAGTGACGTACAAAACCATTTGTTAAAATTATAAAACTTCCGTTAAAGTGATTAATTTTGCGCCACCTTGTATATGTAAAACAAGTAGGTTTTTAAAGCTCAGATAGAAAAAAAACACAAACGGCATTGTACGAGTACAATCAACAAAGTAAAAGTGGGAATAATATTGACGTCACGAACTATAGACCTATTGACAATACTTTCAAAATTATTTAAAACTGTTGTTACCACAAAACTGATTTGTTCTGTGCCTAGTCTTATACGCACGAATCGATATGGTTTTGGTTTTGAGCATTTTTTTTCTAAGGATTGTGTTGATAGCTTTAAGGCTGGCTGTCAAGCAGATGCCATCTACACTGACTTATCGAAGGCTTTTGATGGGATCTCTCATAAAATATTACTAAGTTTTTTACCTTATTTAGGATTCGATTCCAAGTGCCTAACTGGAGTAGCAAAGTGATATTATCACCTTCAAAGTACTCCCCATCATGCCAGATTTTAATTCAGCTCTCATTTCGTTTCGGCAGTTTAAACGCGTTCCCCGTAACGGTTTCTGACTCGAACAAACAGGAAAAATCGCGGGAGCCAGGTGAATTCAATGACTATAAGATGGTATTTGTTTCATTCTTGGTCAAAAATCCACCGATAATGATGACACTGTCCACTCACTTGCCTGATGTCTGGATTGCATATCGTAACATAAGCCTCGTCACCAGTAATTATGTGTTTAATGAATGTTTGATCGGATTCAGCCTTTGAAACAATGTAATTGGCGATATTAGCGCGATCCTTTTTTGCATGAAATACAGGTCCTTTGGAGCCAACTTTGCAGCAACACCATCAAGCTCCCTGATGGTTATCTTGTGGTTATTGTTTAATTTTCTTTTATTTTATTGATGTTTTCATCAGTTTTCGATGTCGGCGTGTTGCTATTACGTTCTGTAGCCTCGATGGGCTCACGATCTCTTCTGAAGCGTTCATGCCACTCGGAAACGGCTGTTTTTTTTAGAGTATCATTACCAAATTAGTTTCACAACATTTTTAAGGATTAGAATCGATTTTTTAGGCAAAATGTAATACAAACTCGTTGAAGAAATTTTGAATCCATTTTTAAAACTGTGGAAAATCGAAAATCCGTACAAAAGTAGTTTCACTCAAGGGGGCGTATCTTTTACAAATGTCAAGCAATGGCGATAGAAATGTTAATCACAGTTGTGGCAACTTATGAAAAGAACAAAAAAAAACACAACTCTAATCAGTTTACTTTACCTGGCGGTTGTTCCGGTTACTTGTTAATCAAGGTGGTATTTTGGGATCTAAATGAAAAACTGGTGATCAAATTAAGCACTTAGCGGTATTTTTCTCCTCTAAACTCACATTCAGTAACAACATAGATTATTTAATTGCAAATACCTGCGCTATGCTAGCGAAATAAATGAAAGCGAAATAATCTCTCCATCCGTAAACTGGGCTTTGAGGGTTGTGCTAGGGCTATCTTTCCGAGCAGGCAAGACTGGAAAGAGGGGAGAGTCTGCACGGATATAGGTATCTCTGTTTTCACTGACGGATCCAAGATGGACTGCGGAGTGGGAGCGGGGGTTTCCTCTAAATCAGCCAGCATTTCGGTCTCCTTTAAACTGTCGAAAACGAGCAGCGTTTTTCAAGCAGAGATCGTCGCGATCCTGCAGGCATGCAAGATGCCTCGGGAACGCTGTTGGGAAGGAAACATTAATATTTTTTCCGATAGCTAAGCTGCGATCAAGGCCCTGTCGTCGCCGTATTGCAGCTCTCTTCTGGTGAACTCCTGGAAGAAGGAACTCAAACATCTCGAACGAGCAGGAAACATTTCCCTTATCTGGGTTCCTGGGCACAGGAATATAGTGGGAAATGAAATTGCCGACGAGCTTGCCAGGAAGGGGTCGACAGAACCGGTTTCAGCTGTCCCCCTCTCAGAAATCGGTGCCCCTTTGTCCGTTGTTAAAGGGAAACTACACAATTTCTTTCTGAAAAAAAGCAAAAGACAGATAGAGATCTGTCTCATCGTGTGTTATTTCGAAAACATTATGGCCTCAATACGATAGAAACAGAACGCTTAAGGTGAATCCCCCGCCATTAAATTTCCAAACTCATTGCGGTGTTCACTGGTCACTGGGTGATCAGTACTCATGCGGAGAAGCTTGAAATTTCGTATAACACCCATAGCAGAAGCTGTGGGGATCCGACAAAGAAAGACACTGTTGAACACTTTCTCTGCAAATGTCCGGATCTGGCTGGTAGGCGTTTGAGATTCCTTTGCGTGCCCTTCGGAGATGACTTGAAGAAATTCTCCAGCCTATATCCCTTTTCTCTTCCACTACATCAACAGCACTAGATGGCTGTAGAAGGTTTTTTCTTCCCACATAATGATATCAAAACGGCAAGTAGGGGCTACTTGAAGTGTGCCTGTGGTACTCTTGCCATTTTACTACCTACCTACATACTCTCAAAAAGGAATTTGTTAGCGTTGCTTTTATCTAGCGATTATTCCAAGTCCCTCCCATAAAAACAGTTGAGTGTATACAAAAGGGTTTTAATAAAATTCTAGTTACAGTCGCTGAACTTTTCAGAACCATTGCCCTTATAAGATTCCCGATTGCAGCTTTTGAATTTAACATAAGCGCACAGTAAACTTTTGTACTAAAAGTGCTAAGTAGTAAAACTTATTGTACTGATATCTTAGTAAGATCACATCTGAATATAGGTACATCCTGTTCCATGTGAATTTAATCAAATTCAATTAAGCTATGAATGCACCCGTTGAGCGAATCTTAAGGCGACCAGGTGATCTAGGGCTCAAATATTTAGAGTATTTACAGGAATTTTTTTTACAACAAAAAAATTTAAAAATGGTATTTCAATTTTTTAGGCTTTTTATTTAACTTCTTTTACATACAAAAATGAAAACATAATTTTTTTTTTTAATTTTAATAATTTTACGAATGGCGCTGAAGTTGACCATCCCGAAAAATTGGACATGGGCGATGCTATTTACTTTGGCTCTTCTATTTATCTGAAACGCAAAAACATAAAAAAGTATTAATCAGCATGAGTGCAGCTATGTCCCGCTACTAGACTAAGAAACAAAACAAAAATTTTATAAAATGGCGCGGTTTTGAATTTGACACTCTAAAAAGCAGGTTTTTTCAGTTTTTTAATTAAAAAAGTACAAAATAATTGAAATAATAATATGACTCTAGTACGGGTCATAGCCATATTAAAATTTCAGACGATTCGGCTGAATATTTTTGTTTTACAACACCAGGCCAAAAAAGTCGTTTCGAGATAAACGAGTTTAAAGTTTGAGGTAGAGGAGCATGCGCACCGCTCTTGGGAATTTCCGCATGAAAATTTCACAGTATATTTTTAAGATACTAAACTTTCGCAATATCGAAAAAACAAAAACTCGATTGTTTGAAATTTCTAGACCACCGGATCCCCTTAAGTGATGTAGATAAGGTAATTTTCTAGAATGGCATTGAAAAACTTAGTCCTAAGTCATACACAAACTCATACATCCAATTCATAGCTAATAAGAGTGAAATTGTACTTCGAAATAAATAAATAAAAAAAGTGCGTGTAGCGTAGTACACATAACAGAAGTGAAACTTTCAAGGTAGACAAAGAAAGAGGGAGAGTCCCGAGAGAAAATGAGAGAGAGAGAGAGAGAGAAAGAATATATATCTAAATAGATTCACAACATTTGCAGAGAATACAAATAGACAAAATTTACAAAAAACGGAGAAGGGTCGACCGGTGTAGGTAAACGCCGCACACAAACCGTGGCAAAAACGCCCACTACTCCGAGCGTTTATCACCCGCACAAGCGCAGCAATTCCAGGACCGCAGCAACGGCACAAATTACCGCAAGGCAATACCACTAAATCCGACGCCGGAATGGATAGCACTTTATAGTACGCACAAGCACTAGCCAGGAAACGAAAAATGCCCCAAACAGTAGGCACCAAGGAAATATAACGGCAAAAAGTAGGCACCAAAAATATATTCCCTACAAGTTTGCACCAAAAAGTTGGCAGTGTTATTCTCACTAGAAATTAGCCACAGGGAAAAACTCAGGAAAAATAGCCTAATAAGTGTATCTAAGATATAAAGGGTGATTTTTTAAGAGCTATAGGAAAGCTTTTCAAAAAACACACGTAAAATTCAGAAAAATGCATGAAATTTTTATTTAAATCGACAGTACAGTAATTTTTAAAATTATTTCATGGAAATGTTGACCGCGACTGCGCTTCAATTGGTCCATCCGCTTAGTCCAGTTTTGGCATACTCTATTCAATGTTTCGGCCGGTATCTCACATATAAATGCTTTAATGTTGTCTTCCAATGCGTTAATTGAAGCAGGCTTCTCTGACTAGAAATTAGCTTTAACATAGCCCCACAAAAAATAATCTAAAGGCGTTATATCGCACGATCTGGGTGGCCAATTGACAGGTCTCGAACGTGAAATAAAATGTTCACCGAACTCGCCTCTCAACAAGTCCATTGTTACGCGTGCTGTGAGGCATGTGGCACAGTCTTGCTGAAACCACATGTCATGCAAGTGAAGCTCTTGCATTTTGGGCAAAAAAAAGTTAGATATCATTTCACGGTAGCGCTCACCATTCACAGTTACGTTACGATTCGCAGCATCTTTGAAGAAGTACGGTCCAATGATGCCTCCAGCCCATAAACCGCACCAAACTGTGACCCTTTCTGGATACATTTGTAGCTCTTGCAATTCTTCTGGCTGATCCTCACTCCAAAACCGACAATTCTGCTTCCTTACGTACCCATTGATCCAAAAATGAGCTTCGTCGCTGAACACAATTTTTCGATAAAAAAGTGGATCTTCGGCCAACTTTCCAAGAGCCCATTCACCAAAAATTCTGCGATGCGGTAGATCTTCCGGCTTCAATTCTGGCGCCAGCTGTATTTTGAAAGGCTTCACACCTAAATCCTTTCGCAAAATTTTCCACGTTGCACATACAGGTATTTGAAAGATCTACGGGGTCAAAAGTCCATTTAACAAAACCTTCTCAAACTACTTCTTTTTTCTTAAAATAATATTTGTTAGTCAATAAGTAATACTATCGAGATAGATCCGGTTAAGATTCGGTTGTAATTGTTTAGTATGTACCTTGTTTTGACAATTCATCAAAGAATTTGATCCGGATAAGTCCGGATAAACGGTATTTTAGTACTTTGAATGTTGTTGGTAAAATTTTATGAAAAAGGTATTTTCCATTACAAGGGATTAAGCGAAATATTTATTTGTTGTAGATTCAATGGGAACATCGGGAATGAGGATTGTGACTAGAAAATACTGGTTTGACCTCATGAACAATGAAAATTTACCCAACATATAGGCAAGACTAAATTTCTTGAAAGATCAGTTTATGTCTATTAAAATATTCTCTGACAATCAAATTGAGACGTTGAAAAGCAATTTTGCACATTTCAAATCAGAATTTAAAAATCGATGGACTAAAGCTCATTATAAAGAAGCGGTATTCCTAAAAAGTAATGAATCTTGGCTGAACGGAACCTTCGCCATTCCCGTTGTTGCTGACAGTCCTTCAAATCGAACAGGACGACCGAGTAAAAGAAGTAAAAGAAGAAAACTGAAAGAAAAACTGAGGAAATGCGCTCTAATTTTGATCAAAACCTTATCATGCATGCTGCGCAAGTAGAATTAAGAAGGTCAGGAAAACGAGATGCTTCGAATGTAAAAGAAATCATTACTTCGTCAACGCGCGCAACCAAATATAAAAAGGCCTATTATCGAACAAAGTCATCAAAAGATAAAATTTGGCCCTTATCTGTCCAGGAAGCAATGCAAATGTTCATCGATGCAGATCTAACACGAGACCAATACGAGACAATAAGAAGAACAAATAAGAAATTCTTTCCTTGTTATAGTCTTTTACAAGAAGAAAAAAAGAAATGTTATCCGCCACCAGAACCTTGCACTGTAAATAGTACAGGTGCGGAAGCCGAATTGCAACCTTTGGTCGACCTTACCGTTAGACGAATATCGGACTACCTGGAAGAGGTACTAACAACATTCAAGGTCCAAGAATGTGAGACCCTTAAATTAATTTGTAAATGGGGTTGCGACGGGTCCCAACAGACCCAGTTCAAACAAAAGATTGAAAATGATACGGATTCAGATACGAACATTTTTCAAAGCTGCTTTGTTCCTGTAAAATTAGTATGCGGCCAAAACATGGAAAAGACTATATGGGAAAATCCAACACCATCTTCTCCTCGATTTTGTCGGCCTATAAGATTTAAATTCATCAAAGAGACTACTGATGTAACGGAGCAAGAAATTAATCACGTCAATAATCAGATAAACAGTCTGGTTGCAACAGAATTTGACTTGAGTGGCAAACATTATTCAGTGAAACACGAATTTATAATGACAATGGTTGAATGCACAAAATACTTATTCATGGAGCTGTTATAATAAATAGTGCTTTGTTACCAATTGGCCAGCTCTCTGAAGAGGCTGCAGAAGCCCGAAATAAGCATTTCCGCTCTTACCGGCTAGAATTTGCCCGAAAATTTACTAGAGAAAATTGCAACAGGGATACTTTCAACCGCCTCCTTTTAAGTTCGGACCCCTTAATGAGCTCTATGAGGCAAATAAAAAGAAGAAAGTCCCAATCATTTCTGCCAGAAACATTGGAAACGCTCATGCCTGCCGATCCAAACCTAGAATTTTCTTCACGTAGCGATGAAGAAAATCTAGATAATACCATTTGATTGGATGCTTTTTTTAATTGTTTATATTTTTTTATGTTTGATCTTGTAAATCTTTCTTCATTCTCATATTATATTTCATTCAATAAATGTTTTAAGTTCATTATTTTAGTTGGTTTTATTCAGAAACATCCATTAGCACACGTTAAACCCAAAAAATACTTTTGGCCCCTTAGATTGTTCAAATACCCCTATGTGCGTTGTTGAGTAACAGAGGCCCAATTGCTGCGTACGGCGACGAATCGATAATTGATGGTCATCATTAACACTGGCCGATACAGCTGCGATATTTTCTTCAGTTCGCACTCTACGTAAGCGTGTTGGTGGTTTGATGTCCAATAATGTAAATTTGGTTCTAAAGTTCTTAGTCACAATAACTGGAATAGCCGCTTCAGTGGGTCGATTAAACTGACCATAAAATGGAAGAAGCGCGCGATAAACTTTCTTAACAGAACAGGCATTTTTATAATAAAATTCAATGATTTGCAAGCGTTGTTCGTTTGTAAGACGATTCATGGTTAAATTATAGACCGAACTGAAGATGTTTGACAGTGAAACGAAACGTGCGTCAGCTATTTAAAACAACTGTTTAAAAAGATAATAGCTAAAAAATCACCCGTTATTTAAGGTATAGTTCTCGCTCTTCTTTTCCTCCACGTTATAACTTCTTTCTCTCTCGCGGAACGAATGTGCCCAAAACACTGCATGGCCTTGAAATTTTACTCTCCATTCTCGCTCGACCATCGACGACTAAGAAGTTTCACTTGAATAATTAAAAACATGGTGTTTATTTTCATATTGTCAAATATTTTTTTAATACACTTTGGTTTTTACTAGAACAAAAACGATATAACTTAAAAATTCAAACTTTGTTTAAAATTTCCAAAAATATAAATTGATGAAAATTTCAAACAAAACAAAGTCAACGGCATCCACAATTTCAAGGGACAAGTCAAATTTTGGTTGAAAAACAAAATACATTGTTCTTGTTGTTTTTGCTCTACTGCTGTTAACTCTTTAAGGTGCCTTGTACAATTTTCAATTGTAAATGCGTTCAAAATATTTATTTTGTTATTTTTATTGTTATTTTATTATCAAATTTTTTCTGTTTAGAATTCCGTGCGAAAAGCAACTTACACAAGAAAACAATGGGATATTCAAAGCATGCCATGAAGAAATACTTGAAATGGCTTCAAAATTGCATTGAATTTGGGCAATTATTTTTTTCTGGCGAACTTGTGAATTTCCTCCATATAAAAAACTTCAAGCTTCGGTATATGGAAGAAAATTCATAACATGGTCGGTAAAATATGATAAAATATAAGATTATATCAAAATTGGATGGACTAAAAAAGTGGGCATATGAGCTTGTTTAGCTTTAAGTTAGAAATTTGGTAAAATTTTGTTCAATTTTTGAAATTCTTTAAACTTTAGGTTATACGATTTCTGTGGTAGTAAGAGGTAAAATTACATAAAAAAATAAAGCAAATTAAAGAGAAAACAAACAAATGCTCAAAACTTTGCCACATGTCGCGCTGCTACTATTGTGAATACAGGTGTGTGTGCATACAGTGTGTTTCCTAAGTCAGTGTGAGTATTTGCGCGCACTGTTGGATATTTTATTGATAAAGTTTGGGCCCCGTCGTGCTTGTGATTCAAAACTCAGGGTTGATTGGAAGTTTCAATTGAATAGCGGCAATGAGTTTGTGTAAATGTGCTTGTGTCCGTGTTTTTGTTGTATAGGCGAAATCAATCGAAGATTGGTGCGCTGCCACCTTTGCTTTACATGTAGCGGCAACACCAGAAAAACTTCGCTAATTTATGCCAATTAGGGCAAATGAGGAAATTTATAACTTAAATTGTTTGCTGCTGTTATTTCCTGGTCATAGTACAAGATAATGCATAAAAATATCAGAAGTTGTTATGATTTTTTTTTTGTTTTTTTTTTTGTTGCTATTACTGCAATCCCACAAGTTGCCGCCGTCACTTGCTCACTTTGGGCTGTGTTGCTTTTACTATGTCTACACTAACAACCTCTTGTAAATTTATTTATGAACCTCTCTGGGGATCCCTACAGCAGTGGCAGTGAAGGTGGCAAAACGAGACCAGTAGTAAGGAAATGTCAACTTCACGCTAAACCTATTTTTACATAAACAAGTTCAATGCTTTCTATTGAAGTTCGTACAACTTTTCAACCTGCACATCACTAGTGAATTTGGTGGGCTGAATTATATGTGTGCCTGTTTTTTCATGTTATTCGAAATGTATTGCGTCAACTACAAATGCAGAAGTCAAATGGATATTTATATGCCCATATACAGTAGGTTATCTTCCATTTACGAGGGTCTACTTTTACATTTTATGCCCAGTAATGAAAACACAGTAAAATATTCATGAAAATGGATTGATTGTTTCTTCAAAATATTCTCCTTGGAAGTCAATACTCTTCGGCATTCGCTTGAACCGATATTCAAAGCTCTTTTGTCACTCAGCACTGGGTGCCGCCAATACGTGCTGTTTAAAGGATTCAGCAGCTTCTACAGGCGTTGAAAAACGTTGACCTCGCATTTTAATTTTTATATTTGGTAATAAAAGAAAATAGTAGATACCAAATGAGGGCTTTTAGCCAAATGACCCATTAATTCGATCTTTTGAGTGCTTTAAGAGCTCGTTGCCGACACGAGGCAGATTTATATCTGGTCAAGGACTATTATTCATGCAGCATTCCTCATATTATGTGCGGGGAGTGTTTATACTGTTAAAATAACAGCAATAACCTCGCATTGTCTTTTTGAAAGATAGTTGTTGTTGTTGTTTTAACAGTAATGGTAGCCCCGTCAGTGTAGGGCATATCACCGGTCGTCTTCATCTAGCTCATCTAGGGGTAGGCCCAGGAAACATGCTGTTTCGACAGGTTGGGTCCAGAGGGGGAGGGGTGTTAGATAAGTCGGTTTTTGGGGGCATGTGAAGAGGTGGTTAATGTCGTGCGGGATACCTTCACATGCCAGACATGTGTTTGGAATGTCGGGGTCAATTCTGGATATGTAGGAGTTTAAGGGGTTATATACCTTGTGGTCCGGTGAAATTAGCGAAAGTTGGGTTTTTTTAAAGATATGTAGCAATAATTTTATTGTATAAAAGTTTTTATTATTGGATATTACAATGTTTAAAGAAAAAAAAAGGCTTTGTTTGTGTAAAAATATTTAAAAATGGCGGAGTTATGGCGTTTTCCCCCAAGACCCTTTTTTTGGAAGAGGCTTGCAGTGGACGCGATTCAAGTCCACCAAGTCAACTGAAATCAAAAAATCGAAAAGATTTCATTAGTATAGGGTTATATCTTCTTAGTGAACGATCAATATATTAAATATTTTGATTTTTGTGAAAATAGGAACATGTTTTTAAAAACTCCACTTCTACAGTCCTAAAATTGGCATTAAAAAATTCATATCTGCAAAATAAAAATTTATACATAAAAAGTTGATCGTTCACTAAGAGGCGACATCAATTACGAACAATTTAAAAAAAAAATTATAAAAATCGGTTGAATACTTTTTTTGCAATCGCGTCCACCGCAAAAGCATTTTTGGAAAAACACGTTTTTGAGATAATCGCGTTTAAAGTTTCAAGCATTCAAATAACTACAAATCACCTGGATATGACTACATCGATAGCAAAGTAGTTAAGGCTCTTCCTGAAAAAGCTATACAATTCCTAACCATAATATACAATGCTATTCTTAATTTATACCATTATCCCACCCAGTGGAAATGTGCCATTGTGGTCATGGTACCAAAACCCAATAAACCCGAGAATAGTGTCAAGTCTTACCGTCCTATTAGTCTGCTGGTAACATTTTCGAAAATATTCGAAAGAATATTTTTGCAAAGAATGTTGCCTGTAATTGAGGATCATAACATCATACCTGAACATCAGTTTGGGTTTAGAGTAAGACATGGTACACCAGAGCAGTGCCACAGGGTCGCAAATGTAATTACAGCTGCACTGGAAGAGAAAAAATACTGTTCTGCAGCCTTTTTACATGTTGAACAAGCATTTGACAGGGTATGGCACCAGGGACTTCTGTTCAAAGTAAAAAAGATATTACCAGCACATTTCTATCTGGTACTTAAATCTTATTTAAGTGACAGACACTTCTATGTAAGGTACGGGGATGCCTCATCTGAAATTTATAACATTAATGCCGGTGTACCCCAAGGTAGTGTCTTAGGTCCTGTCCTTTATACTATATTTACAGCTGATATGCCCAATTCAGAAAAAGTAGAAGTAGCAACTTTTGCTGATGATACAGCATTTATCGCTTATAACGAGTCCCCTGTAGAAGCTTCATATCTTCTGCAAAATCAACTCCAAATTTTGGAGTCTTGGCTTAACAAATGGAAAATAAAAGTTAATTCCGAAAAATCTACACATGTCACTTTTACATTAAGAAGAGAGCAATGCCCTGCAGTATTTTTAAATAATAAACAAATTCCCACTAGTGACAGAGTTAAATATTTAGGGATGCATCTTGATCGACGCCTCACGTGGAAAAGTCACATTCAGGCTAAGCAACAACAACTAAAAATTAAAACAACACGTATGCACTGGCTGCTTGGCCGTAACTCTCAACTTAGCCTAGAAAACAAAATACGGATCTACAAAGCTATTCTGAAACCCATTTGGACCTACGGAATACAGCTATGGGGAACTGCTAGCAACTCCAATGTGGAGATCTTGCAACGTTACCAATCGAAAACATTGCGAAGCCTTGTTAATGCCCCTTGGTTTATTACCAATGAATCTATCCATAAGGACTTAGGTATTCCTTTTGTAAAGAATGAAATTCGAAAATATAGTACTAGATATCTGAAACGATTATCTAATCACATAAATCCAGCTGCTATTTGTTTATTAGACACAACCAATGAAACTATACGGTTAAAACGCAATCATATATTAGACTTGCCATTCCTCTAGTATGAATCTACTCAACCTATAAACTTTAAGGTAAAATTAAGTAAGTTAATCTTAAGTGATAATATTAACAAACAATGAATTTAAGCAATCTTGAAGTACTAATTAATTTTAATAATTTAAGAACGAACTGTACAAGTTAATAAGCTGTTGTAATTTCTATGTAGATTTGCACAAAAGCAAAACTACCGCTGCCATTATCTTATAAGATCTAATTTGCTGAATGTCTTATAGTAGATAGATTGCAAATAAAGTAAGTTTTAAAAAAAAAAAAAAAAAAAAAAAAGTTTCAAGCGCCGCATGAGGCCGTACGCTCAGGACGTGACGACGCACAATTTAAAACGCTGTAACTTTCGATCTATTGCTCAGATCTCTATGAAATTTTTGGAAAATGTTCTCAAGGGATTGTACTTTACGATAAAGAAATAAAATTTATTTTGATTTTTTTGAAAAACACAAGGTATATAACCCCTTAACCTGCTACAGTATCCAGAACGTAATTGTGCCAGTGTTACACGAGTCTCACGGGGAAGCTGCAGCTCTTCGTCTGCAATAGGTGGTTGTTGGACTCCGATTACGGCATCCACAGGACGGGAGCTCATGAAAGTTGTGACGGTCTCCCGGTGGATGTCGTTTATTGACTGTCTAAATACTGTCCGGTCCAGTACATTGTGGTCAGTTTTGTCCTGGATTTCGTCAGCATAGTCCAAAAGGTCTCTCCTGACGTAAAGCAGGTGTCTGCAGGGGTGGAACCTGCGGTAACATGCAAGCAGGATCTGCTTACTGAGCAGTTTGTTATGCTCCATTACTGGGAGCATTTGTGCCTCGTAATGCAGGTGTTGAATGGGGGGCATCAGGAGGCAACCCGTCGCTGTCCGAATGGTAGTATTTTGACATGTATGTAGCTTTATCCACTGCGTGTCACTAGTTCCAGGCGACCAGACAGGCGCAGCATAGTTCAGAACCGGCCGACCAATTGCCTTAAATGTCGAAAGCAACAGTTCTTTGTCTTTGCCCCAAGTGCTGCCGGCAAGTGATTTAAGGACTATGTTGCAATTTTAGACTTTAGTGTCAATTGCGGTTGGGTGCGCAGAGACGGAGAGCAAGCTGTCAAAGGTTACACCCAAAATTTAGGGGTTGTTTACCGTTGGAATTGGTGTGTCGTCGACGTTTACCTTAAGTGACAGCTTGACCTCCTTTGTCCAGGTGGTAAAGAGGGTCGCCGTGGACTTTGTGGGGGAAAGTTGGAGATTCCTCGCAGTGAAAAAGCGACAAAACTCGGTGAGGTAGTTGTTCACTTTGGAACACAGGCCATCGATGTCATTGCCCGACGCCATTATCGTACAGTCGTCAGCGTATGAGATCAGGGAAACTCCCGCTGGTGGTTGGGGGAGCTTCGAGATATAGAAGTTGAACAGCAAGGGAGAAAGGACACTACCCTGCGGTACACTTTGCTTAATCTTCCTCTGCTTTGATGTTTGATCTCGAAAAATCATTGACGAGTGTCGACCGCTCAGGCAGTTTGCGGACCACCTCTTCAGCCCTGGCGGGAGTGTCGACTGATAAATATCATCTAGTAGCGTGGAATGGCTGACTGTGTCAAAAGCCCTATTCAGGTCCAACGCTACTAGGACAGACCTCTCGCAGGGGCGGTTTTGGTTAAGCCCGCGGTTTATCTGGGCGTTTATGGCGGTGAGTTCAGTGGTGGTGATATGAACTCGTCGGAAGCCGTGCTGATGTGGGGCTGGGGTCAGGTGTTTCGTGAAGAGTGGGAGTAGGAGGGCTTCAAGTGTCTTCACTACTGGGGAAAGGAGAGTTATCGGCCGATAAGATTCCCCTTGGTTGGCGGGTTTCCCAGGTTTCAGTATTGGAACCACTCTCCCTGCTTCCCACTTGTCAGTGATGATAAGAGTGGCCAAGGACAGGTTGAAGACCCTTGTGAAAAATCCTACTCCCAAAAGTCCCAGATGCTTCAGCATCAGCGCGTTTAGTCCGTCAGGGCCAATGGCTTTTGATGTTTTTGATTTGTTGATGGCCTCTTGAACCTCATCACCGGAGAAAGAAAGTGACGCACTGTCGTTCGTCAGTTTGTGCAGCGTTCTGGCAGCACGACGTTTGGTTCTGTCGGCCGGAAGATGCAGTATAAAACCCCGGCTAAAATAGCTCGCGCATCTCTACGGGTCCGACGAAGTGCAACCGTTGAAGGTGAGGGCCACCTTGTCGTTGTGCTTCGTCGGGTTCGACAGGGACCTAACGGTGGACCAGAGGTTACTCACCCCAGAGGTGAGGCTACAGGTTTTCAGGTGCTCAACCAGTCCACTTGTGTTGATTTACCAGTTGCCGGATCTCCAAATTGAGATCGCTTATACGGGGATCCCCGGGATCGGCCTGGCGTAAGTGGTCACGCTCGTTGGCTAAGCTGGCTGCTTCAGCTGGGAAATGAGGACGAATGTCCTTAAAACTTCCAGCTGGAATGAAGCGAGCCGCAGCAGCTGTGAGCACCTTGCGGAATGCGCGTTCGCCTACGCGCACATCAGTGGGGATGGGAAGAGCAGCGAAGGTGTCCTCGGTGAATTCCGTGAAGCCGGCCCAATAAGCTTTTTTAAAATTAAAATAAGAGCGTTGGTTCGCGGAAACAAAGTCGGCAGGTCTCTCAATCGAGACGATAATGGGCAAGTGGTCTCATGCAAGCGATAGCACGCCACGTTATGCTATTTATCAGACCCGCGCTAGCTATTGTTAGGTCAGGCGAGCTGCTGCAATTGCCCACTACCCTGGTGGGGGCGTCGTCGTTCACAGTGCTTAATGTCGAATCGTCTATCTGCTCTGCCAATTGCTGTCCCCTACGATCATTTGGCAAGCTTGAATGCCAAAGATCGTGATGCGCATCGAGCTCCGAATCGCCTGTCCGGACAGCTATGCCTTGCCATTCTAAGGGGCTGTCCCTGCGGTCGGTGCCTTCATCGATGAGACGATGTGGTGGACTATAAACGCTAGGCCACCACCATTGTCTCGCTCGCGATTGTGTCTGTGCACGTTATAGCCATCCCTGGTGATCAGAGAGGACCTGGCGTGCAGCTTGATTTCCTGGACCGCAGCTATTTTAATACTGTGTCAGCTCATAAAGTCAACTATCTCGTCGACCTTGCTCGTGAGTCCGTTACAGTTGAATTGTAGAAGCTTGAAGCTTCTCGGTAATGTCGTTGTAACTCGGGGGGTGAGGGACGCATGAGGTTGTCTACGTTGGACCTGCTGCGCAATCCGCTGTGGTTGTTGCGGCCTGATGGTGGTGAGCGGCCGCGCTTCAGGAGGCGGCAGCGGGTGCAGGGCTCTGCAGCAGGGGGCAACGTAGGCAGTTGACCACTCGCGGGTGGTGCGCAGGCCGGAACATCTCCGAAAATGGCACCAGCCGTTGTAAAAATTGCATTGGACTGATACCAGATTCCGAGGTATTACGGTCTGACACACGGAACAGACTGTGCGGGGGACCAGGAGCTGCTGGTTTGTCCCCGCACTGGGGTTGGAGCAGGAAGGAAGGGGATGGGTCAAGTCGGGGGAGTTGTGTTGCTCCGATAGGCTCCTTACCGTGGAGGTGTGGGTTGTGGTGGCGTTTGCTAGTGCCGGCCTATCAGGGGGAGTAATGCCCGTGGAGGCATCAGACGCCTGCTGGCGGGAGCAACACATTAAAAGATAGTTCGTCTCTTCCGAATAGCTCGAATCTCCGTGCAGCAAAATTATAGGAACAAGTTTTTTTCTACATATGTTAAAATTGTAATCATTTTTGAACAATTTTGTCTTTGACATCAATAAACTCTAATTTCACAAAAAAAAAGTTATGGTGTTTTGAATAGGTAACACTTCATATCACCCTGTAATAGCGGTCGCCTCTCGACAGGTAATGGCAAACCTCCGAATGTATTTCTGCAATGAAAAACAACATCAAGACGCACACCACAAATATGAGGAGGAGCTCGGCCGAACACCTAACAGAAGTGTATGCGCCAATTTTTTATTTGTTTTAGTGGTACAGTTTCAACATGACCAGATTTTTCGAAAAAACAGGCGACCATCTACTTTGAGTTGCTTCTTCCGTGAACAACTTTTGTTGGATTAAGCCCGTCTTAGAATGCTCATAGCATCGATTGTTGTTTTATTTTCCACTCATAGGCATAAATCCAAGATTTGTCATCAATTAGGATGTCATAGATGTGCTTTGAATTGCCGCGACTGAATTTCTTCAACATTTCTTTACAACAATCGACACGAATCCGCGTCCTTTATTAAGCAATTATCAAATTATGCGCAATCCAACGAGTTCAAATATTCTTGAGGATCAAATGTTCATAAAATATTGAATGTATGTAGGTTTCACTAATATCCAAATATGCCTATATCTTGCGATATGTAAGATGGCGTTATTGCGTTATCAAGTGACGCACAGCATCGATTATTTCTGACTCAACAACCGTTTCTGGATTACCTTCACGAAATTCATTTGCAAAGGTCGACGGTCTGGTTGAAACTCATTGTACCAGCATTTCAGACAATGTAACTATGTCACAACACTAAAAGTCGAAGCAAGTTGATCAAGCCTCTCTCGATAATCCACGTCGAAAAAATAACAAGTAAATCACGTAAGAAAAAACATTATATGTAAATATATAAAAAATACCAAACTTTTCGATAAAAATATCGAATTATATTTCATCACTTGTAGTATTGCAAAGGCGATCCTGTTACGAGGCAGCCCTTGTATGAATTTTTTTTAGGTATATTTCCGCTTAGAATTTTATTTTTCCTTTTTGGGACAATATACTAGGAAAAGATTTTAGATGAATCCAACGAAACACGTCAGTACATCTCTTGTTCGTAGTGCTTAGCGGCAATTCACAACACCGTATGAAGCCAAGTGATTCTCCGTTTCCCGAACATTATTCACTTCCCTCCTTAGGAATGATGCAAAGACTTTTAATTTTTTTAGCCACCACCAGCAGGGATCGCACCCTCCCTTGAGAAAGCTTCTCTGCAAACTATTTGTTACTCGAATAAAACTTAAGATCAGCAATTTATAGGTCCTCGTCCAGACAGACACCACTTAGTGGAAGAGAAGTTCGATTTAACAAGGGATGTGCAGGCAAATTTTATGTTCGCGCTAATTCCGGTTTTAAAATTTTTTGGAATGTTATTTAGTTAGTTTATTACAATTTCCTTAAAATATTTATATTTCTGCATTGATTTAATTTATGTAAACGAAATATAAGTTAAAATTAAACTGGCATGCAAAGTATATAATTGGCTCTTACATGCTTTCTGGCTTATTTGGTCGAGCTCCTCCTCCTATATGTGGTGTGCGTCGTGATAGTTTTCCACAAGGGAAAGACTTACTGTTTTAAGCCGAATCCGAACTATATCCAACACTGATTTACGGAGGAAGGCTAATTAATCCGATTTGGCGAAATCCGTAGAGGAAAATAGCAATGAATCGGCCACACTCTGAGGAAGAGTAACGAGAACATCGCCAAACAGGCGCTGCGATCGAACCCCTTCCAACAGACAGGTCGGAACCACCTGGTGCCGCTATGTCTATGTCGCTATCAGTAAAAACAAAATATTTAATTTTATTTAGAAAAAAAAAACCTCACGTACTTGCGACAACCCCGAAACTTGCACCGAACACAGTTTTCATTACGTGCAAGAATCGAGTTTCTACTGTATTTATTATTTTTTCTAATCCTGCTCTGAACTACCTATTTTAATGTTATAACCTGCTATTTGTAAAATGTTTACCTCTCAAGCATGTGAATGGCATGACACTCCAAGCTACGGCAACCGTTTTATCCCAAAATATTTTATGACTTCTTATGTAATTACAGTTCCATGGCTGCTTGTGAGCCTTGTCAAATGCAGTGGGCCACATAAAAATATTACTCATACGCCACGGGTGCCCAAGTATTCAAGTAATGCGAGCAGATCGCGTTTTTCCTCCACTTGTAGATAATTTGCGCTGCTGCTGATTTTCAAATCTCCGTTTGGTTTTGTGTACGCGTCGAGTATAAATAAATCGCAGCATAGCTAATAGCATTTACCCCTAACTCACAACACATTTCTTGTACATGAAACTATGTGCTTTTAACTCCATTGCTGAAAGGCGTAGTGATTGTGTGGGTATGGGCTTGATTGTATGTAGGATGCACAAATGTCACTGCGGTATGCAGGCTGCAACCACTCAAGCACACATAACTTGTTAGTTTTTATTGGATTTCCAGCGTAACGCCTTGCAGACGACAACAACAAAAACCTAAAAGACAAAACAAAAACAAATAAGCGAATGCATAAAATGGCTGAAAAGGCACAGTGGTTTGGTTGCTATACGAATAAGTTGATCGTCATCAGATATGCAATTTCATTAGCATAATTTTATAGTCAAGACGACCACGCAATTCCATGTGCATTTTGTCACACACACACACACACACAAGCATTCCCAACTCGTAGACACGGCGTAGCATTTCTTGGCAAATCAAATGGAATGTAAGTAAAGTAAAGGAGTGAAAAGTTACGAAACAAAAAGGGGATAGAGATAAAAGTCACGTTGTTTTTGTTAATATGTTTGTTGTCGTGTTTCTTTCGCCCCTCAGCTT
Organism: Anastrepha fraterculus; assembly: GCA_037575425.1. NCBI lineage: Eukaryota > Metazoa > Arthropoda > Insecta > Diptera > Tephritidae > Anastrepha > Anastrepha fraterculus. The sequence continues at coordinate 185,675 of JAYXIM010020965.1, read as the reverse complement.
ATTTGCTGCTTTAGAAACAGTCACCAAATGTAGTGGAGTTGCGCTTTTTCAATTTTTGTATTATTTAATGCACAATTTAAAAAGCTAAGAAAAAGAAGAAGCAGTAGATAGCATTTGCCGATAAGCTAAATTCTCCAAAATCACCACGAAAATGAAAACGAGGAAACAAAATTTTAAATAAGTAAGGTGGGCTACATTCGGTCCGGGCCGCGCTTCATATATCCAAGCACATTTAATAAATCTTGGCATAATTCTGGACTCAAAGCTTTCTTGTAAAAGGAAGACCGAGGAGAGGATGAAGAAAGCTTGTAATGCCAGCTTTATCTGTAAGACTACATTTGGCAAAAATGTTGTCTGAAATCTTATATGTATAAATCAAAGGGCGAACAATACGATCAACAGATCCATTTCGACTTATAGAGCTTTCGTGTGGTGGGAGGTGGTGCAGACACAATCCTATCTAAAGAGAATTTCATAAATGTCCAACTATTAACTTCTGTAGGAATAACAGGAGCGCTCCGACCGACGTCTCAGGCGGCGCTGGAAGTGATCTTAAACCTATTCCACCTATTGATGTATATATAAAAGGAATACCGATCATATCACGTTCCGGGATTAAAGCAGAAGGCATGCTAAAATAAAATACGCACGGTCATGCATCAGTTCAGAGGTCACGCATCTACAAAGAGTAGATACTTTCAAGACGAATCGAAAAAAGACTATCTGGCTCCCAAGATAGATCTGAACAAAGACTATAAAATACGTAGACCCGACAGAAAGGATTGGCAGATCAGAGTCATATCAGATTGGCGAGCAGATTGGCGACATCGCACCGAGCAACATAATAAGCAAAATGCTCGAACGCGAGCTTGAGCGCGATACGAACAGCTTGAACGCGATAAAGAAATAAATCGAGAATATACTACAAAAAACACAGATTGACCTCGACAGACAAAGCGAAGCCGCACGGATAGAGAACCTTTTGAACCCTACCTCACCCACCAAAAAAAAAAAGGGTATTAGGGCCACAGAGTGTCTGGCAACCTGGCTAACCTAACCTAATCTGATTTCGGCTGGTTGTTAGTTTTTCGAATAAAATAAACTCATAGACAATGTTGCTGTTAGCCTGTTATATCAGACGGACGAACAGAAGGGAACTCAGTCTTAACTTACGAAATAAAGCGGGCTTAGTTTTGTCCGATCTCCAGCATATTTAAGTTTGAGGCAAGTTTCATTGAGTCAATACGAGTCGAGATACAAGAATTTTTGGCCGTGGCACCGTCCATTTTCAAAAATTTGGCCTGCGTCTTATTTATGTTTTTGCCTTCGTTATTTATACCAAATTTTAATAACTTTACTTCATTTATAATTGTACTTCATTAAGCTCAAAAACAACTCGGAAATACAATTGGGTGAAGAGATTCCGAACAACAATACCAGAAGAGGGGTGGAAAAGAGGTGTGAAGCCTAGTTCCAATATGCTTAATATATTTACTGACGGCACGAAAATGATGGATGGAGTAGATGCAGGGATTTATTGCGCAGAGCTGGACATCAGGCGGCCAATTAAGCTTCCTGACCATTGCAGTATTTTTCAAGCACTAGGAAAGGCTGCAGAAATAGCACTAGCAAGGATATCGAGCAACTCCAACATAAATATATACGTTGACAGTCGAGCGGCAATAAAGACAATAAACGTATATGAAATTTCATCTAAAAACGTTCTTAGGACTAAGCAAGCCATAGAGAGACTAGCCGAAACCTCTATTATGTGCCCGGACATAAGAGCTTTGCAGAAAACGAAATTGTAAATGTAGAAAACGACATACTGAAACCTTTAAATACGGTAAACATTGACATCGGTGCGAACATGAAAACACGGATAGACAGGAGATGGAATAATCTACCCTCTTGCAAAACCGGGAAAATCATGTATACACAGAATGCATATAAATACGCCAGATTCGTACTAGTCCTGTCCAGAAAGAAAATTAAAACTATCGTAGGTATACTGACAGGCCACAATTTGTTAGCGGCACACGCATACAAGATGGGAATTACAAACAACGATAGCTGCAGACTTTGCAATAAACTAGAAGAGAGCGAAACTCCTGAACACATTCTATGTTCTTGCCCTGCATTAGCTATAACCCGAATGAAATCGAAATGTTAAGAGTTGAGAAGTTAGAATGTCACTCGGGGTTAGAGAGCTTACTTAGATTCGCAAAAGACGCAGGTTTATTACAAGAAGCCTACTACAAGGAAACGTAGAGGTCAAGCTCCATCTGGCACCACTTAGGACCAATAGGTCTATGTGATGGCTTTCAGCCTGCCAGGCCAACCTAACCTAACTTATAACCGAGATATTTTTTTTTAAGTTACGATCATATGACATATGGGCGTGGTTATTGGACGATTTTGCCCATTTTCAATACCAAAAAACTAGAAAAAAAGTAATATTGTACCAAATTTCATTGAAATATATTTTTGCTAGAATTATCGTGCACGGCTAAGTCGATCCTTCTTATCATTCTAAGTATATATAATATATACCACCTTGATCAAAAACTTTCCGGAACAACCGCCAGGTGACGCTTTAAGGGGTTAGGCCACTCTAGGATTTTCAAAATATCGAAATTTTTTTTTTTGCTTAAAAGATGCTTTAAACTCTTTAGAATATAAAACAAAAAGTCCTATGCGTGAAAAAAATGTTTATCTCTAATATTTCGCACTTTTGCGCGAGCGCCTCTGACGTCTCTGAACCGACTATTCAAATTTAAACCGTGTTTATCTCAAAACGTGATTTTTCAAAACGGCAAGCAGCATAACACAAACAATTTTTAATATTTTCACTTGTAATTGTACAAGGATCTTTAGAACATTATTCCGCACTGAAATACGTACGGATTTTTTTATTAATTAATTAGAAAAATGTTTATAAACAATTAACGGTTCCATTTTAGACGAAAAATTCTACTTTTGACTTCAAACATCTGCAAAATACACAAATTTCAATATTTCTAAAATCCCGTACGTATTTCTACAGCTATACTCACGTCGATTTAGAAGAATTTTTTTAATTTGGTTTAGGTTGACATTTACGTCAGTTGTACTGCGTGCCGTGAAGTGCCTTTTTCGCAGGGCGCGTTCAGAGATTCACTCCAAAGGCGCCATTTTGTAATATTTTTCAATAAAAATATTTGTAATTACACTTAAATACATGCTTAATAATATACTTAAAAAGTTTTTTCCTAGCACCTTTCTTTCAATGTAAAAAAAATCCTTAAAAAACTGCTTTTTTACAGTAGCTAGAGTGGCGTAACCCCTTAAGTCAACTGAATAACATTACTAATTTGATTAAGATTCCTATCAAAATTGTATTGCCATTGATTAGCATTTGTCAAAGTTACGCCATCCTTCTGGCCACGTCTGGACCGGGGGGCTCGGGCGAGCTTCTGAGGTTGACAAAACATCAGCTGTTGAATCTTGTGGGTTCTCTCACAGGTCACTATGCGCGGGGAATGCATGCTGTGAGACTTGGAATCACCTCGAGTCCTTTTTGCGCTGGATGTATTGAGGACAAGGTGGAATCATCTCAGGACCTTCTCCTTAGCAGCTTTGCTCTGGCGGAGCTAAGATCCAGGCATCTTGACTCTTACTTCTTTGCTACGCCTGCTGATATAGCTGGCGTTGACATTAAAAATCTGATGAATTTCATCAGCAGCACAAAGCGGTTGACGCAAGCGCAGCATAGTCATCGGTCGTAATCCACACGCTCCTAACCATCCCAGCACCACCTCTCCCCGCCCTCTCCATGTATCCCATCGGTCTTTCTCTTTCACCTCACCTCTTTCATAATGGTATAACAAAGGACGAATCTTCGTCCAAGTGTGCTCATTGCTTGAGCAACCATACCAACTTAACCTAACCTACGCCGTCCTCATTAGTTCTACTTCTGCGATTTTTACCATCTTAAAAACGGATTTGAGTTCGCCTCGTTGTTATAGGGGCGTTCCATGAAAGTAGTACCAGTTGGTCCTTCAATTTTCTTTATACTTTGGAATTTTGTTGTGTTTGTGACTCTTTGGAAGCATGCCAAAGGGTTTTGCAAAATTTCAATTATTTTGCAAGTTATTGTTTATTGAATTTTTATGCTAAATTTTTTTCGATAATTTTTATCTTAAAATATATTAGTGATACAAAAAAAAGTTGTTTATAAAAATTATAGGGAAAAAGTTGAATTTTCATAATATATTTTTTAAAAAATAAAAAAAATAATTTTTAGCTAATTTGTTTAAACAATAATTTTTTATTGTTGTTTTTTTACTCGAAGTACACTGTGGAATTTTATAAAAAAAAATTTTTATTAAAGTTTGAACCCTTCTTAAAAGATACTGCAAATTATAGAGATGGGTTTTTTTTTGTTCTCGAGAAATTAATTTTTGAATTTTACACTGCATGACTCGGCCTAGTAGCCGCGCGCGGCAGCTCCCGCAGCATGCTTTATTCTTTACCATAACAGTATAAAGAACACAGTTTTACATCATATTTATTTTTAATATTATTCCAACTTACTAAATTACCATTTTTTATTAAATAAATACCGTTTTCCACACCACTCTGGAGGTACAGTACGTCAAGTGCGTTTTTAAAAAAAAATGTAAAAAAAAAGGTGGTATCCCCAGTAGGCCTAATCCACCATTCCCTTTCTCTATATTATAAAATAGAATAATACATAACATAAGTTGTATACATTTTTTTAATATAATCAAAAAAATTTTTTGTGTTCTATTTAGAATTTTAGAATTGATAAGAATTATGATGAAATATTAAATACGGAAGATAAACTATCATTGAAGTTAGAAATTTTTTTACATTTAATTTTTTCATTTTCAACTGGAATAAAAGAATGAAAACCACGTGTGCCACTGATTGTTTTGCATGTTAAAAATCGTTTACTTAAGAACTTTTTTATATCTTCAAGAGCTTCATTGGAACAAAAGTCAAATGTAATTGAATCAAATTTGTTTTTAACTATGTTAAAAAATGCTCCAGGAGTTTCTATTGGTACAGTATCAGGTCTTCGTAGACCTTCTCCCCTAACGTACCTTTTTATTGTACCACCAATTCCATCACAAGCATTTTTTCCATGAGACGTTGCAAAAAAGTGCCATTCTGCTTCTATATTAAAATCTTGAAAATGATAGACTAAATTGATAAAATTTTTTCTGTTTTTATACTATAATGCTGCACCATCGGAGAAATAATAATTTTTTTTTATTTTGTCTGATCCATAATTCTTTTTAATAAAAGAAATTAATCTTGATTGAAAAAGATAAACGGCTTCCGAACTATGCTCAGTACTTTCTGAAATTAAAACGAAACTTTCAAATTTGAAACTATTATTATGATCTCGCTCAGGTCGATAAATCACAAAAGGATGAATAGTTGTTTGGCTGTTATTCCAATGATGACTCTGTATTGCATTTTGTATTAAAAATGTAAAATTTTCAGAAAAATCCCCAATTACAATTAATTCCCCTTCTTTCAAATTTGTTTTTAGATTTTTTAAAAAATTACTTTGTTCTTTAGCTACAAAATTATACAGTAAAAGGATATCAGCTTCTTTGCTCATTTTTTTGAGGAATATTTTCGCCTCCTCCGTAATTGTTTCTAGAGAAGAACGATCGGTGTTAGTCCACATTTGATAAGTTATATTAATAATATTTCTCTTTTTGAGAGCTTCTTCTATTTCAGTAGCAATTTCATGAAAGCCAGTCCAAAGATCACATTGTTTCATATAACATTCATTTTTAGGCTTACTACAAATCATGCATTCTATTATTTCTTCACAAGTAGTTACAGATATATCTTCAAAAATACTTTTTAAACCGTGTAACATTAATTTAAAATTCTGATGTATTTTACACACACAAACCGTGTGTGTTCCATTACTATCAGCAAGTACACAGCGCTTTGGTCGCAAGGAAGCAAATTTACTAAAACCGACTTTTATTTCTGGATATAAAGATTTAAATGCTACATATGCTTCTTTCAAATTACATAAAATAAGACGTTTTTGTAACTTAATTTTTTTCCCGTCTTCTTGTTGAACTGAAAGGCAATCCTTTTGCCCTGGCATGACACGGCTTATTTCATCGGAAGTATAAAAATTCATTATTTTTTCAATATTTTCAGAAGAAAAAGTTCTACGGGTACTTGGAGCGGGGGGATATGATCCGAAACCGTAAAGATTCTGTATTTTTTTTGCATACTTTGCTGTACTATAATTAAGATTAAATTCACGTTTTAAAGTACTTAGGTTCCAACTTAAAGGTGTAACAGTCAGCCAATGAATTTTTTCTTTAAAATTAGATGCAGATTTTACTTTTAGTTTAATTAAATTCATCATTTCTATTCCAACATCACCTTCTACAAATTCAATGTCAGATCTACCCGACACAGAACCTAGGCTACTTGCAGTTTCAGAAACTTCACTAAGAGCAATATTATTAATATTGTCATTAGAATCAATGCTTACGAAACTATTTTCCGACGGCTCCTTTCCCTTTGATAACAGCATCTTGCAAGATAAGCTAATATATTCCCCCAAACCTGGATGTTTTTCTTTCAGTGATGCAGACGATTTAGCAACATTCTTTTCGATCCAAGAATGATTGGGTAACTTGAAAGGATTGCAACAAACTTTTTTCGGCATGATGATTACTTAGCAAAATTAAATTTTAAACTTGGAGCACTAACAAAATCTAAGAGACGTTGTTCACTCAAAAGTAAAATTCAATCTAACTGAATTTGAAACACAGTCACTCGCTTCACAAAGAAAAATGTAATTATCGTTAAAAGCTCATTAACACAGTGCGGAGTGACAATTTTAAAAACTTATTCATAGTGGGCTGTGTTCTTTATACTGTATTGGTAAAGAATAAAGCATGCTGCGGGAGCTGCCGCGCGCGGCTACTAGGCCGAGTCATGCAGTGTAAAATTCAAAAATTAATTTCTCGAGAACAAAAAAAACCCATCTCTATAATTTGCAGTATCTTTTAAGAAGGGTTCAAACTTTGATAAAAATTTTTTTTTATAAAATTCCACAGTGTACTTCGAGTAAAAAAACAAAAATAAAAAATTATTGTTTAAACAAATTAGCTAAAAATTATTTTTTTATTTTTTAAAAAATATATTATGAAAACTCAACATTTTCCCTATAATTTTTATAAACAAATTTTTTTTGTATCACTAATATATTTTAAGATAAAAATTATCGAAAAAAATTTAGCATAAAAATTCAATAAACAATAACTTGCAAAATAATTGAAATTTTGCAAAACCCTTTGGCATGCTTCCAAAGAATCACAAACACAACAAAATTCCAAAGTATAAAGAAAATTGAAGGACCAACTGGTACTACTTTCATGGAACGCCCCTATATTAAATTTTGCGTTAAAAATAGATTCAAAATCTTAGAAATGTTGGGAAGCTGTTTCGGTAATGATACTCTAAATAACAAAGCCGTCTACGAGGGGCATGAATGCTTTAGAAAAAATCGTGAGTCCATTGTGATGATCGACTTCGAAAACCGATGAAAACATCGATAAAATGAAATAACCGCAAATTAAACATCAGAGAGCTGGCAGAGGACTTGAACATTGCTTTGGATCAATTCAGGACACTGTAGTTAATTATTTAGGTTTACGCAGAAGTGATGTTGCTGCAAATTTAGTTCCACAGGAATTTAATTTAATGCAAAAAAGGCGACCCAACATTTGTAAAACGCATCATTACTGAGGACAGACGTAGGTTTATGAATACGACACGAAATCGATACATCAGCCGAGGTTTTTATGGATTAAAACGGTATTGTACACCACGAATTCTTACCAGAAAGTCAGGCAGTTAATAATTAATATTATTTGGGCGTTATGAGACGTCGCATCGTTTATGTGAAGCGATTCGCCAAAAAAGATAGGATTTGTGGGAAAATAACTCGTGAAATTCGCATCCTGATAACGCACCATCGCACAGTGCCATCATTAACCACGAACTTTTGACCAAGAACGAAACAAATAGCATCCAAACGCCATCGAATTTTCCTGATATGGCTCCCTGTGATTGCTTTCTGTTTGATCGAATCAAAAAACCACCTTCCTCATCAAGCAACGCCTTTTAACAGCCAAAACGAAATAATAGAAAATTCTAAAACGGCTCGGATGCTATACCAAAATTGAGTTCCAGTTCGAGAGCTGGATCAAACGCTTCCATGAGTGCGTTGCAGTTGATGGGAGGTACTTTGAAGGCGATAATATAATTTTTGACTATAATATGCAATTAACTGAGACGTATAGAGAGGTATTGTAAAGAAAGCACTGGCTCACCTCGAGCTGTAAATGCAATTAGGATATATTCCGGAAACTTTTTGATCAACGTAGTACATCTTTACCCATCTCGTTTCTGCTGTTTATGCTGTTACGTTCGAGTAATTACCGTTCTGTAATCAAAATGATGATACCCTTGTGCACAAGCGCGAGGGTATAAATATCTAATGCAGCTAAAGCAGTGAAATACATGGATTTGAGGTCGAAGCAAGGCAGTTTAATATTTAACAAAGTGTGAGAGGTATGAGAAATGCGGCGACTGTGAAAAATCAGAAAAGTAGCATGGAAATCAAAGCAGTCATCAAATCGAGCAGACGCACTAAAATTTGCGGAAAGGGAGAGAAATGTATGTAATGTAGAAAAATGGGGAATATGAGCAATGCGAATGTGCCTGTAAATTATTGAGTGAAACAAAATAAGTGCGGCATTTGTATTGGGAAATACGCAGCTTAGAGATGCAACACAAGCAAGAAACAAACAAGCACAACAATAATAACAGCACATATTCAGTTAGTTGTGAATCCGAATCCAATTTCAGGGTCATGAAGTTAAAAATTAGAGTGCACGTTTTTGAGTATATTGCGTTTGTGTAGGATGTTTTCTAAGAGCTTGAGGACTTTAAATGGTAATACAAGCCAAAAATATTGTTGGAATGATTTTTTTGTTTTAAATTTATACTGGTAGATAATTTCATGGCTATTTCATGGCCAGACCAATTCGTATCTGGCCTAACTTGTTGTTCCGTGGAGGTTTTCTTATTTCACCCCTACCATCCATTTATGGAAGGTATCCCCCTAACCACCACCGGGGAACGCTCTCGCTCGAGGGTTTTCTTTTTTAAAAGAAGTAGAATACTATTTTTTTATTCAAGTCCCAGTAAATATATATAAGTAAATATTGTATAAGATAACTATCGAATAAAAACAACCAAAATAACTTAATCAATTTTTTCTTAAGTTCCGGTCACGAAATGTTGTCTTCATTTACTCCTTGAATACTGCAACTAGCCCGGGCTGTACTGTACGCTTCTCGGCCTTATGGTTAAGATCAAAGTGATCGCATAAGATCGCTGTAACCTTAGCTAAGAAGCAGCAAACCTTAGCTAAGAAGCAGCATAATCTTTTATTTATATCTAGCAAACCGCCACTCTCGAAAAGAGTGCGGGAATTTTTTTTTATGTATCACCCCGGGGGGAAATGTCCCCCCGGGGAAAACGGTCTTGAAGCCCACCTTATCTGCGGTTCAATATGTTCAAGTATTGCGTATACGAATTTCTATGATTAAATTTGATTTTCTACTGTCTATTAACGTTTGCAATGTGTGTTTTTTCTCAAATGGAATAATCCATAGTTTTAAGCCGGAACTAAGCGACCATGGTTGTTATAAGTAGGTTTGCCGTTTCAGAGGTCTGAGTTTCATTATGTGTCTTCTTGAAATATTTGCATCTTAGAAGAAGGAACTATAAGCCATCGAATATGATCTTCCGGGGTCTACTAACCTTTTTGTCTCGCTCTTTGCAAATTTTAATACATTTTGATTGCTCCTCAACACAATCAACTGTTCAAAATTTACGGTCGCATAATATAATTTTTTAGAATGCAAATGAGTGTAATAAAATGTAAAACCTCGTCTAAAAACAAAGCTTTGAAGATAGCTTTAGAAGTGGATATATTCCCACAATTGAATTGAAGTCCCGAAACTAAAGCTGTGTGCAATAGAAGCCCACTTAGGATTTGTGAGGGTGAGGGCGCCTAGCGCACCGATTAGGGTTCTCACTCAAGGGGATGTGGTTGACCGCACAGCAGTGTCCGTAAAGGTCAGAACTGTTCGGAAACGTTTTAGTGGTGTCCGCAGCAGTAGACGTAATATTGGACTGGGGAAAAAGTTCGTAGCGTTTTTACCGAATACTTTTATTTAAACAAACAACAATAATTATATTAATAAGTTAATTAATTACATATTCGTCATTGCTGTTTACAACCTCTTCCCACCTCTCGTCCAATTTATTGATGTCATTCCGCCGAGGCAGTTTTTAAGGTCCTCTTTGTTATCGAAGGCCCTTCATATATTTAGATTGACAGGCAGCGGAAAAGATGGTAATCGATTGGTGCAAGAGAATACGGAGAATACGGCGAATTCTGAAGGACCTCCCATTCGAGCTCTTTTAGTGCGGCTTTGACGACTTGTGCAACATGGGGCCTGGCGTTGTCGTGAAGGAGTATGGTTTGACCATGTCGATCTGGTCTTTTCAGTCAAATACCCTCACTCATGCGATGTAACTGAGCAATGTAGAGCTCCTTGTCGACCGTGGCATTCTTTTTGAGCATTTCCAAATGCACCATGCCCTCCCAGGCCCCCCAAACACATATCACATTCTTTGGATAAATATCCGGCTTGATTTTTGACTTTGGCGTATCTCCTGGATCCACGTTCTCTCTTTGTTGTACCATTTCTCATCTACTGTTTACGACCGCGTTCGATAGCAAGCGAGATGCTGAAGACGACTTTCTTTGTTTTTTTCGTTGAACTCGTGAAGCACCCATGTTCCCAATTTTTCGGTAAATCACGTTGAATGAAGGTGATTGAGAACCGCTTTCTGATTGCAGCTCATTTTGACCACCAATTCACCACTGGTTTGGCGACCGTTCTCCTTCAAAAGTGATTTGAGGCGTTCTCCATCGAATTCGGAATGCCCTCTGCGGGGCGTGCCACCGACATCAAAATTGCCATTTTTGAACTTTGCAAACCATTTCCGTGCTGTAGACTCGCCTTCCGTGCTGTGACACCCTCTCCATACACGTCGCAAATGTCCCGGCCTACTGCGGCAGCTTTTTGACCTCGATGAAAAGCAAAGAAGAGCAGGTGTCGAAAATATTGATTTTTTCTTGGGTATTCCATTTCTAAGCCTCAAAACTAATAAGCAATTAAATAATTGAAATATATAATTAAGGGGTTAGGCGTAGTCAGAGGCCCAAAAAAATAATGATTCTCAATAATATTTTTTTTTTGCTAGTCAATTGATTTATTTTACAAAAATAAAAACATAGCATTAATACATCATGTTTCAACTTTACTTTACTTTAGCAAAATTCCAAAAACAAAAAACCGTAAATTCATTGTTTAAAAAAAATCGAAATTTTTTGAAAATAAATCCTTCGATCAGGCACGAGTTTTTTATGTTTTCCAAAGCAGTATAAATTTTATTGAATTCTACCAAGCGGTTTTTAAGTTACAGTGATCACCAGTTCAAAAAACATAGTTTTGAGAAAAACGCATTTAAACTTTTGCTGTCTGCTACGAGCGCCCTTTGTAAATTGTTGAATAACTCGAAAATTATTTGTCGGCTTCACTTTAAATTTTCACACAATATTATATTAAATTTTAAGATATTATACCTTAAGAAAATGCAAACAAAACAAAATATCGATTTTTTTTTTAATTTTTGACTACCTCTAGCCCCTTAACGTAGAGCCGAAAAAGTTGTATGGAATCCTTTCTTACCCTTTGCCAAACAGCAAACAAATCGTTGTAAAATAAGCGAAAATATGAAAACGCTATGAACTTATTCCCCAACTCAATAGCAAATATCATTTAAAAAAACTGAGTTCCACGAAGCTGAATTTTTTTTATTCCCACTTGGTAAGATTCATGTAACGACTCATTTGGATTTATATTCGGCCGAGCACTATCTTCCGCTTTAATAAAAAAGTATGATGATTGTAAATTTCCATTCATTTAAGAAACTGCCCGTGGATAAAGATGCGTTAAAAATAATCTCACATCAAAAAAATACCATAAATATGAATACAGCATCACTTTATAGGCTTTCGGCTTTCTGATGGTCGCCTAAACTTCAGAACTGATGAAAGCAAGCCATCTGCAGCCGTCTAGTTACCCGATAAAGGTGGTATGAATTTTTGGCTAAAATAGTTCGCGCTTGTCTTGATCCAGCCAATCACATACAACGAGTCTGATTAACGGTGATGAGGAGGTGCTATTGCAATTTTTAATATGATTCTCTCATTTACTCCGACTATACTGGCTTAACAGTTACCGCTCCTCCAAATTGAGATCGCCTCAAGTAACTGCCGTTATATTTCAACATTTAGTAACTCTCTGGCGGTTTTTAGATATGTACATTCATAGGGAAAGATTGAAACATTTTAGTTGCATGTTTGTTGTTAATTTTTTTATTTTTACTTTCGTTTATTTTAATATATTTCATTAAATACTTAACACAATATTTTTAGTTTTCCAACATAGGGGGCAAAGGAGCAATAAGCACACGTACACGTACATATGTAAGTATTTAATACCAGCGTGAGAGTGCACACACAAGTGTGTCACTCTCAGGTAGCGATGTACATTTGTATGTAGTATTTATGTAACTGTGGAGTCATTATGAGAGTATCTTTGCATGTTTTTGCATTTATTTGTTTTCAAATATATATGTATTTATACCGTTGGTAAACGTAGTGGGGTTTGGGTGGGTGGAATTAACTGTATACTATGTGCATATGCCAACAAAAAAAACTCCAACAAAAATACTAGCTATTTTTTTTAACATCATCTCAAAAAGAGCTTAACTTATGTCTCAGGATAGCGGCAATATGAAGTACTCTCCACCAATTCACGCGGTATCCAGTCCTCGTATAAGGGCAAGCGATTCTTCAGTGTCTCCACTTCACGCAGAATTCGAACAACATTGCCACCTATCAACTTTTTGATGGCGGCATTGCCCCAAACACGATCGCGTGCCAACTCAGCGAGAAGAAAAGCATAACTCTTGGGCGCACCACCCAGTCCAATATGATCAACGCCGGCTACCTTGCGTACATAATTGATGGCATTGATAGCTTCGCGTACAGAGAAGCGACGTTCATCACACCGTTCCAAATTCAGCATAATAACGCCACCATTATCCGACAGCAAGCTGGCTAGACAATCCACCCTCACATGTGGGAAAAGATGTAAGGCAACATATTAAAGGAAATCGTGGAAGGCACTTACCTTAGGACACGATCGGGTATGGAGGCTACGCTTGAACTATTGCACACCGAAATCGGTACAGCGTTTAAAAGCAAAACGGGTGCTTTGGCGGTGTGCAATGCGGTCACCATAGCCGCCTCTGACAATTGTGAAATCTCAATAAGCATGCCCAATCTGTTCATCTCGTAAAGTACCGTCTGAAAGTGAACGCCTATGTACGTGCATACTAAAGTTACCAACTGGTTAAGTGCAGACAAACCTTTCCAAACTCATTGATGGAGTGTGTTGCGTTTTCCTCGAATAAGTAGTCGTGACTGCGTATGCAGGCAGCTGCCCAGGGTGTTGTACACTCCAAGCTCGTAATCGATACAAAGCGTGTGCCCAGCAAATACATTGAACGCAGTACTGCCAGACTGGCGCCCAACGTATGGCCACCACCAAGACCCAACATTACGGCTATTTCACCTCGGATATGCGTCTGTTCCATTTCGTCTGCGGAAAGCACAATGTGCAGGGCATCCGTATTTGCTGTAATTCGACGTGCCTCATCGATGCCCTCCAGCGCCAACTGCACTGCATCCAAATACTGCGCACCACACGGCACTGAAATTGGCCAGAATACTGCGCCTACATGATTGCGACGCACCTCGCTTAGCATACTACTGCTGCGGTTGACAACATCACGCATCGGTGGCTGCCAAGAGGAGCCTTCAATTAGCGGCGATTCGGCCAGCAAGCGGCGTATAAAGGCAAGCCGCGCCTCCAGCAATGAGGAAGAACGCAACTGCAGCGCCAATGGAATGCCACCTGCCATGGCTATGCACACCAGCATTATGCCGAGCACAATTATCAGTCGGCGACTACGCGTCGATCGGCTTGGCTCACTACCCGCATCGCTGCACGCGCTCATTTTATAAGTGGCGGCAGCTATAGCGCCATTCTTTAATTTCTCACTGCCAAGTTTCGTAATCTCAGGCGGTAGTTCAATGTCCGCGATCTCTGTGAAGACAAAACATTGCTGCTTGCAATGTGGTTGATGCTCGTGTGATGGCGGCTGAAGCTCGTGCGGGTGTGCGAGTTGTGCAGGCGGTGGTGGTGGTGGTGGTGCAGGATTAAGTAGGGTGGTGAGTGCAACTTGCTGATGTTGTTGATGGTGCTGATGGTGCTGGTGCTGATGCTGATGCTGTGGATACTGATGCTGCTGATGATGGTGTATGGCGGCAGCGCATACTTCTATATATTCACGATTTGGCACTGGATTCATGCTACTGCCATTGATTGGGTGACTAGGCTAGAATATTGCAATTAAATTATTTTAGACGGCTGTAAGCATTAAGCAGTTAGTTACTCAGCACGTACTTTTGGCTCTGGAAGTTTCAATTTTAGTTTTATTAGCAAATTTAATTGGTTATTTACCAACAAGTGAATTAAATCCAGGAGCACTTACCTACACTTTTTGATATGAAGAAAAAGCTTTATTGATTTTTCATCTGACAAATGTCCTGCTCCTGCGCAATGGAGAGACGCGTGAAGTATTTGCAAAAGGACAAATACAGCCTTTCGTCATTTTGTATGGAGCATGGAAATTGTTTCGAAACCTTGAAAATTTGCTTTATACACTAGCACTCTACTGACTTTTAAAATGGCATACGAAACGAAGAGATGCTAGAAAAAAATGCATTAACAGTGAAAAAATCTATCGATTTTACATATCAAAGGCCAAGACTTGCTATTAATTAACTCATACATAAAATTTGTTTAAAATTGTTTGCATATTTTGCAAAGATGGACTTCCAACCGTCGGAATTAGTTGTTCCGTTTCAGTTCCATTTCATTCTCTAAATATGTTCAATAGAACTTCGGCGCCATTGTGAATAAATACTCAAGGCAAGAACAAGAAAAGGCAATCATCTGTTGTAAACAAACCATTGCACGTGCATTTTTATACTCAAGTGTATTTATTTCTTATTATTTTATAAAATGCCCGAAATCGAAGGCTACAAAGGTAATTAATAACTACAAACAAACCAAACCGTGCAAGTACAAAACTGAGATTAAATTTTCTTTTAGTGGTACCACTCCGTCTCACTGCGGACCGGCCTCTGGAGCTCTGTCCACAGATTTTCATGCGCGAACACTTCATACGTCTAGAAGACGTAAACAAACCTAAAGGACGCACTCTCTTCTTACTCAACGTGCCACCTTATGTGACGGAACAAAGTCTGAGCGTGTTCTTCCGTAAGAGTGTAGATGTACCGAATAAAGTTAGCTTCGCTGAGCGACCAGGGCGAAACGAAAGCGAAATGTGGCAACAAAACCAAATACCGTTTAGCAGCTCGACGGTACCATTTAAATTCAAAGTAGCTTATATAGTATTTCAGAAAAGTACTGGCGTTCAACGTGCTTTGGAAGTGAAAAGCATTGACTTGTTTAACACCGATGGCAGCAGTGTGCTGGAATCGGGTATGGAATTGTGGCACACAGAGTACAATAAACGTTTATTGGATGAGATAGAAGAGCAAGCACGCATTGACAAGTATATGGAAGCTTATGATGAACGTGAGAAAAATGCTTTGGAAGCGGCTAAAAATTCAAAGGCAGACGCGGATGGTTGGGTGACTGTTGGCAAACAAGGACGCGATGCCGGGTTTGAGCAGAAAGAGTCTGTAATAGGGCGCTTGGAAGAGAAGATAGTGAAAGGCAAGAAAAAGAGGGAATTAGAAAACTTTTACACGTTCCAAATACGCGAATCTAAGATGAAGAACATTATTGAACTGCGCAAGAAATTCGAAGAAGACAAGCAAAAAATTGAAGCACTGAAAAAGACGCGGCGTTTTAGACCATTTTAATACTGATGAAGAGCTAATAAAATTAAAATGTAGGTGTTAGTTTTTTATTTTTTATTTGTAAGCGAAATAAATTACATAAATCATAGCTTAAACCTAAATTACTCAGACGTTTTTATTAGCTTTTATAACTATATCCATAAGCTCATGGGAAGGAAGCGTTTCTAGCACACACAAGAGTTGCGGTATGTTTCCGTACATACAATTGGCTGAAGTTGGCACCTGCACTGCTTGTGCCAGACGCTCCATACTCTTTTGATAGGCTGCATCTTTCGCAGGGTCTACCTTATCAGCTAACAAGCGTGCTACATAAGCTTGCAGAGGTCCTACAATTTGTGCCAGATGTTGTGCGTTCAAGGCTGTCGGTGGGCCCGAGTTAACTATCTGCAACATAGTTTGCAACAGCCATACATGCAAATTACTATAAGTTGAACGATTCGAGAACAAAGGTGCCAGCACTACCCAACGTATTAGCCCAGCCAAAGGTGTAACAACAGGCATTGCAATAGCACCACTCGGCAACGCCAAAGGCTGCTGAGACGCCAAACACAAGGAAGAGTTTTCACTTATCCATTCCGTGAACACGTCTAACAAAGCATCGGGTGGTGGGGTCAACGCACCTGTTTGATCATTCATATACAATTCTGCTACGGCAGTCATAAGATTAGCTGCAAAGTGTGGTGCAACCATAGGCAGCTGTTTGAATTGCTCCGAGGTTTTTCGTGAAAATGTTATAAAATCACTGACTAAACTCTGTGCCACTTCCAAACTTGGTTGACTCGTGCAACCTACTTGTTGCATCCAAGTACCTGCCGATGAAAGAAGAGGAGCTACCGATCCAGAAACTCCGGTGCTAATTAATCGACACAATATTTTAGAACGTTGCGGCGTGAGGTTGCTGCCAAAGAGGGAAAGAAACACAACATTTCGTGTAGCATCTGGTCCCGGCTGAGAAAAAAACTCAATCAGAACGAGTATAAGTTGAAACTCTTGAAAATAGTTCATTTGCGTCCCACTAAATGGTTGACCTTTGCGAACGTCCATTGCATCCTTAGGACGCTCCATAAACACAAACTCTGAGATAAGTTGAATGGCGAAATTTTGTTTACTGCGACTCACAACTATGCTCTCTGAAAATGAAGAAATTAAAGCGTAGAATAAATAACATCTGCAGTGTGATTTGTGAAAAACGTCCTCTACCTATACGTGGCAGTGCCTCCTTTGCACAAGCCGGAAAATCCAGCTTACGCAAATTGTGTTTAAAATCTGCTTGCGACATGTTGACTCCTTAGGCGCATTAAAAACAATTTGTTTATCTGTCATCCAAAAAATTAAAACTTTTTGAATTGCCAAAGGCGAAAAGTGAGGAGCTTATGTATATCGATTGTAAACACAAGTAGGTTCGTTCGATTTCATTTTCATCAATAATTTTTGTACAAATAATCGAAATTGTATGGAATCCACTTAAGAAATAAAATTATATTAATTGTCATTAATACTTCATTTTTCTTTTTTTAGGAACAATCAACACATCAAAACACATAAATAAGCTAAACATTTTAAAATACAAATTTTTAAATGTGAAATAAAAACTAAGATAGCACAATGCTACAGACACGTCCATAATAAAAATTGAATCCATAATAATAACATAATTTAACATTTATGCATCTATAATTCGGACACTAAATTGAACAATGTGTGTCTTGTGATAGTTATCATAATAGGCAGACGTGAAATTAGTATTGGCGCATAATCAAAGCAAAATCTGTAACTTAAAAAAAATGTAAGTAATTAGTTTGGCTCTTAATTTAGTTATGAAAGTTAGTTTATGAAAGCTAAATTTTGTCAATAAAACTGAATTCTCAAAACGATGTTGTTAATTTACATACTTTCATTCAACATGAATAATCCGGCACTCCAATACTGTATTATGACAGAATTACAATTTTCCGTTAATAAAATATGTTGTTTTTTTTTAAGAAGAAACTGGTTCAAACTGATAATAATTGCTTCTGTCGTACTTAAGTAATATTTCAACCCTCCGTTGGGCACCCGGGTCTGGCCAGACAGATCTGCATATCCAGGGTGCCCGACCTTTGACGTAAATTCAACATATTTTTATTATAGCTAACGACTTGAGCTTCCAGGTGGTTTCATAAAATTGATTTTCTATAGATTTATGGATATAACCTATTAGGAAGGATCCTCAAACAGGACGAAAAAAAGGATTAAAAAGTTTCACCTTCGGTTGGGAGCTCGGGTCTTGCTTGGTATATTATCTTGTGAAAAAAAATTTTCATCATTTCATATATTACCATACATTTCATTGCAATCAACTTTTTCTTACCTTCTTCGAAGTGAATCAAACTAAAGTATAAAATAAAAAAAAAAATTGGTTTTTTCACAAAACAAAATATTTTCAGCGATTATTTTTGCTTCTGTACAAATGAAAAAGGTAAGAAATTGAAAATATATACCTGCAATCTTAAAAATGAATAATAAATGGGGTGAATTGGCCATATATTTCCATACAAATGCATGTAAATACATAGGGGTCTGCTTCACACTTTTTCGTGCCATACTGCTATATTTCTTATTTTTTAAATCAAATAAAACACTAACCGTTCATTCATCCTTTTTAATGAATTTATGCTAATATTGTGTGCATTCCTGGCCTGGCTTTCCACGTAGTTTCATTTATTCTTTCTCTTCATCTTCTTTCCTTTTATTTTTTTACTATACTGACGACCCGGTCTTAGCATGGCGCGATCTCGAATTGTATCATCCTTAGTTCTGAATTGTATTTTTTGATTAGTTTACCATTTAATTCTCTTTGCAAAAGCTGTATAATTTTTCAGAGAAGGGGACTGTTGAACACTTTCTCTATAAATGTTCAGGTTCGGCAGCTAGACGATTAAGATCACTGGGTGCTCCTTTCTTCAACAGCCTGGGACAGTATTTAAAGCTAAGTCCTGAACCTTTTTTATTACAGCTACAGTACTGATTGACTGTAGATATTTGCCAGTTGGAGGCATTAAATGGTACCAAAACGGCGCTTCAGTACTACTTGGGGAGTGCCACACTGATACTAAGCCATTTCACCTGCTTACCTACTGATTTAACATGACAAAAAGTCATCCTTCTTCTTAATCGGTGAATCCATGCTGGATGTTCGAGATTACATACAAATGTCATTATGATCTTAGTCTTACGGTTGTCAGATCATATTATTAATGATGTCATTATATTTTTGTCTGTTTTTCGCTGCTGCTGTTAGTTCGCTTCTTCAAATAAATCTTTTCGTTCAATTTTGCTTTTGTGTGCCAATTCTTCGAGAATGCTTTGTTCCACATAAAACAATTAATTTGCACACAATCTGACAACTTTCTGAAGACAAATATTGTTCTGTCGACATTTTGATGCCTTTCAAGTGAATTCATCGAACACAGCATGTGTTTTCAATCCATTTTTTTCAGTCTCTGAGCATCCCTTTGTTTCGAATATCCCACTACGTTGCTAATTACGTGCAACATGTTGTTTGCCCGGCTGTAGTTTGATAAATAATTTTCTCTGCCGTTTAAAATTAATTTCTGCCAATATTCATCTAACTAGTTAACTTAAAAATGAGTACAGCTGTTGTAACTCAGCAGCGGCCCCTAGGCTTTATTGGTTTGCATACGGAATTTACAGTAGGTATTTCAAAACATTGAAAAACGTGTGGCTATACCAACAACTCTATACAACTTTCAGAAAGCACTCAACGAAGCATTCCAAAAGAAGGACGCTCAAATATTGCGCGCCTCTTACGAGTCCTTCGGCGCTAACACTGATCATGATAAGAAGTCGCCTATGGATCAAGCTTTTCGTGAAATGCTACTATTCCACCTGAGTGACAATGTTGAGAAAGTCGGCGCTCTGGTGCGGCTATCAGTTGACGCTGTGCGCGTAGAAATTGTCTCAGTGACCATACCAGTTGTGCTGTTGGGCGACATCTTCGATGCAGTCACGCTGGATAAGTGTGAACAAATCTTTAGTTTCGTTGAAGAAATGGTTGAAGTGTGGAAGGAGGATATATTCTTCTCATCTTGCAAAAATAATATACTAAGAATGTGCAACGATCTCTTACGGCGTTTGTCGCGCGCACAGAATACTGTTTTTTGTGGACGTATATTGCTATTTCTGTCCAAATTTTTCCCTTTCTCCGAACGTTCAGGATTAAATATTGTATCGGAATTCAATTTAGACAATGTCACTGAGTACGGCGTGGATGGCAAAGACCTGGACGATACTGTGGAAGATACCGTGGAGGATATTCCTATTAAAATTGATTATAATCTGTATTGCAAATTTTGGTCATTACAAGACTTTTTCCGCAACCCGAACCAGTGCTATAGTAAAGCACAATGGAAAATGTTCCAGGCAGTGAGTATTTATTTGTGGTCATTTATAATATCTATAAAATTTATCTATAAAATTTGCCATTAGCATGCAGGTACTATATTAGAAGCGTTCGACAGTTTCAAGTTGGAGGAGCCACGGCTAAATAGCGCGGCAGAAAAAACTGAAAGTGCTGTTACGGCGGATGATTACTTGGAAAGTATGAAAATGGAACTGAGTGCCGCCGATATTTCAGTGGACACGGATAATCAAAATTCAAGTGAGGGAGATCAGGTTGTGCGGCAGTCAGATCATTTCTTTGCGAAGTTTCTAACCAATCCGAAATTGCTGACACTTCAGTTGTCCGACTCTAACTTTCGACGCTCAGTCTTAGTACAGTTTCTGATTCTCTTTCAGTATTTGCAATTAACCGTAAAGTTTAAGACGTAAGTTGAAAACGTAAAAAAACGCAAAACGTGGTAATTAATTCGCATTTTAATACAATTTCTTTTAGTGAATCAAACACACTAACTACTGCACAAACGGATTTCATCAAAGAAACCCAAGCAAAGGTATATAAATTGCTCGAAGAGACCCCACCGAATGGAAAACGTTTTTCCTGCACGGTACAACATATGTTAACGCGCGAGGAAATGTGGAACAACTGGAAAAATGATGGGTGTAAAGAGTTCCGCAAACCCGATGAAGCTGAGGCAGATAATAGCACAAACAAGGATGCAGGAAACGCTGATGGTACGCCTGGCAAACCACCTGCAGCTAAGCGTTCCAAACGCACACTTGGTGATAGTTTGCGAGATGCTCATCGCAATGGTAAATTCTTTTTGGGCAAGTGAGTAGTACATATATAGTTTGTCCATAAATAAAATACAATTTTAACGAGCTCAATTGTTTAGTGATGTCTTGACACGCCTCTGGAACTACTCGCCAGATAATCTGCAGGCCTGCAAGAGCGAGGAACGCAATTTTTTGCCACATGTTGAAACATTCCTCGAAAATCCGCATGAAAAGAACGATCCATCATTTGAATGGCGCGCACTCCGTTTACTAGCCAGGCAGTCGCCACACTTTTTCACATTCTTAAACTCGCCATCATATAAAATAGCTGATTATCTGGAGGGAGTACGCCGTCGTTTAGCCAAGGATCGTATAGATAATGCCAAAGCTGCTATGAATGCCAACAACGCCGCATTAATTGGTAGCAATTCAACTGCCGATACTGTTAATGCGACCGAATCTAGTAGCGAGCAGGGATCGAACACCCAAGAAACAGAGGGTGAACCAGATGCGGATGGTGTCGGTGTCGGTGACGGTGATGGTGAAGGGGAAAATGACGGTGACGGCAGCGGTGATGGGGACGGTGATGCAATGTTAACCGAAGATGATGTGCAAGTAGACTTGGACAAAGGCGATGATGATCGCAATGCACACACCAAACCGATGACGGCCTCCAGAGAACAAATAGAGGAAATTGCGCCACTCATTGGTGATGACTGGAAAAAATTGGGCAAAAAATTAGGGTACACTGTTGATGAGCTGCTATACTTTGAGACGGAACATCCAGATCGTGACGGTGGCTGCATCGCAATGCTTAGTAACTGGTTCGCCGATGACGACGACGCAAGTCTCGATAATTGGGCTTATATGCTGGAAGGTTTGGAGATAAATGCCGCAGCAAAGGCGGTAAAAGCGCTCATAGACCGACTCACACCCAAAGAGGACAAAGTGGAGGTGCTATCAGATTAGGACGAAACAATTTAAATAGTAATCTTAAGTGTGAACTCAATTGATGTTATAAACAGAACTCGGTGTTGATTTAGTTTATGTTTTAATAATATTCCAAAAGTCAAGTTTACAATAATAATTTATCACATGTACAGGGTGTGAATGCCTTCCACTGTCTACATTAACATTAGTCGTCATCTAAATTCTTGGCAGTCCACGCAGACAATTGGCCTTATGTTGAGAGCACCCTGAGCCAGCTGGTCAACGATTCTGTAAGCGGAGCACCAAAACTTGATCGTTGTTAGTTGCTATGAAATTAAATGTTTAAAAAGGTTAATTTTTAAAATGTTGGCGTCCACCGATCCTGGTCTATCTCCTTCGTGGCGGCGCCTGACCCGGCTTCGGCTTGTTGTGTATCATATTGGCGCAGCGTGGAATATGACGCTCAGCGGCTGACTCATTGAAACGGCGCGAGCAATGTGGACACTGAATGTAGTCGGGGTTCTCCGAAGGTGGCGGTGGTGGTAAATCGCTCAGCTTGCCGCCACGAGCCAAGTGCGCCTGCACCTGCTTGGCTGCTCTTATGGCTTGTATAAATTCTTCGTGCTTCCTGCGCCAATTATTCTTCTTCATGCTGACCGGCTTGCCACTTACAGCAGCAGCACTCGAGTAGGCGGATTTGTTGTTGGCGCTATTGCGAGATTGACCCTTTTTCTGATACTTCTCGGCGTCGGTGCCGCGCAAACGATGACGCGCCGCATCGAAGATCTTGCGCTTGGTATGCACCATTTTCTCGCATACTTTCTCATGTTTTGCCAGCCTTTCAGTATTGAAATGGCGATTGCAGTATTGACACAGTCCCATGTTGGTTAAATCTATATCAGCAGCGGGCTGCATTCTCATGGACTGCAAAAATAAAGCAAATTGTGAATTAGCATTTTTAGATGGCGTCTATTACGCCCTACGGCCACACTTACTGCAGCAGAAGCCATATTTCCTGAAGTTCTTGGCGGTGTCTAAATAAGGAAAAAAAATTAACAGAGAATTTTACTTTTTCAATAAATGAAACGTCGTAGAAAAGTCATTTGGAAAACTCAAGTCATGCCCAACAGGAACTTTGTGACAATGCCTACCTTCGTATTTGGTGCTGCAGTGGGTTTTGAGCTTCTCACGGTGGAACTTGTTGCAGGCACTGGCGTTTGTCGTGCAGCAGTAGCTGATGCATTTGCCGGACGTTTGGCGGTATGTGCCACCACTGCTGGTGCCGGCGTAGGTGATTTCTTCGTCACTACCGGATTTAACTTGAGGCTGTTGGATGATTTGGCGCGTCCCACAACGTTATTCCTATTATTGTTGCGGTCTTCTGGCGAGTGCAAACCCAAACTGAGCGATGACATCTCTTTGCTGAGCGCATCGGTATTTCCGTTTTGCAGCCGCTTCGGTGGATTTCGCGCATGTGTGGAAACATTGTTTGCATTGGACACAACGCGCATTCTAACTGTCGGCGTATTGCCATTTTTCGTTTGATGTAAATTTTGTATGGCGCCACCGGCTTGGCGAGCAATAGGCGACGGCGCCTTGGCCGTAGCAGCGATTGGTTTAAGCGGATTGGCGCGATCAATGCCAGCACCACGACGTCGTTCATCGAACATTTGGCGCACCTGCAGCAGGGACGGGCAGAAAGTAAAGAAGTATTTATGGATGTATGTGAAAAAGAAACTCGAAAGTGTGCTTGTGTATGCATATCTGTGGCTGCGTACCTTGCCGTTTGTAATGCGTTTTGCGCCAACGACTTCATCCGTAGCGCCGGCACTCTCGTCAGTCATCTCCAAGCGCCTTTGCTCACGCTCCTGTTGCTGTTTTTGCTGGAAACGCATCTGCAAAAAATATGTATAGAAAAAAGCGTTGTCAATATTTTAAATTAATTTCGATTTGCTTCACAACTCCAGCCTTTAGTGACGTCTGTTGTGTGTACCAAAGCGAAATTATTAGATTAAGGAGTTTTTGGAATTATTTATAAATACGCCTTGGCATTTACGCAGTGTGATTCTTCAAAGTGCATGCCAGTTAATGTGAATAAAATACTTTTCCGATGTGACGCTACGATGAGCCAGTCATCGATTTTGACAAAACTCACATCTAACGATGAGTTGAAGTTCGTTGGCGGCAGCTGACTGAGCGCCTCAACTAATCTGCGCCCCGCCCACGAATCGCTAAGCTTGACCGGCGGTATCAATTGATCGTGCAGTAAATCGATATTTGGACTCAAAGTCGCCATGTTGTTGTCTCAAATAATAAACTCCTATCTGCAGCATATACGAATTTGCATACAAATACCAAATTCCTCTCTCTTAATCCGCAGGCGCTATCATACACAGAGGTATACGAATTTCGCCGCTGTTGTATTTGAGACATGTCCTTCCGCCAGACAAAACAACACTAACTATGAGGATAACTCAGCAAAGCGTTGTCTCTCACTGCCGAATGGACAAGCAAAACATTTACACGATTTAACTCATTATTACTCACATGTTTTTTGGCCGCTGGCAAGGCACTTGGCCCAAACCCACCCCCTGAATGACCAACGACTTCTTAGTAATTAGCAACAACAAATTATACAAAAATATCTGCTAACTCAAATCATCGCCATTCATGCATGCAACCGTCACACATTAAATCACAGTACATACACAACGCTACCGTTAAACTTACATTACATATACATGCATACATATGTACATACAAGGTGAAGTCCAAAATAAACAAGACGGAGCTAAAATAGGAACGACAGTATGTCCTTCAGGATGTCGGTACAAGTCTTTTGGATGGCCTCTACGGACGCAAAACGTTTCCCTTTCATGGTTAAATGCAATTTTCCGAATAGTTAGAAGTCACAGAGAGCCAAATCAATTGATGATTAAAATGCGATTTCTAGCCAAAAAATCAGTCACAAGAGTGGATCGATGAGATGGTGCATTATTATGCAATAAGCGCCAGCGACGACATTCATCGGGAGACTCTTACCACCTTCTTAAGCTTTCGACCCCCGAATGCCGTCATCGGATTCCAGATGAAGAGCTCCAACTTTCTCGAGAGTAACCTTGGCACAATTACGTTCTGGATACTGTAGCAGGTTAAACTCCTACCTATCCAGAATCAACCCCCAGCATATGAAGGCAGCCCGCACGACACTAACTACCTTTACACATGCCCCATCAAACCCACTCATCTAACACCCGTCTCCCTCTGGACCCAACTTATCGAAATAGCAAATTTTCTGGGCCTACAGTTAGATAAGCTAGACGAAGACGACCGGTGATTACACTGCACTGACGGGCAAAGTTAATGCTACAACAACGAATGCGATGCAATAAACGCTTCAAAAAGTCAAAATAGAAAATAGCATTGACGGTTTGTCCCATTGACACGAACTCCTTGTGGACAATTCTCTTAGAATCGTAAAAACAAATGAGGATCGACTTGATTTTTGACTTCTCCAAACGCGATTTTTTTGGCGGTGGCTCGTCTGGGACCTTCCATTCGGCACTTTCACGCTTAGTTTGTGGTTCATGTTGGAAACACCACCTTTCATCACCAGCTCCACTGTTATAAAGGAAGTTCTCGTCTTTTCTCGCCTCTTTGATGAGGTCTTTCGAATGTTAAAATCTGAGCAATTTTTGGTCCTCAGTTAACTTGTGCGGAATGAAACGTGCACAGACCTTTCGTAAGCTCAAATGATCAGTTGAATCGATGTTTTTGAGATATTCAACTTCGATTCCATGAATTTCAACGATGATTTCGGTTCATTTTTGATAAATTTACGAACAAATTCCATTGCAGCTTTCGGTGATTACTGATTTTGGGCGGCCCGTAGGTTCATTGTTATTTATGTCCTCACAACCATCTCTGAAACGTGTAAACCACTCATGAACTCTCATCCATTCAAATGTTTCGGTGAACGTTTCACCGATAAAAAAAAATTGATATTACCTCTTTGTTTGAAACTCATTTTTGTACCGATGACACAAACATACTGACACTTTAGGCGCAATAACTTCGTTTCCACTGAACCGAATGCCACCAAGCTTTCACTGAAAGTCAGCTAGAGATATAACTTCCAACGCACTAGCTCATTAAAAAGAAAGTGCCGTCGAAAACATTTTTATGACGCCAGTCTTGGACTTCACCTTGCACATATATGTACATACATGCATGTACATGCACACACATAACTTCCTTATGCGCGCAAAGCAGACGCACCAAAGGAATTGTCAAGCTAAGTGAGTCCGTTTGTTGACGCTATCACTCCCACTCTGCGTTCACTCCCACCAGCAACGCGTACACTAATGCAATAATACAATACGTAAATATGTACAACAACAAAATAGCACTTGTTAGAAATTTATGGCCGAATATTTTATGAGTACCGAAATGTCTGCTCGAGTGCTCCTCAAACTAGAATTCGCCTTCAAGAAATTGAACAATAACCCGTTGTAATGGCTGGATGCACCTTGTAAAGTATCTCAACCTTAGGCCAATCAATAAAATTCTTTGTGCCGCTTTGAAAAAAGCCATTTAGCGTATGAAAATTAGAAATCAAAGCACTAGCACCGTGAAAGTCCCTGCATACCTTGCATCTATGAGTGCTTAAGTGGTTGTATTGTGCTTGTGCTTTCTTAATGTGCGCTTGTTCTGTGCCTGTGCGACGATGTCAATTCGAAATGTGTGTTTACGTTGCTATGGTTGGGGCGGCGAATGTGGCCCACACTAATGAGTCCCACGCTGTCATTGGCTTGACGTCAACTTCACATACACACAAACTGGAGGGCACTAAAGCCTGCTATAAAATTGAAAATTTTATTTTTTATTTTCCTTCGTAATACCTACATCAGGTTGGAATAATTTAAAATTGCAAATTTAATTAAAGCGAGTGTATTTTGTTGTAACCGCATACAGTAGGTTTGTGATACTAAGGATTTTAGTGGATTCAATGCCTTCGGAACGAAGTTGTTCGCATCTGCAGATAAGGTTCCACATTATTTCTATACATTCAGGATATCCATATGTTTGTACTCGTATGTAAAGGGTGATCAATTTAGAGGTATCTGGGTCTAAATTGAAATAAAACAACGAAAATTCGAATTGATTGATTGCCCAATTGTGTAGAATAATTCCTGACATTTATTTTCTAAAGATAATCCCTTTAAAATGGGCGGCCGCCGTAGCCGAATGGGTTCGTGCGTAACTACCATTCGGAATTCACAGAAAGAACGTAGGTTCAAATCTCGGTGAAACACCGAAAACATTTTTCTAATAGCGGTCGCCCCTCGGCAGGCAATGGCAAACCTCCGAGTGTATTTCTGGCATAAAAAAGCTCCTCATAAAAAAACTAGGGTCTGTCAGACTCACGCACGGTAAAAGTGAAACTTCTAAGTTGGTTGTTCCATGCATGGGAGCCCCGGTTTAGATCTCTCCCCCCTCTCTCGTGTTAAATTCAGGTTTTCATATTTTTTTTTCTATATCACTCCACATAAATTTGTATTATTTCTTTTTGTCCTTATTAGCTTCAAATTTGACACTTGGGTGCAGTGTTGCACTTGACGCTGACATTTCTTTGCACTTCCAATGGTATTTTTTGCCTACTTTTGGCGCGTTAATCAATTTGCTTTTATCACCGAAACGGCTGAAATGTCATTTTACAACCTTCTACTTCAACTATCGTCACTCGTTTGGCAAACGCACTCATTGTATCGCTTCGTCTCCTCCATACCTACCATCTATTTACTTCACAGCAGTTTCTTATTGCTTTCCCGCTTACACACATTCAATAGGCGCTTTATCTGATACTCACACACAGCACTCATTTGCACGGGCTATGGCTATCTATAATACCCGTTGTCGGTTGTCGATTGTCGGTTGCCTGCATGTCGCCAGTCTACTTCAATGCTTACTTGTGTGCTATATACATTTCAGAATAGGCGAGAGTGGGAAGGAGCAGCTGCTCCTTGGCCCCGCCCATTTGACGGATTTCGGTAACGCTCCGAACTTACCGTTTCACTCGCCTATTTTCAATCCTTGGCCCTTGGGGCCCCCGACGCGCCTAGAGAAGTTTCACTTCAAAAATATCTCCTGTTCGGAGTCGGTGTAGGTCCCTCCATTTGTGGAACAACATCAAGACGCACACCACAAATAGGAGGAGGAGCTCGGCCAAACACCCAAAAAGGGTGTACGCGCCAATTATATAATATATACAGTAGAGCGCCGATTATCCGAAACAATTGGTGCAGAGGGTGTTCGGATAATCGATTTTTCGGATAAACGAACATTTGCGAAATTCCAGTTCTTTGTTGAGGGTAGGGTAATAAAACATGTTTTCGGATTCAACTGCTGGACAAAGCTTATTCCAGGATTTCTTTAGAGTAGTCGCTTTGACATTAACCCACGCACTGCTGCCATGTAAACAGCAACCTTCAAGTTAATACCTTTGTAGATTTCAAGAATTGTTTTATCTTCCCCTTGGCCGCTTAGGACACTACGAATCAACGCTTTTCTGTAGTAACGTTTGAAGGCTTCGATCACCCTCTGGTCCATAAGTTGAAGGACTGAGGTAACATTGGGTGGCAAGAAAACCACCTTAAATTTTCCATCTTCTCTCAAGTAAAAGGTTTGAGGGATGACTTGGAGCATTATCTATCACTAATAAAACATTTCCAGTGTCTCCAGTTTCTATCTGATGTTGTTTAACCTCTGGAATGAATACAGCGTCATACCACTCGATAAATACTTGAGTGTCCATCCAAGAGTTTTTTTGGTTTTTGTAAATAAGCCGCATTTTTTTTATTCCTTTGAAGCATCTTGGATTTTTAGATTTTCCTATGATCAGCAAATGTACTATAGTCTATGTGTGCTCGTATTGTTTCCACATACCATGGCTGTTATGCGGGATTTGCTTGCTTTGAATCCAGGCGCTGCCACTTCTGTTTTAGATACAAGGGATTTGGTCGGCATTCTCTTCCAGTATAACCCAGTTTCATTTGCATTGTAGAAGTTACTGTCCTTATAAAACTGCTTTACAAGCAAACTCTTAAAACTTTCTTTGAACTTGTCAGCAGCTTCAATGTCAACTGACAGCTTTTCCCCTTGAATATCTAGCTCACTAATTCCGTGCCTAGACTTGAATCTTTTTAGCCAACCAGTAGATGCTCTAAAATCATTGTTACCCCCAAGCTTTCTGTTAATTTCTAAAACATTTCTATTTCATTTGTACATACTTTTTTTTATTCTTTATATCCGAAAAAGGCGTCATGTTTCCTTTCGGTTAACCGACGTTTCGGATGACCGGCTTTCGGATAATCGACGCTCTACTGTATATATAATCGCTTTGAAATGGGCGGCCGCCGTAGCCGAATGGGTGCATGAAACATAAATGGGTATAAGAAACACCAAAAATTATAGAAACAGTTTTTTTCTGATAGCAGTCGTCCTCGGAGTGTATTTCTGCCATGAAAAAGCTCCTCATAAAAAACAGGAACAAAAACAAACAAAAAAAACCAATATCTGCCATTCCATTTGTGTGGAACAACATGAAAACACACATCACAAATAGGTGGAGGAGGACACCCCAAAAAGGGTGTAAGCGCCAATTATACGAGGTGAATTATAATTTTTCTCAAAAAATATTTATTTATTCATCAATTCCTATTTTATCTCCTTCAAAGTAGTCAGCCTCCCTCAGATATAATAAACTTGGGCCAGCGTTTTTCCCAATCTTCGAAGCAGTTCTGATATGCACTTTTTGGTATTCTGTCCTTGTGGTCTCTCAGCGACTCGATTTTTATCTCCGCAATCGTTGTAAAACGCCGTCCTTTCATAGATCTCGTCCATCCTGAGAACAGGAAAAAGTCACAGGGGGCCAAATCTGGTGAATACGTTGGCTGAGGCATGATAATTGTGCTGTTTTTGGCCAAATAATCTCTCACAAGCAAAGATGAGTGAGGAGGTGCATTATCATGATGCAAAAATCATGAAGGTTTTTTCCACAATTCCGGGCGTTTTTTCTGTAATGCTTCACGCAAACGGCACATAACTTCAAGGTAATACTCCTTATTTACTGTACGGCCTTGTGGTAAGAACTCCTGATGCACTACGCCATAGTAATCGAAGAAAACAGTGAACAAAAGCTTAACATTTGATCGAACTTGGCTCTCCTGGACTCTTCCATTGGGACGATTGGGCTTTGGTTTCGCTGTAATAACCGTAAACCCATGATTCGTCACCAGTTATGATCCTTTTAAGCGAATCAGGATAATTTAACAATTCCTAAGCGATGCTCATGCGACGTTGTTTTCGGAAAAAATTCAGCAATTTTAGAACGAACTTCGCTGCCACACGCTTCATGCCCAAAATTTCCGAAAAGATTGCATGGCATGAGCCAACCGATATGCCGACATTCTCAACAACTTCCCTAATTATGAGTTGACTATTCTCCATAACCTTTTTCTTCACTTTCTCAACATTTTCATCGGTTGTTGATGTGCTGAGGCGTCCAGAGCGAGTGTTGTCATTCACATCTTCTCGACCTTCTGTGGAAAGTTTGTACCACTTGTAAACATTTTTTTGACTCAGAGTACTCTCACCGTATGCCACTGTCAACATGTCAAGTGTTTTAGAGCACTTAATTCTATTTTTTACACAAAATTTGGTGCAACTTCTTTGATCAATTTTTTTTCGATAGCAGAAAATCGCCGAACACGCAAAACACTTGTCTAATTATGCCTCTCACAAATAAACTAAAAAATGCTATATTGCTAAAACCGTGCACATATCTTTGAGACGAGTGTATCAACATAAAAATAATAATAATAATTGAAAGTCGAATGTACGTAGCCCGTGAAATTTGAAAATTCGCCTTATATTTTGAACACAGCACGTACATATATATTTATTGTTCACATAGACATAGGTACATAAAAGGAATAGTTGCTGGACTATATGCTCGCAAGGCAAAGTTTTCCCAGCATCTTTCAGGTGGAAGTGTATGACATTTATCTATGTGCAGAGATCAATGCAGATAGAAACATCCGGACTAAGCGGGAGCGGGAGTTGTTTCGTAAGTTCCCACACACCTTCTCGTATGCGATACCATATCGGCAAGAAGGATTAGACATCTCGGCCGGATGCAGCCGGAAGAAAAACACGCTCAGTCCAACCCAGTTTCATCTTATGTTTATTGAGAAAGCTGATTTGGGATGAGATACTCTGGTGAGTGGAGAGCCCAAAGAACTGCGAGGCTGGATTCCAAGCCTCCTTTTCATTCATTTATTGGCTGAACAACTTTGTAAATTGGGTTTGTTCAAAAATGATGCCTACTTCCGTTTTTGTGACACTTTATGAATACTGATATCCGAGCCCATATTTTTTCAATTGGTTTGAAATATCAACTGCTCCTCCATCGGGTGTGACTATTGTGCAATTGTTCAGTGTTGTACAACATAAAATTATTGAACTATGAGTATTAAATTATTACTACATGCACGCATGCAAAAATAAGTTTATATTTCTCATTTTTATAAGCATAAGTAAGAATACACGGCGGCCGCCGTAGTCGAATGGATGGTGCGTGACTACCATTCGGAATTCAGAGAGAATGTAGGTTCGAATATCGGTGAAACATCGCCCCTTAGTAGGCAATTTCAAGCCTCCGAGTGTATCTCTGCCATGAAAAAGCTCCTCATAAAAAATATTTGCCGCTCGGAGTCGGCTTAAAACTGTAGGTCCTTCCATTTGTGGAACAACATCAAGACGCATGCCACAAGCAGAAGGAGGAGCTCGGCCAAACACCCAAAAAAGGGTGTACGCGCCTTAGATGTATATGTACAAGAATACACAGCTGGGAACTTTGGTTTACAAGGTTGTTGTTATTCAATGAACTATATTTTTATAAAAAGCTAAGGAAAACAATTTGGCTAAAATTAATGCGATTGAGGCTGATGCCCGTTTTTATTACGAATTTTTTACTTTGTGACACCCATATTTTTGTTGTAAGTGGCTAGTAGGAACAAGAGTTTATTGATTTGCAATTGAATATAAATACGTAATTAAAAAAAATATTGGTAGTTTATTACTTGGTGCTCTAATGGAAACAGTGGAAATCGTATCCAAAAGAGGGTTCTAGAAAGTAAAAATTAAAATACTTTCGGACAGCCAATCGGTTCTCAAAGCCTTGAATAGCTTCACATTCAAGTCCTTCAAAAGTCCTAATAGAGTGTAACAATACACTCAACAAACTGGCCACTCATAATCAGGTCTCGCTGATTTTGGTACCAGGACATGAGGTACACGAAAGAAACGAGAAGGCAGACTTTTATGCCAAAAAAAGAGGCGGAAAGTCCATTTATTGGGCCAACCTTATTAAAATAATATAAAACGGGAGACAAAAAAATGGATCCAAACTAAAATCAGGGAACACTGGAACGGTACAAGCGGTCTTAATCACTCCAAAAAGTTTTTGAACTTCAATGCCAACAGAGCAAAATCTGCTCTAATCCTAGACTAAAAGATCCTTATATTACTCTGAGACACAGAGTCGTGGGCTCGCACCTACGAGAGGAGGAAGGCCTACAATTGCTCCCTCCGAAAGCGCTGGTTCGATTCCTCGGTATACTAAATAATTATAATTAAGTAATTAGGGTCGCACCATAGATCAATCTGGTCGTAATGTATAAAGGCCCGTACAACCATTACCTTTACCATAATTACTTGGAACGGTTCGGTTCGGCCTTAAAACTCGATCTTCGGTCATGTTCTAGTTATCAATCAGACCTTAAGATTTGAATTTGTGCCACAGTTCTTCAAATAAAGGTAAACAATTTTTCTTCTTCGTTTCTCAGCAGGCAACGTCCCAATGACGATCATTACTTTGGTATATTAGAGAGAGGCTTGACTTATAAAGGGTCTTTCAACTAGACAGTATATTTTTTTATTTCATCTTTGACATTTGTCAAGTGAACAGAAGTATAATTTTAGACGATAGGTATGGTTAGGCTGGGTTGAACTGGTTGGCTTGCAATCACTCATAGGCCGTGTGTTTTGAAATATCATAGTTCACCCCCATGGTGCCTGTTTCTATTGCGAATTTTAAGGAGACATTTCTAACCCATTCCTGAGATATCTTCCATTTACATGAGATGACAACGCGTGAAACTGATTATGAAGCGAAATTCGTGATTATTTGGTGGAAATTATAATCCGAATGAGTTGACAATTCAAAGGTTGGGGAACAAACTTCATGAAACCGATTCTCTCGACGATAAAAAAAGGACTGGCAGACGAAAAACTGGACGTTCTGCTGCGAATATTGCTGTTTAGCGTAAAGTGGTGCTAAACGTTGATCGTCAATACCCGATATCTCGACGTTCTCCACAATTAGGCGTTCATGAATCAGCAATTATATAAAATAGTGAAACCGAAACGCACACATACTTTATTTTGAAATAACTTCTAGGCGCGACTTTTGAAAGACCTTTTATCAAAAGGCTCCCAGTCATTTGGTGATCAAGCTCCAACAGGTTGCGCAAAATTTATAATATAGGGTACTCTCTCTTAAGCGAACACCTGGGTTAGATTAGGAATATCTAGCTGAAGTGAATAGATGATGTCACAATAACCACAAAGGTCAGTAGTGCTACCAGTGTTGTTGGGGTCGTGCCAAACATATTTTGTGTTACATGTCTTCGCGAGTTTTAATAACCAGTTTAAACTTTTTTCAGCCCCTTTCTTCATTGCACAGCTGCGTGATATGGAGTGAGAGCATATTCCGTCAGTACTCCAATCAATATTTTACATTCCTTCTTGGGAGTGATAAAATAAAGTTGCAAGTTCACAGCATTATTTGGGTCATCCTGTTGGAGGCCGAGACTTTTTACATAGACTGTGCTTCTAGAATTAGGTTCTCGTAAAGTTCCGTTTTCAAAACTGAAAGTGAGGGATATATGTATGTATGTTCGACGTACTCATTCTAGGTAAGCGGGGGCCTCTGCCTTTGAAAGCTCGGCAACTCTCTCATTTGCCTATACTCTCTTGTGCCCTGACCTATCTATTCTCGCAGAGCTCGTCCACCTAAGGAACTAAAAAATTTGTCCGCTTTTGAGAAAAGTGTAAAAAAAGAGAATAATGTTATGGGATGCTTGTCCGCTCAAGAGGAAAAAATTTAAACAAAAATGCTTAAGGATATGTGGGATGTAGTGGAAAAAGTTCGCTTAAGAGAGGTGTCCATTAGGAGACGGTATACTGTATATAAATCTATATATTAATCATTTTCTTTTTGAATATCTTTTTTACTAAAAACAAAAAACTGATTTTGAGTGATGGAAATCTTTATTTTGACCTTTACGCGCTCCATTGACTGTCTGCTTGTACACTGCAGCTCTCTAGTTCGCAAGTTGACGTTCGACGACATTTACAAAAATTATAAATCTTCCAATGGGGTGATTAATTTTGCGCCACCTTGCAACGTGGAAGTTTTGACCCAAGCCTCTCGTCCAATTCGTAGCACAACCCTAGTACAGTGATATCCTGCAAATGGCGAGGCTTACAGTTTTTAATCGCCCACAAAGCGTAGATACATTTTATGAGATTAATTTTTCATTTGGACTAATATTACAGCATTTAATTGAACAGCTTATAATGTCCTTGTTTCCATATCCCTATTGACTTGACTCGATGTCCCTGTTTAGAAGTCAACGAACTTCCTTCAATTCACTGTGCAGATTACGTAAATATGTAAATCATTGTATAAGTAAGCCGCATTCTCCTACTTTTTGAAGTTCGCAACTACTAAATTACTCATTTCTTGTCATTAAAGTACAGAGTAACTGAGACATTTGGGTTACGCAACTCATTAATAACCTCCTACCTACAAGCGATGCTTAACCGCGCAAGGCTGTCTATGTCTCATATCCGTAAATAAATATAATAATAAATATGTACGTATGTATGTGCGCATGTTTACACACATGAATCTCTTAATCCGCTACTGTTGTACACAGGCACACATATTTTTAAGTTTGCTTGTGTGTATGTCCATTTAAGGAAAGTAACACAGACAGCCAGCCTGTTATCTTACCATTGCCGGCACTAGCGATATTTATTCATCAGCTGTAGCGAATTTGTGTAGGTCTGCTATGATTTTCCGAAAAAGGAATAACTTTAATTAAATCGAGGAATGATTCATCACGATTATGAATTCATAGAGTTAGCACGTAGACGGCTTATAAAAATAAATACTTGTACATATTTACATATATTTATCTACATATGTATATATTTATATGTGAATGTACACGAATAATATATGACTTTCGAATACACCTCTTAAAAGTGAACTGTTTCAATTTTGAGTAGCACACACCTAACATTCATAGGACGCCCACCTGAGATGTTGAAAATTGAAAAGCAAATCATAGCAAAAAAACAGGCATTAAGCCTAAAGATAGCTGCATAATAAGTAAAGCAAATAAATAGGAAAATGCAAAAATTAGCAAATAGATACTGACATTTACTTAAGCCATAAGCGCTAGTGGGTAAATACATCTGTTTCTATATATACTTATACATATACATGTGTGCACGGGTATTCCGGCAACCGGCAATGAAAAGTAGTTCAATTTCATGCATTGATTGGAAAAATTTGGAAGGCATGCCATGACGCCGATTTGCTATCCACCACTTTGCGGTTGTACAACGCGGCTACAATGTAACAAAATTAAGCCATACATACATACATACACTTCTTCATAAGTTACACACTTCTTATATACTTAATAATACAAGGTGATGCTCGACGTTTACAATGCATGCATTGCTCAAAGCATCTTCCCTAAGCTGTGGAAATTACAGAAACTGACGCTGATCAGTAAGGGTAAGGGCGGCCCAGTGCAATCGTCAGCCTGGCGTCCGCTTTGCATACTGGACAGCGCCTGGGAAATTGCTTGACAAACTCATACAGCGCAGGCTTGCAGAGTCTGTTGAGGGTGCAGGAGGATTGTTAGCAAAGCGATACAGTTTCCGACGCAGAAAATCAACCCTTGGCGCAATAGAGGAGGTGGTAAGCAGAGCTCAACGCAGACGCCACTACCCGAACCGCATCACCGTCCTGGCAACGCTTGATGTACGAAACGCCTTTAACAGCCTACAATGGATGGACATTATAAAGGCACTACGAGAAAGGTTCCGAATACCTGCATACCTGCTAAGGATTCTTCAGAGCTACCTGAGTGAGCGTGAACTGCTGTACGACACACCAGATGGCCAGAACACAAAAGCGATATCGTCTGGCGCAGCTCAAGGATCTATTCTCGGCCCCGATCTCTGGAATATGAGCTACGGCAAGATATTGACCATAGAAATGCCAGAAGATACATATCTAGTGGGATACGCGGACGATGTAGCGGCGGTGATATCAGCTCGGGACACTGAGGAAGCTGAACGAAATTATGATAAGGACGCAAATATGGCTTGAGGACCACGCCTGGAACTCGTCAAACATAAAGCCGAAGTCATCCTTATGACACGAGATCATATGCCACTCGAGGTCACCATACAAATAGGCAACACGTCCTTAGCGACCCAGTAGTGAAATACTTAGGTATTTAACTTGACTGCAGGCTTACTTTCAGGGCACAGATACGGCATGCTAAAGCAGCAAAGGTCACAGGTGTGCGAAGTAAATTAATCGCAAACATCGGTGGACCAACACAGAGCAAAAGAAAGCTAATTTGGCGGCCATAAACTCAATTCTTCTGTACGGCAGCGAAGTAGGAGAAATTGTGCTAAACTGCAAAGCCATTCGCAAAGCACTGGAAGCTGTGCAACGAACAGCGGAACTCAGAGTTAGATCAGCCTACCGCACTGTCTCAGGCGCTGCAATTTTTGTAATCAACGGGCAGATACCCGAGGACCTCAGGGTCCGGGAACGAATAGATGCGTGGGACTCTAAAAAGAAAAGCGTCATCACGGAGATGCCAAACCATGCTGCGGTGACAAAGCCGAAGAACTTCGAGGAAGTGAACTACTTCTTAACTCAGTTCCTCTCGGGCCACGGATAGTTCCGGAGATACCTATACCGCATGGGCAAAGAAACCGATTCCAAATGCATATACTGCGAAACGCTGAGCGATGACGCTGAACACACGTTTTTATATTGCGCAAGATGACTCGCGGAAAGAAATGCTGTGAGAGAGCAGATTGGCGACATCGCGCCGAGCAACAAAATCAGCAAAATGCTCCGAGGACAGCTGGAACGCTGTAAAGAAATAAATCGAGAATATTCTACAAAAAAAAACAGATTGACCTCGACAGAATGCAACAAAGCGAAGCCCCACAGATAGAGACACAAGAAGGCAAGCCTATAGCATGAAAGTTGGCTACAAATATGATGAACCCAGACGTGGGTGAATAGAATTGGTCCTTTATGGCCCTCACGAAGTAATATAGAAAGCAGTATCGGGAGGAGGGATCGTTTTAGTGGCCACACCACACGACGCAGTAGACGACGGTCGCTGTAAATGCAAAAGCATTTTCCACCCTACCTCACCCACCAAAAAACAAAAAACACATTAAAATCTGCGAATTGAGTCAAAATTCTAAATTTAATTTAAAATTGGTAGATTAAAATAGAGAATGTGAGTGAGTATGTATCAGATAAAATTTATAAGGTTTATTTGAAGTCATACATAAAATATGTAGGAATCGGCCGATGATATAGAGATATGAACTTTTGAACTGCAGCCTCCAGTCATCGTTGCTGCAGTTCCGAAATACTAATCGAAAGCATTGAAGGTATCTTTTGTGTTTTATGCTTATACTTCTGGGTTATTAACTAATTTGGCAATAGGAAGCAAGGAAAATATGAACAAAGCTGTGATTGCCACAACAATACAATTTCTAATGTGCTAATGGAATGCGAACTTTAAATAAAATTATACTTTTTCAATAAAAGCAGAATTTACTCTGTTTGAGTAGAAACGCCAACAAAAGGGTGAGCGGTGTCGGTATCGGGCTAATTCTAGAGAGCCGATGAGCTCGCTAAAGCGGGTACTCGCTTACCGAAATTGAGCACGTTAGACATATACCCATCAATCTCCTTTCTTTAAACGGAGCTATATGAGGAACTAGCTCTGGAAACGCATTTGATATGGGCACACTCAACCTTGTACAAATGCCAAAATTATGCTAAGGATTTGGTATATGAAAACAGCAATCTTTATTTTATTACTGTCTAGGAAAGACTGCAAAATATTGGTTGGAGTACTGCGGGACACTGTCTCACCCCACATCACGTAGCCAAAATGAAATTAGTCCAGAGCGATGCGTGTAAGGCATGCAACGAAGCGTATGCTAGGAGTACTTTGGAACACCTAATTTGACACTGCCCTGCTCCTTGTAGAACTCGACAAATGTGCCTTGGATCAACATATTTTTCATCCTTCAAGGATATTGCTGAAAAAAAGGCTAAATGGCTTGTTAAAACTCGCAAAGATGTGAAATAAGAATTACAGAAAATAATAATTGAACTCCAAATACATAGCATTGGCAGCACAATGGTCACCGGAGGTTGAAGAGATTAGACAGCACTACCTAACGTAACCATTCGATTGCCAATGGACTCGATGCTCAAAGTTGATATTAAGCATTAAATGATCCCATATTCTAAACCATCTTAGACATAAAAGCGAACAAGTACATCTCAATCCGGCAGGTATCATAGTTTCAGAGCTTATCATAATCAAATCAGATAGTCAAAATTAGATGGATAGATAGAGTATTGCATATGATAAAACTAAAGATATTACAATCTGAAAGGCCTTTGGTAACACGGCCCGTAACACCTGTTGGTCAAGTGACTTTCAGCCTCCATAATCCATGCCCAATGGTATTTCTTAACCGATTTTCTACGATTTTATGGGTTAGATTTGGCAAGAGTAGAAATGTTTCTACCTCTGTCAGGTTAAGGGCGAAGATTTACAAGAAATACGCTAGACTATTTTATCACCTTCAAGGTGGAAATATACGTCAGTACAAGCCAATAAGCCATCTAATGTCGGTTCTGATTGATTTCCTTTCTGAAACTAAATTTCCTTTCCAAAAAATATTTTTTCCAAAGTAACATCTGTTGATGTGGTTCGTGCCTCTCCACCAGATTGTGTGGCTTGGTTTGATTTTTTTTTCGTCGCATCTGAACTTCAGACGTCTTCTAAGAGAAATTTTTCCACGACAGAAATGCCTGGCCACGTCATTGTCCACTACTTTGTGACAGCCTTTAGAAAAACTATTATATAATTTTAGAACTTCTCCAGCGATTTGTGATGCGTTTGTGGAAAGAGCACCAGGTAGTCTACGATTGCCGACAAGTTATCGTTATTTCGATGTTTTATGCCCAATGTAGGGAGATTCAACGTCAACTACTATTTAGCCAACTCATTTTGGAGGTTTGTCAATTAAATTATTACGTTTCATATCACATAAACTTTTTTATAAATAAACTTTTTTTTGTTTTTTTTTTTGCTTCAATGCCTGATTCAGTGTGGGGGAAGAATGAGCCTTTTAACCACTGTACCACTTTTGGCGCTTATTTAATTACTTTAATGTCAACACTGCAATTTTACATACTTTTTAAAGTCTATTTGTGTGTGCATTACATCCGTATTTGCATAAATATATATATGCAGTCACATACATACACTCATGTGCAATAAAATTGGTGTGCGAGCTTTTTACCAGCTTTGGCCATTTTAAAAGGTAATCAGATTAGGGGTAAGTTTTCCAATAGGGTTTTGTTTTGACAGACCACTCGTTACTACTGACAAACTAAATACATAATTTTTTTCACCTATCATTAAGATTTCATTATCGAAAGACTTACGCCTCAACAACGTTTACAAATCGTACAACTGTATTACGAAAATCGCAGCTGTGTGAGTAGTGTTCATCGCGCGCTCAGGGCAACTTATGGTATTCAGCTTCGAGTCCCATTTTTGGCTTAATGACTACGTCAACAAACAAAACTGTCGTATTTGTGCTGAATAGCAACCCGAAGCCATTCCATTACATCCATTGAAAACAACCGTTTGGTGCGGCCCATAAGCTGGAGGAATCATCGGCCCATATGCCTTCAAAGACGAGGCTGGCGCCAATCTAACAGTGCATGGCGGACGCTGTCGCGCCATGATAAACAACTTTTTGTAAATATGTAAAGTCTAAATGCTTAGTGGATAAACCAGCTTCGATTGAGGCAATGGATTGATTGCCCAATCAATTTGAATGGTTCGTTGTTTAATTTCAATTTAAAATCAGTTACCTCTAAATTTATCACCCTTTAATATCAATAGATTTTATTAAAATAAGCAATAGTAATCAATTAATTGAAAAAATTAAGCTATTCTCCTCTTGAATGCACGCCACTCATGGGCGGACAAAAATTGACTGACTCCCAAAGGAGGTTTCACTGTAGTTATTTAAAAATAAAATTGTTTTTCTCACAGAATTACAATGTGATAATGACTCGGAACCTCAATCATTATTTTGTTTTGTGAATATTTTACTTAGCGACTGTAATAAAAAAAAAAACTATTTCTTTTTTCTATTTTACTTAGCGACTGTAATAAATTTTTTTTTATTACAGTCGCTAAGTAAAATATTCACAAAACATCAAAAATAATAATTTTTCACATTAGTAATTACTAAAAAAAAACAATGATTGAGATTCCGAGTCATGATTACACAAAAACAATTTCTTTTACACGAAAAAACATTTTTTTTTAAGTTAAATATAAACTTTTGTTTTGCTAGATTTTCAAAGTATACTATTTTTCTGTGAATGACTGTATTTTTTGCATGTATTCACAACAATATCGAACACTCACCTGCATTTGCGCCAGCCTTGAATTGGCTGCTGCGACACCTTGTGACGCCATCGCCAAATATGAATCGCTTTAACAACCCAAACACAACAAACGACAAAGTTTAAAAACGTTAACGCGTAGACGAAGCAACAGCGACAGTAGCGGCGACGACGATGACGACGACAAACCAAATAAATTAAGCGACGCTAATTTGTTATTGCCGATGTTTTCAATTTAACTGACGTTGCTGTGTTTAGTCGCGCCCGCAACTGTCGCTGGAGGTAAGCGCGTGCGGAAGGCAGCTCCAACTGCCGACTGGTGCTTGTGGCTGAGCTTTAATCGCTATCGCTAGCGGCTGCACTGCCTTGATTCGTTCCAAGAAAACGTGTGGGCTGCTGTGACTGCAGTTGCTGCGGCTGTCGTCGCTGGCAGCGTTTTTAATTCGTTTGCTTGACTGCTGATGATTTAAACACAACCAATCGCCAATTTGTTGGCAGCAGACACGTGCACCCCGCGTTCTCCGGCGCACTGGTGATGTGTCAACGAATGATTCACGCGTCTCAACTGTCACACTCGAACAAGGCGCTTGTGGCTTCTTTTTCAATGTATGCTTCGTTTTTTCGTTGTTGTGCTAATCGTACCTGATTTCTAAGCGCTTCTTTGTTTGTTGTTTACGAAATGCTCGCGGCCAATTTCAAACCGGTGTTGCTGACACTTTCTGGTGCTGCAATTTTTTATTTACTGTTTTTGCCGATATTAATAACTATTATTAAATTTTTGTTTTTGTTGATGATGCGATCACCAACGCAATCGCTTAGATTTCACTTAGAAGGCAGGGTTTAAAAACTTGCCGAATGCCTTCGTAAGGATTACGCTAACAGTCTTGGTTACAAGTGAAGGCAAGAGACGCGACTTGTTAACTTTTAAATTTTATATACATATGCGTGTGTGTATGTACGTTTCATCAAGCAATTTTAGTTAGCGTTGTGAGGTGCAATTGTTGTTAGTACTTTTCGTTAAATTTTGTAGATTTATAACTACGTTGAGCGAGGTTTTGAAATTCTGCAAAGAAAAAAAACAGTTACAAATAATTTAATTAAATCAATTAACGAAAATAATTCTAAGCCGAATAAGGTAAAGCAAAAACTAAGACGTTTTGGGAAACTTTAAACAAAGTGCACAACACTCAAATTTGATAATAAGTTGTTAGCGTAATTATTGTTGTTATAGCTGCTGTTGTGGCGCTCATCCTACGCATTTGCAAGTACAAAAACAATTAACCAATACATGCATATTCGTTCGTATACACAGAAGTACTTAAATAATTGACGGTCAGTTAACCAAAAATGGTTAAAACTGAAGCAGAAACAAAAACAACAATAATAGTAAATGGCCCCTGCTGCTGCTAAAGGGGTTGCATACTTATTTTTCCAACCAGCACGCGAACTTACAACCATTTAATCACTCTTTATCTATACAAATGTACACGAAAGATTTTTATGTTTCTTTTTTTTCGAATTATAAACGCCGCAAAAAAGTCGGAGAAAAACTCAAAATAAGAAGAGAATAATAAAATAATAATAAATAATCGAAAACAAAATGACAAATTTTTTATCCGTATTTTTTTATTTTATGTAATACTAAAAAAAAGAATTATGTGGATAAAAATGACGTAATTTTGTAATGCTTGTTTATACAGAAATGTGAACAACTGCGCACAGTGGTACGTTTAGCTATTAGTGCGATTACATTTAATTGCAGGCCACATGTCGAGCCTCAAGCTTCAATCTGCAGTTCACCTTAGCAAAACGTGCAAACAAGTTGAAATTGAAATTTGAATAGGTCGAGCCAAGAATCACCAAGAGATTTGGTGGATCCTAAAATACTGAGGCTAAACATCCCATTGTAGATAGTCATAGAGGGAAGGAGAAAAGTTTAAGAAAAAGGGATAGGAAAGAATAGAGACAGAGATAAAGGTAGTTAGTC
Organism: Anastrepha fraterculus; assembly: GCA_037575425.1. Lineage (NCBI taxonomy): Eukaryota > Metazoa > Arthropoda > Insecta > Diptera > Tephritidae > Anastrepha > Anastrepha fraterculus. The sequence goes on along the minus strand of JAYXIM010020965.1, from coordinate 142,442 downwards.
CTGTGAGAATTTTCCAGATTATTTGGCAAATCTGTAAACATCCTCCAGTTTTAGAGAACGAATATTACTCATTCTCATGACATCGGAACTCAAAACTCGTAGCCTTGCTCTTGCAAAGAATACAGAGAAAGTGTTCAGTGCTATCCGCCTCCTACAAGCAAAACAGGCACATTGGGTCCTCAATGATTCCATCAACCGAACAGCTTTCCTTCCAAGTTTTAGTAGAAAGTTTGACAATTTTCTGTTCGGACTTGTCATAAAACACTTTGCAGTTTTGCAGCATTCTAGACTGGACCATCGCTCTTTATGTAGATTGCTTTCATAATCGCTGATCCAATTCATAATTCCTGCGGAACTGATTCAAATTATTGGTTCTGGCTCTTGGAACCGCTAATCCACGGTTAGCCAATTTATCGGCAGAATTAAACAAACAATCTTTGAGGTTTGCTTCGCGTTCTCCAGGGCCTTCAGTGCAGCCTGACTGTCACTGAAAACTCCAATCTGTTTCACGTGTAAACAAAGTTAAGTTAAATTTGTACAGAGTGTCTAGTGCCAGAATTAGGAACTAGAAGCTAAATTAAAACAAGAGCTACCAATAATAAAAGTTTATTTCAATAACTACTGCAAAGATGACAAGTGCCGGTATTTTTAATTATTTCTTCTGCTGCTGCCACGGTCCGTCACATTCATTTTTAGTCATTCCGTTTTTTTCACTTTCGTCTTTAGTTCGAACTTTTGTGGATTTCTGATCCAAGTCGTCAGCCTAATTATGCATGCCCGAATGCTTCGTTGGCTTCATATATCGTCAATCCTCCAGATGACCGTTGAAGTTCCGATGTATACCTCTACGACATCAAGAACGTCGTCTAGGAGTATAAGACACAACACCAGCGAGATAGATACTCGATTCGTTTCACTCAAATGTTTCTCACTTTATTATGAAAACAAAAAAAAAGTTCTTGTTTTTACTAACACGTGACTCTGTATGTAAACTCATTACAATCGATGCACTTAATCCACCAAACCTCCAAAAACTGTTAAATGCACTCCGATAGACGTACAATAAACTTGCCTTAACTTCTATTAATTCGAACCCTACATTTCTTTCTTATACACCCCGCTACGAAATTATAAACACACCACAATTTTTTATAAAAAAATAGGCCATACTACAGCAAAAACTATTTAACTTTGTACAAAATGTTTCAAATTTCATCAAAACTTTCCCAGTTAGGTTACACCACATAGGTATACTCCAAAACGTTGAAATGTATTAAAATAAAAACGTATGTACATATATTTATGTACCTTAAAAGAAATTTAAAAATTTTGAAATACATTTAATATCAAATGGAACACACTTTACGCTCACTGAAATACATTTGACACTTTCTAGAGTATACCCAAAGCGTAATAAATAAGGTCCGATAGGCATTGCAGCTGGCTTTTAAGGGGTTACAATGTGGAAAAGTCTAAAATTAAAATTGCCAAATTTAACCACACTTTTTTAAATATATTGGGTATGGGAATGCGTTTTTGTTATGTCGCTGCTAATACTATTTTTGTGTTCGCTCTAGTAATACACTGATTTGAAGCAAGATCCTTGCTTATCTGACGTGAGAAATGTCTACGTTCGTTCCGAACAAGCAGCATTTACGGGAAGTCATGCTTCATTATTACCTTTTAAAGAAAAATGCAGCTGAAACGATCCGTATTTTGATCGTTGATCTATATTTACGGTAATCACGCTCGGTCAAATACAACTTGTAAAGTGTGCTTTCGACGCTTCCAAAGATCGCGAAGGGGCAACGAAAAAATTACTGGATGAAGACGCATGTCGAAGCCTTCATGATATGTCTAAAGAGTTGGATGTTGACAGATCAACCGTCGGTAAACGTTTGCACGCGATCGGAATGGTCCAGAAAGCAGGTAACTGGGTACCACATCAATTGAAGGAGAGGAATATCGAGAGACGTTTGTAGACGTGTGAGATGCTTCTTGAACGGCAGAAAAGAAAATTTTTTCTGCATCGCATCGTCACTGGCGATGAAAAATGGATCCAATAATGGATAATGGATAACCCTAAGGAGGGTGTCATCTATTATGAACTCCTTGAACCATCTGAAACCATCACTGCCGAACTTTACCGAATGCAGCTAATACGTTTGAAACGAGCTCTCAAAGAAAAGCGACCGGAATGGGACGGTAGACATGACAAACTGATTTTCCTGCATGACAACGCCAAGCCACTCGTTGCTAAATTGGTCCAGAAATATTTGGAGGCACTGGCTTGGAAAATCTTGACCCACCCGCCGTATTTCCCAGACATTGCACCTTCAGATTACCATCTGTTCCGATCAATGCAGTCAGCACTTATTGGAGAGCGGTTCACATCTTACGAGAGCATCGCAAACTGGCTCAATGAAAGGATCAAGACAATAGCATTCGAATTTTTCGTCAGATGAATCCGTATGCCGCCTGAAAGATGGAGTAAAGTTGTACTGCTTCCAATGGCAATGTAGCTTCACATAATATCATGTATTATTTAGTTGTTTAAATATTTCGTAACTTTAGCTAAGAAAAGGCGGAAACTTATTCCCGTACCCAATATTTTGAGTATACCCATGGCGGCATAATAAAGTTGAAGGTGAAACGCAAATAATTTTCTATAACATTTGCTGTAAAATCTTGAAATTTCTTTCGTTATGAGCCGAGTTTGTTTTTCAGTATTAAATAGATGCGAAATCCATAAAATCGGTTAGTTTATATCTAATTTGAATAAAAAGCAAATAGTTACATATTAAAATTAATTAATTTAGAAGATTTAACTATTTTTCATAGTTGGGAATATCCCAAAAGTAATTTTTAATCTCTTATTCATTACACTCATTCAAAAAATCAGGTACTTAGTCAAATAGTTAATAAGTTAACAGTCAAAAGAAAATTTGTATTTGTATTTTGGAAAATCTTAAGGGACTTTTAGGGGACTTTACTATCCCATAAGGCGGCGTCAAATCTTTGGTACCGCTTTTATTACTTCACTGCATAATTCCACAATGGAGTACACCTAACTGGTTTCTTGAAGTGAAAATACTGCCTAATATTTTCAAGTTCATTTTACGGTTTATGAAGTATTGTATGTATTTCGAGCTTAAAAATTTAGTTGTAATAGTTTTGAGGAGTGTAAGCATTATTCATACAACACAGTTTTCCAAATAAAGTAGGAGCGTAAGGAAACGTCAAAAAAGCCATCGACTACAGGGATGCTATATACATACTTTTAACGTTTTTTCCAAAATTGGTTTTGTGCGACCACTGCAGCAAATGGCGTCGAAGGTCAATCATATTTGTCACCTTTGAATTAGACAGCTGCAGTATACAAACAGAGAAGCAATGAAGTGCGTAACGGTCAAAATAAAGATTTCCATCACGCAAAACTATCTCTTAATGTATCCATATTAGTTCAATTTCGTTCTGTCCATTTATTCTTCCCATTACATATCGGTGCGCTTCACTGTTTCTATTTATTAGTGATTTTAACACACTCAAGCTGTCCAGAAATATGACGGCCCGTTTGTTGATTTTGGCTGCGTGGTGAACGGCAAAATTAATTGCTGCTAGTTCGGCGTAGAAAATACCAGCGTTTGGTGGAAGAAGAGCTTGATGGATTGTTTGGAGGGTTCGGTCCATCCGTTGTTCCCTAACAGCATAAGACGGTGATTCTTCGAGTAAAGAGCCATCGGTATAATAAAAATTATCAGCTTTACAGTTTGCTTTATATGCTAAGAATATTTTGTTGTAAACTTGTCGTGAAGTGTTATTTTTGTGGAAAGTATCCAGTGAAATATCTATTGAAATGTTTTTGTTTGTCCTAAATGTGTATGGTGGTTTAGGTGGTATTGGCGTAAGCGTGTCCAGCAGGTATTTAGATATAGCTACAATGCTGCAGGTGCTTCTATAGCTTTGACTGAGCGGATTTCGGCTAGTTCGGCGGCGTTTTCAAAAGTCATTATATAGAGGATGCGATAGCGATGTGATTGACTTTGCCGCCAGCTTTGCGGATCGGCTTTGGAGTAGCCATTGAAAGTCGTTGTAGCGCTCTTCGACTCTTACAGCTTATGTTGGTATTGCCATTAGTAATCCAGCTGCTGTTCTAAAACAATGATTAAACGCTGTATTTGTATTGTTTTTTGTTATTTTCCGTAGAGACTGATACGTGTTGTGTAGTCCTTCAATTAGTGATCGTCATATATCAGATGCTGTTTCGATATGAGGACCATTTTTTCTTGAGCATATAACTTTGAGTAAGTTCTGTACTTTATTAAGTTTTGTTGTGGTTGTTGTGATTGTTGTTATGTGTTCACTCAAAATATTATATATATGTATATTTTTTTTATTTAGTAAAAAAGTTATTCCAAAACAAAATTGGGTAATTATTTTTGCGCCATCTTGTAGAAGATCGATACTTGTTCTGTTGTTCGTTTCCAACCTGATATTGATGCACATTTCCGCTTCAAAGTATTAGTTTTCTTACACCTCCAAGAGTTCAATAAAAATTATGCGCAAAGAAAGTATTTCCTGTATTATTGAACTACATGTTTTAGTTTAGTTACACGGAAATTTTGTAATTTTAAGAATAATTTCATTATTCTCTACTTTTAATAGTCAGCTTAAGCTCATGTTATCTGAACTATTTGAATAATTAAATATGTAAATAACTCAATCCCATGCGTTTTAAATCCTATACCCACCTTTTAGTGCAATACATCTAAAAATTCATAGCTAAATAAAGCGCTGAAAGCCATAAAACCGCTAAAGTTTGTTGTGAGCTTCCGTCTGCCATGCGAATATTTTTCTATTTTTAACTGCTGTACATCTATTCACTGTCCGAATGAATGGTGTTTCGTGAAAAAATCAAATTTATTTTCCTTATTCTGCTTCTTCCTGCAGTTTTTCGTCGTAAAATTCTCTTGCTCATCCTGCAATGCGGCTAGGGGTTTGAGGTAGATCGAATGGTCAGCGGATTAAGTCTGTTTGTGTTGCATTAGTTTTTGATAGAAATGTGCCAAGACATGGGCGCCAACTTTTGCGGACAAAACGTTCCCACAACTACCACTCCCGCATACTTACATATGCAGGTAGGTGCGGTTTTATAACTAAGCAAGTTTGTTGACACCTGCACACGCACAAAAGCACTAAAATGTAAAAATACAATAATATACTCATATACGAACAGACCTTGTAAGAAAGCCGACTAGTGACGTATAAGGGAATTTCAGTGAATTTAGAACCATGACTAGTAAGCAGTCCTTTCTTTTCGAACTTACGCTTTAGGAAGCTTTAATTATCACATGTTACATTATTTTTTCTATAAATTGGAACTCTAGTACTATACGAGTAGACGGTAGGTAGTATCTACTTATAGTAGGCTCGTGTATCTTTGGGTAAGATTAGGATGACCTGGCCGGCTGAAAGCCATCCCCAGATGGAGCTTGATCTCTAAGTTTCTTTGTAATAGACTTCTTGTAATAAGCCTGCTTCCTTTGGGAATCTAAGTAAGCCCTAAATCTCAAACAGCGAGAGACATTATAACTTCTTATATTGTAGAGCCTAGCATTTCATTCGGGTTCTAGGTAATGCAGGGCAAGAAAATAAAACGTGTTCTAAGTTGCATAAAATCAAATAAGCGGCCAGTAATAAGGATTGAACCATAATTCACATGAAAAGATGGATTTTTCGGAGTGTAAAGGCGCTTAATGAATCTTGTTAATTTTACTTATTTACGAACGGGGGAAATGGAGAACGGGGGAAAATATGATTTTGATAGTAAATTTTAACAACTTCAACGAGTTGTTGAATCATTTAGCCAATACTAAATAAGTAGGTAGGTATGTAGGTTAGATGGCAAGAGTAGCAGGGGTACACCACAAGTAGCATTAGAGTGTCGTTTTGATAACATAATGTAGACACTACCTTTACAAATTATAGAAATAAAAGCCATCCAGCTTTTGATGTAGTAGAGGAGAGAAACGAGATCGGGGCTAAAGAACTGCCTCAAGCAATCGCCGAGAGGCACCCTAAAGAACCTCAAGCGTCTAGCCGGCCGACTAGGACATTTGCAATGTAAGTGTTCATTAGTCTCTTTGCTCTACAATAGGGTTTGTACAGAAGTCTAAACTTCTCCGCATGGGTTCCGATTACCCAGTGATCGGCGAATACCACTATGAGTTTGGAAATTAAGTGACGTGGGATCTCCAGCACTTTAAGCGAGCTGCTTCTGTCGTACTGAAGCCAAATTGTTTTTGAGATAGCACACGATAAGATTGAACTCCATCCATCCTGCGCTTTTTTAACCCTTTCGACCCCAATGTTGCCTGTGAGCAACTTCGGCAGTTTAACAGCTTACGGAAAGCGTTCGTTTTGTTTTTGTCTGTCCGTTATAAATGATAACGGTACTTTTATGTATCTACTCAAAATATGAGCAAAAAAAATATCAGTTGTAGATCATTTAGCGAAGTTATGTTGAATAAACAGCAAGTGCAGCGCAGAAAATATTGTTGTGAAATTCAAAAGAGTTTTTAAAGTGAGTGATTAACTTTTATAATAATGAAAAAAATTAAAAAGTTTATATGCCATGTTTTTTAGCAAGGATTTAGCTTTCTGAAACTGAATTTAAATTTGATTAGTTAAAAATATTAACCAGGTGAGTAATTTTCAAAGTTGCAATGTTGCCTGTGGGCAACCTTGGGCCATTGAAGTAATAAATATTTTTCTACTTAGTTATGAGACCGAAAGAGAAAGGATTGTCAGATGACGATATTGAGAGGATTGTTAACTTTGATTGGGATGCCTCTTCTGACGACGAAAGTGATGACGAGATGGATGACACTTCTGCAGTGCTAGAGAAGAATTTGGAAGGGATCGTGCAAAGAGGGGAAACTATAGAGATTGACCTTCTCGAAAATATGATTGCAGAAGAATGTGAGCCGAAATCTTGTGTGGCTGATAATTGCTTTGAAAAAGTTGACCCCAAGACACTAAAGTGGGGAAAAAGGCCATTTGCACCTTTGGAGACCAGTTGGGAAGAAAATACTTTGAAGGTCGACGATGTGATGATGCCAGTAGAATATTTCTGCACTTTTTTTAATAGCCAAGTTTTTGATTTGATCATACAACAAATAGATTTGTATGCGCTGCAACAACACGGCACTAAGCTCAAATGCACTGTTGAAGGTATTAAACACTATATTGGTATTTTGTTGTACATGGGCGTTTTAAAATTGCCTCCCACAAAATGGCATGGTCAAAAGATTTAAATCTTACGGCTATAACAGATTCAATGCCGCGCTGAAAGTTTCAAAAAATAAAAAAATGTTTACATTTCAACGGTAACACAAACAATCCAAAAAAGGTGATTTGAACTAATGACAAGTTGCACAAAATACGTCCTTTACTAGACAGGCTCAAAGAAAATTTTGGAAAGCTACCCCAGGAAGAACATCAAAGCATTGATGAACAAATCATTGCGTTCAAAGGTATACATTCATAAACGTCATAATGAACATTTTAGTTTAAATTTTTGTTACAGGTTGATCGTCATTTAAACAATACAACCCTGCTAAGCCTCATAAGTGGGGTCTGAAAATGTTTACGCGTGCTGGAACCTCTGGATTAGTGTACGACTTTACGTTGTATGTTGGTGAAGGTACCTGTCCTGCTTATGGATTGGGCCTATCTTCGGATATAGTTTTATATTTGGCTAAAGGTCTTCCTAAGGACAAACATTTTAAGCTTTATTTCGATAATTGGTTTACGTCAGTAAGCCTTCTGATCTCGTTGAAAGAAATGGGCATATTTGCAACAGGAACTGTACGTAAAAACCGCATAAGCAATTGCCAACTACTTTCAGATGCTGAGTTAAAAAAGCGTGGAAGGGGATCTTTCGATATGAAATGTGAAATCAACAATAATATTGCATGCGTCAAGTGGTTTGACAATAAGCCAGTTCAACTTATATCTTATATTGATGTTGCAAGACCTGCGATTGTTGCTTCTTACAATATGGGTATGGGAGGAGTAGATTTGGCTGACATGCTCTACAAGGTCAACCACCGTTCAAATAAGTGGTACATACGAATCTTCTATTGGTGCCCCGGAACATCCGTAACAAACGCATGGCTATTGTATAGAAAGCATTTAAACTTGATAAACCCGAGACAAAAGCATATTCCTCTAATAAAATTTCAACTAGAAATTGCTCATGAGTTGCTTACTGCCACTACTTCGCTCGGAAAAAGGAAAGGCAGACCATCGAATGTTGAAAAAGCTACCTCGATAGTATCCCTGAGCTCCCCATCAAGCAGCGTATCTTCCCAACAGTCCAAAAAGTACAGGTTCCAACCGAAAAACTGTTTTTTGTCATATCATACCTAATTTTTCAAAATAAATAAAAATCATTAAAAGTTGTTCGAAAGGAAAAATTTGTTTATTTTGTATACCACCATTGCCCAAAGTTGCTCACAAGCAACTTTCGGTAGCGCTCAAACCGTGGGGCGTGACGACTCAAAATTTTGGGCAACTGCTTCTAAAACAAATACAAAAGGATTAAAATTAAAAAAAAAAATTTCGTTCCACAGGAAAAAAGTTGGGGTCGAAAGGGTTAAGGAAGAATTTGTGTAGGTTGCCGTTAACAACGGTCAAGGCGACACCGATGTCTGAGATGGGGACAACTGAAACCGATTCTGTAACCTGGTAAGCTCATCGGCAATTCCCTTCTTCTCTATGTTTCTAGACTAAGAAACCAGAAACGAAAAATGTGTCCCGCGCATTCGTGGCGTTTGATCTCCTCCTTACAGGAGTTGACCTACTAAATAAGTACTCCCGCCTAATTTGACAGCTGTAGCTTTGCCAAGATGGCCGCTGTATTGTGAGAATGTAAGTGATACTATCAGCATTGTAAAATAAAGGGTCTTTCAAAAGTGGCGCCTAGATCTAAGTAGTAAATAATTTCTATACAGTACCTTTTTATGTCATCTTTGACATTTGTCAAGTAAAATTCGTAATTTTTTTATGGAAATAATCATCTGAATGAGTCGAAAATGTCAAGAAACTGGTTCGGTCAAGGATTGAAAAAGGACTGGCAGACCAAAAACTGAACGATCCAATCAGAATATTGCCGCTGTAGCGCAAAGTGTTGCGGAACAACCTTCAATTCCAATATCTCGACGTTCTCCACAATCGGGCATTCATAAACCGACTGTTTGGCGGATTTTACCTGTAGATGTGCCGCTGTTGGTGGTCATTTAAATGATGTAATTTTTCGCATATAATTGTTAAGAGCCGTATTTTGAATAGAAAGAATCTAAATTTTTATGAAATTTGTCTAAAAAAATTTTATATGAAATTTGTCTAAAAAAATGTTTTTTAATGGTTGCACATTAAACTAGTCGGTGGTAGTTATGGTGTTATGGTGGTAGTCGGTCTGCACGACCAACTCACTTAGACCTTATAGGTCGGTTGTGATACCACAATGCGGCACGGGAACCTCATTTATTTTTCTTCGTGCAACCATTTAGTGGCTATTTGAAGTGCACCATTTGCTCCATCCCCACGCCAGACACTTCCGTAAGAGAATTGAAAAACATGTTTTCCTAGAAAACTTGTTCTGGGTTTAACTAAAGCTAGACAATGAAAGTGCTCAACTGTTTCTTCCTCTTCCTCATCACTACACTTTCTACAATATTTATGGTAGAAAACACCTAGTCTCAAGGAATGCCTGCCAAATAGCCAATGACCAAGCCACGACCTTCGAGACATCCTCTCTTGAAAGGCTAAGCAGTTCCTTTATATTTTTCTTACTTATTTGCACCCATAGTAGACTAGTTGTTACGTATGTGCTCGTACCTTCATCCGACCATGACCTATTGGCCTCTTGGGTAATGTTGTTTTTTATTATTAGTTTGCTCGTGGTTATAGGTATTCCCATGGTAATTCTATCACTGAGCAGTTGAAGAGTAGTACCTTTCCTGGCTATCTCATCGGCTTCACAATTTCCCTCAATATATCTGTGCCCCGGACCCAAATAAGGCCGACTTTGAATATGACCCTAATATAAATTAGGGCTGCCCGGCATTTCTGTGCAACCTTTGATTTAGTAAGGATCTAGTCACTAGTGAAGTGGCATGTACTGAATCAAAAATTTCTTATACTTGCTTAGGTTTTTCCTGCAGACTCGTAAGTAATGTGAACATTTACCGCACTGTCATACAGGACGTGACCGCATTTGGTGCGGTTCCCTGTGTTTCCTTTATTTATTTGCTTAATACCGATAGCTGCGCGTCTTTCCTTCTTCTCATACATCTGCACGCACGCATATTGACTTTGCAGAGAATTAAAAACTAAGTACAACAATAAATACAAACTATTCGAATGCCAATAAGCCAAGCGAGCCCACGTACTTATGTATGTATGGATGTATGTAGGTATGTATGTATGTTTTTGCTTTAGTGCTATTACGTGTCCTCCAACTAAACGGCTGGTGTTTGAAAGTGTTTGAGGAGGTGTGATGACATTCCAGCAGCGTTTAGAAAGTGTCAGCTTTGGTCTTATGCATACATATATTTGTATATTATCGCACAGGTGTATGTGCATTGCGCGCTTTACCAGCTGAGACACACAACAACAATATTCGTAAAAATGAATAGCAATTGAATGATTTTTCAAACAACTCAACCAAACGAGCGGCTTAAGATGAGCAACGAAACATTCCATACGTTAAAATACAATAATAACAAAAGCCGAAACAAAATTGTGGAAGAACAAAAAATCACACTCACCATATGTACATACAAACATGTGTTGTTGTTGTTTGTTGACTTTTTAAACCTTTCGAATATTAGCCATTCCTGCAGCTCTTCAATCTTTTGCCTTAACAATTACTAGTTCATTATTTGTTTTGTCTGTTTGTATCATATATTATATATTTTTTAGAATATTTTTGTTTTTGTTTTTTGTTATGCTTTATGTTGTGGCTAACCAGTACACCGCGATGCGTCTCATTCGCGTTTAGTAGAAAATGTTTCGAATTTCGCTTCGTCTGTTCAACTGTACGGCACTGCAGTAACTCTTCTGTTTGCTTAGAAGTTTATGCGAAGACTGTCTAGAGCAATGCTTGCAAAAACTTTTGTAACCGACTTTACCCACTACGACCGCACACCAGCAGAGCGCTGCCCCATCAGGCCAGCTGGCAGCCTTCGCTCCGCGCTCACAAGCACGCAACTACTAGATTGACTCCAATACCGCCAACATCAGCTAAACTGGCTTCAGGCATTCACTTTACTTTGTCTGCTGCTTTGCCGGTCGTCTATGACCGAGTGCTCGCAATCTCAACGCTTCTCATCGCGTGAGTGTGAGCCCACCCTATTGTGGTTGAATTGAGAAACAAATTACAAAACAATCAAAAAAAAAACTTAAAAAAAGTCGTATGAATTAGTGAGTTGCAAATAAAATGGAAAACAAAGTTTCAAATAAATTGAAAGAAAAGAACTAAAGTAAAGAAGATAAACAAGAAATAATATGCATATATAGGTATGTAGGTATGTATGTAAAAAAGCCATACGCCTCAACTCACCACAAATTCCGCAGAGGCGATTCACCGCCACATTGCGATCGCTTACATATCCACATTTGAATTTGTGTGTGCTAGTTAAGGCAGGCGCGGCCCTTGCGACAGCATGCCCTTGCCGAGCTCTCTATGACTTTTTCAAGTGCTCTAGTGTTAGACTTGTGATGGGTTTGGGGCAGCGGAGGCGCTTGCAAAGTAAAATCACTTGACTTTAAATCAACTTTAATTAGTTGAAACAACGCAAGATGCCAGCGAGCATGCGCGACGTCAACAAATATGCCGGAACATCGATTGAAGCACAACAATTTGTTAAAATTAATTTATATAGGCGCATGCTATGTTTTATTGTTAAGAGTGAGTATGTTGCTCTGCACGAACATTGGACCCTTCGAGAATGGTACTCCAGTGTAAAGAAAAGTGATCAAGAAAGTGAGAAGGGCATCAATATCTAGCCTAGATGTTGGTATTACTTCGACTCAACGATTATTCTTCCGCAGTTATGCAAAGTATAGAAGCTTTAACATTTCTGGAAAACGGTTTCCGTTAACCGTTATATTGCGGATATTTCCTCCAAAAATGTGCGGTTTAACAAAAGGTTAGGTTAGATTGGGTAGATGTGGCTGCCCATAGAGAGGGCACACTTGGACGAAAATGAAAAAATCGGGTATTTGTGATACCTTTGTAAAGAAGATAGCAGGGTTGAGAAGAAATGAAAAGGACGATTGTATTTGGTGAAAACGGCCGAAGTATGACTGATTTAAGGTGGTGTTAGCCGCTTCGTACTGCTGGTGAAGTTCATCAGGTTTTTAATACCAAAGCCAGCTAAGGTGAATGTGTTCATTCTCCATACGACTGACGCAAAAAGTACTCGAAGTAATGCCGAGTCTCACAGCATGTATACTTCGCGGCCAATATCTCGAAACTCGAGAGCTTAGATTGTGCTTGACCCAGAAGATCCCTTGAGAGCCTCTGATCCACACGTAGCCAGAAAGATCTCATGACCTTATAAGTCTGTGTACTTTCTCCGCGTTCGCTGAGTTGACGCGAAGCCCTCTCCTCCAGGATCAGACCACAGGTAGTCAACAGGATTCCAAATCGCTCGTTTCGCGGGATAACTACCTCACAGGTCCTCTGTTTAGCCAGCCGTCGTGAATTTTCCTGCAATGTTACTATGACCAGATACCCAGATGAGCTTTATATTGAAGAATTCGGATGTCATCGCTAGTGAAGTCAGGCGTTCCCAAACCAATTTCGAGTGCACTATCATCGAGCTCAGAAGACTGATTGCCGTGTGGCTATTGGAGTAGATATTAACCTCCGTGCAAATTATTACACAAGTGAGCAGCCAATTAGCTCCTTCTTTAATTGCCGCTACCTCTGCTTTGAATGCACTGCAGTGGTCCGATAACCTGAACTTGAGTATACAATACAATTTAATAAAACGGCACATCACACTGGATGTTTGATGGAATTGCTAGAATGCAATTCCGTCTTATGGATGTTCGGCAATTTAGGTAAAAATGAACTTTAGAATGCCTTCGTTCCATTCAAATGTACACCATTCAAGAGATACTGTTGTAAAATTAGACTGCCTTATAAGGAAGGTCTTCAGCTGATATTAATTTGAACAGATAAATAATTTGTTGCAATGCGTGGAGAGATCTGTGCTGCAGCAGCGGCTGCCCTGCATACGAAATGTGGAATTTCAGTGGTGAGGCTTTCTATCAACTGACCCACACTTGTCAAATGAGTTTGCGCGTCTCATTTAGAATATCTCATTTAGAATAGATTTGAGGCTTGCACTTCAACCTCATGGTCTTGTGTGCCCTCTACTTACCTCAGTACCTCATCCAAGCCCAGTGCTCTTATTAAACTTAAGATAGAACTGAGTTGGGCTAAGCATTGTAGCTTTGTTCCGACTGCAGATGACCGAGATGTCTCAACCTTCTCCGAGCTATATAGTCTTCGGGAATTGGCCGCAGAAACGTCAAGAGTCATTCTCAGTTTATCCTTAGAGAGTTTATCCTATGAGTTCGCTAAACTCCTGTTAATTTTACTAGCCCCGAAAAGACTTCGCATGGCGTACCCACCTCTCTTAGACTTAGCTCTTCATTAATAAACTTCTCCTTGATGGTGTATTGTTCCATAGCAAGGAAGGACTTCGGTCTTACTGGTAACGAGGCCACAACTTGTTTAGCCAAAGCGTCCGCTAATTCGTTCCCAGTTATACCTCTGTACCCTGGGACCTATATTAGCCGGATGCGACTGTGCGTTCCTAAGAAATTCAGTTTCTCGATACACTCAAGGACCATTGAGGAAAATAATACCTTGAGCGCCGCCTAGCTGTCTGAATGGCTACTCGCTCAGAAGATTACTGAGTAAATGGATCTCTGCTCGACACAGAACGCTTTGTTTTGGTACTATATATTCTAGCGCCTTTGCCTTGAAATGCAATGAAGAATCTCCCTTGCCAACAAGTGCTACTTTGGTCTAAGTAGCCAACTGAGTAGTAAAGTAATTTCTCGACAAACAAAACTAACTCTCTCCATCATGCCCTTTCTAACGTGTGGCGCAGAAGCTTAGACGATTGCATCATCCGATGAGGTATGCCTTGAAGTGTTTGAGAGAAAGATTCTGCGGAAGATTTTTGAATTTTTGCACATTGGTAACGGCGAACATCGTAGGCGGGGGAACAATGAGCTGTATGAGCTTAACGGCCACTTTTTTTCATACGCGAGTTTTTTTACTGATAGTGGCATAGACATAGTGCAGCAAATAAAAATCCATTGGCTTCGTTGGCTGGGCTATGTAGTCCGAATGGATACAAATGCTTCGGCTCTGAAAGTTTTCGATCCGGTACCAGCTGGAGATAACAGAGGAAGAGGAAGACCGCCTCTTCATTGGAAAGTACAGGTGGAGAAGGACTTGACTTCACTTGGTGTGTTCCACTGGTGTCGGTTAGTACGAGAAAGAAACGACTAACGTGCTTTGTTAAACTCGGCCAAAATCGCCTAAGCGGTTATTTCGCCAATTAAGAAGAGCCTTCTGGTGTCTTCGAACCATCTGTATACTAGGAGTTTCCTTTCAAACTCCAGTTTACTTTATCGTCCAGTTCAATTCTGAATTTCTTCACATATTTGGTAAATTTAGTCAAGGTTCATCAGCAACTCTGTATTACAAAACTTATCGATTACCGCTTTAATACCGTAGGAAGTAAGCGATCGGCATCAGCTTGTTCGCTTTACTCATAAACCAAGTCCATACCTGACTTCATGCCTTCCCAGTATAGTCTATTTGTATAATCAACAATTATTCATATCGTTAACTTTCTCTTGTTCTTCATCCCATTGTACCTTAATTGTGAGTCTATTACACTGAGACAATTGGCTTTTCGGTATTTGTGCAATTGAAATTGCTGGCGTACTTTGGTTGCTGCCTACATACATACCTAACGTACAACTGAATGTGAGGCTTTTGGATTTAGCTCTGTACTTAAGAGCACTGAAGAACTTCACCAGTGCAGCCAATTGGAAAATTCCAACTTAAATTAATTGCTGCAATGGTAACGCAGCTGGTTTTCAACAAACCAAGCCAACGAATCTGAAATGGGCTGAAGAACAATTGTGATAGTTGCTGCTTCGGCCAGCAACAAAGGGGCCTTTGAAAAGATCTTTGATCGGTGCTTAGGAGGAAAGTGGGCAATAAAGATTCTGCCTTAAAATATGAATACATATGTATGTATGTATATAAGCGAACACACAAGCATTCATTTCCTTATAGCATAAAATCGGTAAACACAAGGCACATTAAACAGCACAAGCAGCACTAAAGCAAATGTAATAAAAGCAATGCATTTGATTTTTGCTTCTGGGCCCTAGAATGTCAAAATTTATAAGCAAAGATTGATAGTTTAGAGTAACTTAAGCAAAATTTGCTATTTTGGAGACCAAATAAATAGAAATAAAATTAAAATTGTAACTCTGCTGCTGCTATCAGTTTTATGGGTCTTCGGCATACATGCGTTTTATTATTGCTAATTATAAGTTTGATGGATTAAAATAGTTTGAATTATTTTGTAATGCATAATTTGGAAATTAGAGTGAATCAAAACTACTCTACCAAATATGGACCCAAAATGGTTAAGTAACTAGGACTACTTTCCCGGTAACCCTGTATACAAAGAGGTATTGTTTCATCAACTGATTATTGCTTCAATGTAAAAGTGAGAGTATTTGTATTTCATTTTCCTCAGTATCCCACCAAATCGTATTTATAGAATCGATATCACCTGAACGAACAAACTGGATTTCGCCCTCGCCGAAGCTGTCTTGACCAAGCCAACACTCTTCTGGCACAAAAGAGGTATCATAACATACAAAAAGATTTCGAAAAGCTTATTTTTTGGAAAAGCGCAAGCAAAATTTTAATATAAATTTGAAAAGTTTATTTTATCTGCTGATTATAAATAAATCAAAAGAGCCACACCAATTTGCTATTAACTACCTAAAATAAATATTTCCGAATTTCAAGGATGATAGATTACAAGGATTGATTATACCAAGTATCATTTTGAGAGTAACAGCAGTATTTTGTCCACTTTGGTCCCAGTGCAATAGACGCAGGATTCTGAAAGTCCCGGGGACTCCACCCTATTCAATTTCCAAACTCGTAGCTGTGTTTGCCGGTCATTGGATAGAAAAGTTAGCTTTGCTATTTAAACGCCATTGCAGAAGTGGTGGGGACTTTTCAGTGAAGGATATTGTTCAGCACTTTCCCTGTAAATGTCCGGGTTTGGCACCTAGACGATTAATGTCACTGGGTGCTCCGTTCTTTAACAGTCTGAGACAATGCGCCAACCTAAATCGCATCAATCTTCTCCACTACATCAATAGCTCTGGCTGGCTGTAGATATATGACTGTTGGAGGTCTCAGAATGGTATCAAAAACTGCGCTTTAGTGCTACTTGGGGAGTGCCAGGATGGTAATTTAACCTTTTCACCTACCTATCTTCATGTTATCGCTCATTTTACACGTATTTACACACTTGTCGAATCAATCGTTGTGCTGATGGCAACGAAGTGACATGAGCAATGGCTGTCTTGATATTTTCTTATATCATCAAAGTACAGGGTCCGGCACTCGACGTATAACTAACTTCAGACCGATGCCCGTGCATTAGCTGTCTGTTAGTTGGTTAAATGACAGTCCTGAGTATTGTTTACAGGCGCATGGAAGCATTTTGCTGAAAGTAAACGGGAAAAAAGAAAATTAGTAATGGATTTCAACGTAATGGTGTGGTTGCATTATATTTAGCTGGAAAATCACAACCAGCGATTGTTCGTGAGCTCGAGCACCTTAAAATAAATAAAGCTTTTGTTTATCGCACCATTACTCGTTACAATGATACTGGTAGCAACGCGAAACGTCATGAAAGTGACCATCAAAAGGCTGCAACGTCACGTGAAATGGTTCAAAAACTGAAAAAGCGACTTGGCCAAAGACACCGACGAAGTGCCAATCGAATGGCGAAAGAACTGAAAATATCTGACCGTAGCATACTGAAAAATGATCTCAAAGTCAAGATCCAAGTCTCAAGATCCAAAAGAGGCATGATCTTACACCAAAGCAGCAACAAGTCAGATTTGAGACAACGAAGGAGTTGCTTCGTTTGGTCAAAAGCGGTCAATTTCCGAACATTGTGTTTTCTGACGAGCACATTTTTCAAATTGAGCAATTCGTAAACTCCCAAAACCGACCCTTGATACGAAAATTTGAGTCATCGATTGGCCACCAGGGGCAGCACCCGCCACAGGTAATGGTTTGGGCCGCTGTAACCACAGATGGGTACTCTCCAATCGTTTTCATCGAGCCTGGCTTCAAGGTAAATGCGAAATATTATCGGGAATGTTTTCTGGAGGTTGCTTTGAAGCCGTAGGCTGACAAACATTTCGCTGGCAGACCATGGACGTTTCAACTGAACTCGACACCGTCTCACAAAGCTCGAGTGAACCAAGAATGGCTAAAAAACAACGTTCCGAACTTCATAACGTCTACACAATGGCTCTCTAATTCACCAGACGTGAATCCAATGAATTATTCGCTTTGAACCATTTTGGAGAGCAAGGTTCGAACTAAAAGATTCACCAGTCTCGAGGCGCTGAAAAACGACATTGTCCGCGATGGGGCCAAAATATCTGTGTTGAACCAAGGATTATTTTCCAAGGCAGCACAAACTGCTGTTGAACCAAAATCCTGTTGTTTGCGACGAAATGACGACAAAATCCTGTAGCCTGAGACGAAATGAGTGCAAAGTCAAAATCCATAAGGAAACCAAAATCCTGCAGCTCCAGAAGAAACGACGACAAAAAATATGAGTTAATTTATTCACTTCGAATTACGATTTACAATTTTTTCCATCCATTTTCAAAAATGTTCCGCTTTATATACAAAAAAGAATTTCAATCAAAGCCTACTTATTTCTACAGAAAAACAGAGCATACTTATTTTCACAAATAACAAGTGCCGGACCCTGTAACCTCAGTTTGGTCATAAGCAAACCGCTGTCACAGCCCATGTGACGTCAGCACATCAATTGGTTCCTTCAGATTCACTGAGAGACGGTTCTTCTTCTGAACACTTTTCACCATGAACCAATTCTGGTTTAAATTTTATACCAAATATTCGATCTCAACGCTGCAGATTCCATTAATGACGAATAATTATTACTCTCTGGTTTTTCTCTTCTGCGGGGAGTGTACATTTATTTTTTGTTATTTATTATATTTGTTTCATTTTTTTCTTATGCAGGCTACATATACTTTTCAGTTACGTTGTGTTACGAAACATAACGCAACATTACATTACATTACATTACAATAATAACATACAATAAGACATCGACGCAATTACAATACAATACAAATTACAATTGGAGTATCCAGAAGGACGAGGAAAGTGTCGTATTTTTGCATGACGTAAACTTTGAAAGGCTAAGAAGATATTTAGGTACTCTAAACATTTATTTAACCGTTAAAAATTTTACGTCACAGAACCATACGACACTTTCAACCCCTAGTGCAGCACTTAAATATTTCTAGATATTCCTAGAACAGCGCATTTTGCAAACGCGAAACACTTTTTATTTGCCTACATACTACACGTTTTCGCTAATACATACAAACATATACATAACACATGTAATAATTATGTTATGTTGTGTATGGTATTATAACATTTCTTAAATGTTTCTTTGTTATTTTTATTGTTTTTGTATTTGTTTTTGTTGTTGCTTTGTTAAACGCTCATTTGGTTCGAAACGTTGAGCACATTTTGTAATCGGTTGCTTATGCGATCGATCGAAGACTTTATGCACGGACTACGTGAAAGTTAATAAATACATGCATATACATGCATATGCGTACATTTGAATTATCATGAAATTTACGGCTTCGTAATTACGCTTAAAATACTAGAAACCTATGTTTTCCATCAATTACGAAATTATTTTAAATTTCGAAAATTTTAAGTCCTCGAGCCGCTAAGTTTTATGTCGTCTAAAATTTTTATTTTTTTTTGTTTTCTTTTTTGTTGTTGTTGTAATTATTTTGGTTCTCCAGACACATGAGTTGCGAATTTTTCTCTTTTTTGCCGTTTTATCATATGTATATATTTCTGTATTTTTTGCTTACATTTAATTCTCTCGTTTTTAACGATTTTATGGACTGTATTGTGTCAGCGTTATTTTTCATTTCTCATTTATTTGTGTTTTTATTTTTTGTATTTACTACATTAATCTAATTGTACAATACATAAATTCTATACATCTAACTACTTTGTCTTACACAATTACGTGTGTGTGTGTAAATGTTACCGAAGACTTCATTAATGAATATGCTTGAACGTGTAAACGAAAAAAAAACTTATCTCAACAGAAGAAACGTTTTGAAATTAACAAGAAAATAAGATGCTTCACCGAAATCAAATTTAACTGAAAATAAATTATTTTCAATAAACATTTTATTAAACTGAGAACTATTTGTATGGAGATTTTTATAGCAGGCCAGTAATTAGTAAATTAATTTTAAATCATAACTATTTTTTATTGAATTATTAATATGAATGTAAAATAATTGAATAAAAAATATATACGCACAGATCCAAGTAGCACAGATAAATTTTATGAGCACCTTGCTGCCGCAAAGAATGACAGAGAAATCTGTAGAGCTACAAAATTTAGGCATAGAGACACCATGGACATAAAAACAAGCAAATTTATTAAAGTTGAAAATGGTGAGCTTCTAATATCTGATATTGAAATTTGCAACAGATGGATGGAAAATTTTAATGCATTGCTCAGCGAAGAATATCCAAGTAAACAAATCTTAAAACTACTATGTATACATCGAAGGCCCCATCACGGAGATAACATCAGACGAGATGGAACAAGCGCTATTTAAAATAGCCAACGACAAAGCAACAGGGCTAGATAACATACCAGCCGAGGTATGGAAAAGTTTGGCTCCAACGGGCATCAACTTCCTAAACTCCTTATTTAGTGACATACCCAACAGCTGGCGCAGAAGCTACATCGTTCCATTCTATAAGAACAAAGGCAATGTGGGAGACTGTAGTTACTTCAGAGCAATCAAGTTAAAAAGTCATTCTTTTAAGATTTTGAGCGAGTGATAAATAATAAATGAGTTGATACATATCAGTAAGAACCAGTGTGGTGGCTTTATGGCTGGCAAATCTACAACAAATGCCATCCACACAATAAGAATACTAGTGGAAAAGTGTAGAGAAAATAAGAAAAAGATCTATTTTATTATTATTGATCTGGAAAAATTCTTCGATAGAATACCCAGCAAGCTTATATGGCAGGCTCTCAGAGCACATAAAGTACCTGTATACTACGTCAAAGTATTAGAGGAGATGTATGACAATGTAATAGCTGGTGAATGCGATGAGTTTGCCGTAAAAGTAGGGTACACCAAGGATCCGCATTGCGTCCTCTTCTATTCGAACTGGTCATTGACTGGCAGCATTCAACGCGACGCCCCGTCAACCATACTATGGGCAGACTATACTGTGCTAATGAGCGAAGATGCAAATGATTTCCAAATCACACTCAAGCAGTGACATAACAACTTTGAGTCGCATGGCCACCCTAGCCGAATGTTGGTGCATGACTACCATTCGGAATTCAGAGAAAACGTCGATTCGAATCTGGTGAATGACTAAAATGAAGAAAAAGTTTTTTCTAAAAACGGTCGCCCCTCGACAGGCAATGGCAAACCTCCGAGTGTATTTCTGCTATGAAAAATCTCCTCCTAAAAAATATCTCCCGTTCGGAGTCGGCTTGACGCTGTAGGTTCCTCCAATTGTGGAACAACATCAAGGCGCACGCCACAAATAGGAGGCGAAGCTCGGCCAAACACCCAAAAAGGGTGCGCTGCAAGTTTTCCACCCTCTCAACAACAACAAGCTTAACATCAATTTTGTTGAACGGCAGCCCACTAAAGGAGGCCCGCATGTTTAAATACTTAGGCTCCGTTATAACAAAACACTGAAGGCTTAACTTAACATAAACTTAGTGAAGACGAGCAGCATAGTGTTCATTTGGCATGGTTCAAATGGATATTTCTAACCGGAGTGCTATGTGACAAAAGAATGCTGGCCTATAAAATGCTGGTCAAACTTCAAACGGTAGAAATGGTCATCCTCGGTCACAATGCTGGACAGAGTGCCCAATCGGTTAATTCGTGGAAATCTTAAAATCGCGCCGATTGAGCAAAAAATACAAGAAAGTCGTCTTCGCTGGAATGGAGACGTCTAGGGGAAGCCTGAATCAGATATGACAAAAAACGTGTTAAACATAGCCACGGCGTCGAGGAAGCTGGGTCGACCACATCATAAATGGACGATGCAAATAGAAAGTGATATGAAACTTGCGATCTTAAACACCGAGACTAACCAGAATCGATGAATCTCGAGATTACGTACTAGAAAAGCTGACCTCAAGTGAAATGAGATAAAAGCAAGGAAGAAAAAGAAGAAGATGTATTCACACCCTTCTCTCTCTCGGTCTCATTTGGTTTATGTAAATGTTTGTATTATATTTGCCTTGCATTACAGATGAATTTTCATTTTGCATCTATTAGAGATCATTTTCAATTTATTAGAGATTTTATTCCGTATACTGTCAGCGTCGAAAGAAATTGTTCGACACATATTGCCAAGTTTTGACTATTTTTTTTCTTCTTCTTCTTCTTATTCTTTTATTATAGGTTTTCACCTGTTTTTCTTCACACAATTACATAGTTATAAATTACAAAGTATTATTAAAATTCAAAATGACGAAATGTTATTGTTATTTTTTGTTGTTTATTTTTTTTTTAATTTCGATAATTTTTTCATAAAAATATAGCTCATACTACAACAAAAACAACAATACAAGGATTCGAATTTAAAAAATTATAAAAGCAAATTTTCATAAAAATTTCAAAGTTTTTATTCAGAACGCTGAGAAAAAAATCTGGTATGCTATTTTATAGCTCATTAAAGAGACAAGACGACATTGTCAAATTAGCAGAACTTTATGGTCCACTTACAACCTCAAACAAAAGTCAACATTGATAAACATAAAACGACGCTGGCTTTTGGTCTGTCAAGGAACAAGCAGCCAACACACACTGTTACAGTTGTAAACAACCAGAGAAAAAGCAAACGATTTTCGTTCCCACGACAGTCAGTTCTACGTAACCGGAACGAACCGGATTTATATCCGGCCAAGGACTGTCACTTCAGCAACATTCCCCGTATTTGTATGGGGACTATTTATGCTCCTACAACAACAACAACAACAACAACAACAAACGATTTTCCATTTCCTCTATGAATGCCTTGCCTTATGGAAGGAGAGAATGTCAACCCTTGGCAAACCACTGTTCGAGAATCTTGAACAACTGTCTGGCTTAGATGTCAATAACCTAATAAGAAGGTTCCTACGCTGCACAGACTTGATATAGTCATGCTGTAAAAAATTGTTAAATACGTTGGTAGCGAGGATGTGGCAACAAAATAGTGCGGAAGCGCTAGTTGGATTCTGAATGAATCACCACTTCAACCAACCAACCAACAACTTTCGAGTAATTTTATCTTTCAAATCAAGTTACATACATAACAGGCGCCTTGGTTTATAATTTGTATACGTGTAAGTGCGCTCATATTTAGTTGTTAAGAGACTTTATAATGCCCCTCAAGAGCTTTGATGCACCTTTCAATAAATTTCCCTTACATGAAATCAGCTAAGTAAATAAACACAACGCTGTCCAGGAAGGTGTTTCGCAAGAAAATAATCTCCACGCAGAAAAAATTAAAGCTTAAAACTAATTAAAAAAAATCGTAATTTGATGAGAAATTCTATGATGATTGTCGGAGGTCAATTGAGTTCTCGCAACTACATTTACGCTCGTGGCAAGTGCAAATGTAGTAAATACGTTTGTAAACAACGCCGTCGAAATTCGTAAAGCCAGAAACAAGCGCCAAATTTATGCTTAATTTTTATATAGTCTACTCTTTATTTTATTTTGTCAAATTATTTAGTGCAATTTTTCGGTTGTGGCGTAAATTTTTGAAAAACAAAAATATTTCACTCAGGGCTTGGCAAATTTCGGCGTCGACGTTTAGTTGATGTGCTTTTGGAGTGAACGTTTAGCAGTTTACAAATAGTACAATACATGGATATTAATCTTAATTTTTATTTGAATGTATATCCCTTAAACTTTACATATACACACAGTTCCATTCTATAGTGGCAATTTTAACTTTGCATTTTCTAAGACACATTTTACATTAAAAAAACCGCAACATTTGTTTTGACAACATTTTTCAAAGCATCAATTTTCTCGTTAACTCTACATTTGGCATTGCATTTTTGTGTTTTTTTTTTGTTTGTTTTTCTTTTGTTCTGATTGTTTTACTTTTATTTTTTCTTTTTTAAATTTATTTTTTATATTTCTTCTTTTATTATTGTTCGGGTAGGTTCTCATATTTTGTTTCTTATTCGAATACCTTTGTATGTGTGTATGTATGATGTACAATACATATAAAGCCAACATTGAATGATTCTGATTCATAAACATATTTACATATTCTTTTAATGTCACTGCGACAATTGCTTAAGTCTTGTAATCTACCAGCGCACATACATACATACATATGTATGCACATAGGTACATACTGTGGGATCAATAGATGGTCCAGGAACGGGCCGTGCTATGAATACGAGTTCATATTTATAAATTTAGCCAACGCATAACTGTGAGAAAAGTATTTGATAATTTTTATAAATTTTTTTCACTTATAAAACTCTGGATTTTTAAACCATCGAATGCATCTGAGACGAATATAATTACGAAAATATGCATTGTAATAGGCCGCATGAAATTAATTTAAAAAGAAAAAATTTAAATATACTGCAAATATACTTGCTACTAAGTGGCACAAAATTAATCACCCTATCGGCAGATATTTTTTTCAAATCGAGAACCCAGTACGAAAAAAAGATATAACTCGACACAGTGCAACAAAGCGAAGCCTCACACACAAAGAAACAAGAAGACGAGACTATAGCATGAAAGCTGGCTACAAATATGGTGGACCCGTTGTGGGCCCTTCCGAAGTAATGCAGAAAATATAAGTAGGGAAGGGGAGGGTGTCTCCCCAAAAAGGAGAGAAGGGATTGTTTAAAAAAAAATCACCATCATCATCATCAGCATAACATTCTTCTACTATTTCGCTGCATACGTTGCATGGTTTCTTCTTGCGCTTCATGCTGCGCAGCTCGTCTCGCACATCATCTGCCCGCGTAGGGCCACATACTGAAAGATGATCTCAAAGCCAAGCCTTACAAGATCCAAAAGGCGCATGATCTCGCACCAAAGCAGCAACAAGTTAGACTTAAGAGAGCGAAAGAGTTGCTTCATTTGTCATTTTAAGCAATTCGTAAACTCTCAAAACGATAGGGTTTATTTGACCGACCGTTCATACGAAAATGTGAGTCATCGAATGGCCACCAGGAGGCAGCACATATCACATGTAATGGTTTGGGCCGCTGTAACCGCAGATGACCGCTCTCCAATCGTTTTCATCGTGCCTGACATCAAGGTAAATGCGAAATATTATTGGGAAAGTATTCTGGAGGTTACTTTGAAGTCGTGGGCAGACAAAAATTTCGGTGGCAGACCATGGACGTTTCAACAAGACTCGACACCATCTCACAAAGCTCGAGTGAACCAAGAACGGCTAAAAAACAACGTTCCGAACTTCATAACGTCCACACAATGGTTCTCAAATTCACCAGAGGCGAACCCGATGGATTATTCTCTTTGGACCATTTTGAAGAGCAAGGTCCGAACAAAAAGATTCACCAGTCTCGAGGCGCTGAAAAAAATCATTGTCCGCAAGTGGGGCAAAATACCTGCAAGTCGCATTCGAGCAGCTTACCACTCGTTTCTGGATCGTCTCAAGGCCATAGTCAAGGCAAAAGGTGGTCATATCGAGCAAAAGTAAATTGATTCTTAAATTTGTATTATTTTTACTTTGAATTGAATAAAAGTAATTTTCCAAACTAAATTTATAGCCTTTTTAATTGGTTACACTTCGAGTGCCGGACCCTGTAATTAAATGGGGCATAAATGAATAAACAAAGAAATAAATAAATATGCAAATAAAAAGTCGTTTTATGTTTGTTGTCAAGTTGGCATTTCACATTTTCATTTAGTTGTGTATTACCGAGTGTTAACAATGGAAGTCAACAAAGAGAGAAAAGAGAAAATTGGATACATTTTATAGTTTTTTTCAATAATCGAAGCTTTTTAGTAGTCGTAGCATCGCACTGGAGCTAAAGATGGACTATAAAACAGTTTTAAAACGTTTTATGAAAATATTTTTTCGTACATTCAGCTAACTGTGTGGCAAATCTTCCGAAATTAGAACATTTCAAGAATTCGAATTACGCGAGAAGGAAAGTAGTTCCTATTTGTGGGCGTCTAATGCAGATAGTATGTGCTATCTATAAGCTTACGTCCGTTCATACGACTATCGAATCACCTAATTTTGTTTCACTCTATTCTTCATAAATACGTTGAGGAGTGATTGTGCAGTCGGTGTCGGTGACTGATTTCGGACTTTAGAGTATATATGTTTTCAGTTTTTAAACACTATTTTCTCCAGAACTATGTAAATCCCTTTTATTCAGATAGTTTCTACTCGAGCTACATACGTCATGAATTTTCGATATATCTGTATAATCAATAACTGAATGATAATCTTTTTCTTCGACGCAAACGTTTTCTATCGATTTAATAAGCCCCATTGGATGATTCAAATTTATTATATACGGTTCTCCAATAATGACAGCTCAAAATAAAACAGTAAAGTAAGCTGTGTGAGGTATTAATGATTTTTTTATAGGCCCATATATGCTACGAGGAGGATGATTCCATATGTAGAAGTCCACGCAAGTGGGGAAAGTTACTGATCGCCATTCACTTGGGAGTGGCCAGGACGATTCTTCTGCATATGGTTCAAGCAGCTCACAACTTCCAAGATTAACCCGAGGATCTTCTGGGTAGCTTCCGAACACCTGTTCGGGAGTGAGCCAACGTGAGAAGGCGAATCATTCAAGGATAGCTGGTTGTGCGCTAGGTTTGGAACCCGCAACTTAAAAATCTTCCCCAATGAAAATATGTAAAAGCCTCGGATGAGATTTTCCTATACTGATGACGAACGAACTAAGGACTACGATTTGAGGGCACGCACCTGGAATGTCCCGTTCCTTAATGGGGAAGGTGCCTCTGGTCGGCTGGTTGATGTCCACGTGAGAGTAAAGGTTGACATCACTGCCATTCAAGAGATGCGATGGACGGGACAAGGCAAGAAAAACTTAGGACCTTGCGACGTCTACCACAGCTGCCATGTAAAAGAGTGCAAATACGGTGTCGGATTTATTGTGGGAGAGAAGCTTCGTCGCCACGTACTGTCGTTCACTCCAATATTGACATCATCGGACTTAACAACCGCGCTGTTAGTTCTACCTTCTCCAAACTGGATAAAGAGGTAAAGCGAATGGGCCTGGTGGTGAATGATGACAAAAAGAAGTACCTCCTGTCATCAAACGAACAGTCGGCGCACTCGCGTATCAGCACCCACGTCACTGTTGACAGTTATAATTTCGAGGATGTAAAAGTCTTCGTATATTTAGAAACCAGCATTAACACCTATAACAATGGCAGACTTGAAATCCAACGTAGAATCTTTCTAGCCAGCAAATGCTACTTTGGACTAAGTAGGCAACTGAGCAGTAAAGTCCTCTCTCGACGAACAAAACTAACACTTTACAAGGCTCTCATCATGCCCGTTCTAAAGTGTGACGCAGAAGCTTGGACAATGACATCATCCGATGAGGTATCCCTTGGAATGTTTGAGAGAAAAATTCTGCGCAAGATTTTTGGACGGCGAATATCGCAGGCGATGGAATGATGAGCTGTATGAGCTTTACGACGACATAGACATAGCGCAGCGAATAAAGATCCAGCACTACGTCATGTCGTCCGAATGGATACAAACGCTCCGGCTCTGAAAGTATTCGACGCGGAACCAGCTGATGGTAGCAGAGGAAGAGGAAATACCCGCACGAAGGGTACAGATTCGAGGGGTCCAATTTTCACTGAATTCGGTACACAGACCCGTCTCAAGTAGAGAAATGACCTTTGCTATTTTGACTTAGAAGGCATCGGGCGATTGCGGCTCATTGGCATGGACCTACTATACGAGAAAATCCGACAAGAAAAAGTCTAGCACCCATACAAGGTGGCGCAAAATTAATTACACTACCGAAAAAGGTTTACTTTTTGCAAATAGCATAGTACGGAAATCATATTTGATACTTGTGAACTACATAAACTGCTCGGTCTACAAATAGGCAAACAGTGGAACGCGTTAAGCTCAAAATAAAGATTTCCAACTCTCAAAATTATGATTTGTTTTTTATTTAGTAAAAAGTTATTCAGAAACAAAACCGATGATTAATTTTACGCCACCTTGTACGTAATAAAATTGTAAACACCGAGAAGTCCCTATTGGAAAACCCTATGCATGGTACTCTCGTCCTTTTGGAACAATTTTTGTTAAATATTTTTCATTTGACTTTTTTTTATTTTTTTTTTTTTGGTTTTTGTCTGTATTTTCGTTTTGTGCTCAGCAAGGCAACAACAATTTTAAATATCGAAAAATTGTGCTGTGTAAATTTAAAGTGTTGATTGCGTTATTCCTTAACTTGTCTCTGCTATTACAAGTTCATATGTCCTCGAAGTCAGTTTCCTGTTTGAAATACGATATGAGTCGAAAATATTTTATTTTTATTTCTTTTTGTTATTTTTTATAATGCTTTCTTAACTATTGCATTAGCTTCTTTATTCAAATTTTCCGCTGTAATTTTGTTATTAAGTTAAAATTTTGTTGATTTTCCTTCATTAAAAAAAAAACGATTTTTTTGTTTTGGTTTGTGGTCGGCTTTTTTTCGTGTGTTTGGTTTTTTGGTGTGGTACAATATATTTTTGTTTTTATTGTTATTTTTGTTAATACATATATATATATTTTATTTCCGCTTAATTTTTTTCTTTATTATGTGTTTTGCAAGGCTTAATTGACAATTGTGAAGGAATTTATTTTCTACACTCATTTTCAATTAGCCGTGATTTAGATGAGAGTATGTAGATCAGGAGAGCGTTAAAACTCACACATGTGTGTGCAGATATGTACACATACAGATTGACACATATAATATAAAACTTAAGGTGAGTATGAGGTTCGCAGTTGCTCTTAACAAAATTCAGGAGTTCATAAAAAAACATCTTATTAAGCCTTATTCCGATATTTTCAGGTATCTTTCTCTAAATTTGCCACGATTAAATAATCACCCCTATTTTTCATATAAACATTCAATTTTTTACATATTTTCGTTAATAACTAACTTTTCTGGTATTAATGAAGGTGGAAGAAGAGTATTTAAAAGTTCGTACCGCGTATTGGGAGACCGGGTACGGGATGATGCCGCCAGTACACTATGAGCTTCGTGAACAGATTTATTTATTTATTTATTTTCTTCAAAGTAAATTTTCACAATTTCGAAGCGTTGTTATGGGGTTAAACGATTCATGATGACTTGCCATACCCTACTGTACAGAGATGTTAACACAGTTTGCTCACAGTTTGTAAAAAATCATTCTGAAACCGTCAGAAATGGTGTGCATTGCATTTCTTTGAAAAAAAAATCAAATCCGAACTTAGACCACAGTAGAAGCGCTCATCTCATGTTTGAAGTTATGGTTGAACGGTTGAGAAAATAATTTGAAAATATTGATTATTTAGAGATGAGTTTAATCAAGAAATTTGTGCACCAAACTTGGTTATGGCAGATCTAGCAGTTTGTGCGGTATGTCTGTAAATCAAAGGGTGTATGGGGTTTTCGAACTGGTGCCATGCAAAAATAAGCATATCTGCTTTTGATCGAAATATTTTTCTTAGGCTTATAGGACACAAAAGATCCGTTAGGTCGAAGTGTCGGCCACAACAAAAAATAAATTACAGAAACTCAAAAACGAGTAATATTATTTTTATACAATATCATTTTACAATTCAAAGAGGAAATGTAGCAATTCTTTAAATTTAAACATTCATTTACTGGAGTTTTTCAGAATCGGTGATCCCAAATAACATTTTTTTTATAGATATACATTTTTTTTGCAGAACATTTTAAGTCACGCTGCTATTGCCTTATTTTTGCAGTATATGTAGTTTGCCATATTTACTCTTTAAGCCAGTTTTATAAATAAATAAAATATTCCTGACATTTTAATAAACTTTCTAGAATTTCTGTTCAAAAATGATGAAGAAGATCAATACAAGTTGGGCTCGTATGTGGATTGAAATGTTCCGCAAAAAATCACTCGCTAAATTTTACTCTAGGCCGCTGAAAATATTAATTTTAACTTTAAATTTGTTGAAAATAAATCCGATTCCAATGCGACTCTGTAGTAAAGAGAGAATACAAATTGTTTGTGAACATACACACTAACATATATGTATACAAATTCATATTGTCTTAAATTTGACATGTCATTTTTCTATTTTTTTTTTAATTTGAAGTCAGTTACTTAAATAAAGGATTTGAACAAAATTTATGGAAAAAGTTTATTTAAACTGTAAAAACCAATTGGGATGAAGTGGAGCAAAATCTTATTTGGGGTTTTACTACCACTTAAGAATTCCAACGGCGGCCGCCGTAGCCGAATGGGTTGGTGCGTGATTACCATTCGGAATTCACAGAGAAGTCGTTGGTTCGAATCTCGGTGAAAGCAAAATTAACAAAAACATTTTTCTAATAGCTTTCGCCCCTCGGCAGGCAATGGCAAACCTCCGAGTGTTTTCTGCCATGAAAAAGCTCCTCATAAAAATATCTGCCGTTCGGAGTCGGCTTGAAACTGTAGGTCCCTCCATTTGTGGAACAACATCAAGACGCACACCACAAATAGGAGGAGGAGCTCGGCCAAACACCTAACAGAAGTTTACGCGCCAATTATTTTTTTTTAATTTTTTTTTTAAGAATACCAACATTTCAGATTTTAGGTTCACATTCAACTGAGCTACAAATCAATTGTGCACTTCACAATGCATTCATAATTTTAACATTATATACACACCTAATTTTATGTATTCCCCAACAGTCGTTATGTGAGTCAAATTTTATTGTTGGCCACTTTGTTGTTATAGGCCAACGACAAGTGGTGTTCTCAAGCGGTCCCCCATCCAAGTAGTAACCGCGCTCGACGCTGATTAATTTCGGTGATCGAACGAGACCGATGTTTTCAGCGTGGTCTGGTCAAACACAACCAAACGCCTGACATAAGTGTATGCGCCAATCATTTATTTTTATTTAACCTGCATTTTGTGTCGTCTACTGTTGAATTTTTCTCTGCATTGCCATATGATTTCCGAATTCGTATTGATACAACTGCATTTAAACGAATACAACATAGAGCCTGAGAGCCAGTTAAGGCGTTTGGGTGAGTAAAAAAATTCCTTGCATACGCAAAGGGGTAAAAATTCTGTGTACTGAAATGTTGAAATGTTTCTATGTAATACAAGTGACTGTGTAACCTTTTGAGATTACTTAAATTTCGTTCGCTCTTGTGATATCCGTTGTGTCATTATCGGTGCTTGCGCTGAAACACTGCGACTTGCCAAGAAATCTGCGTCTGTGCTGCTGGTGCTTTTGAGGTTATTTGGTGTAGGAAGGAACACTAGTTGCGGGCGATCATCAGCCGTCAACCAATCACCAATTATGTTGTCTTTTTGTTGCATTTTTTTTTTCAAGTTATTAACTGTTTGCGTGGAGACATTTTGTTTTGGTGTTGTTTGATAGTACATACGAGCAATGATTGTTGATATTTTGCGTACTATCGTCCTGCCACGAATTGGTGTTTTGGTTGGCTGGTTGGCGTTCGTGGTTGGTGGATTTATACATAAGTTTCATTTTCTTTGTATACACTTTTTTATGTTCGAGTGCTCGGGAACACTAGTTATGGTTGCTGAGTTATATTTTTATAGATGAATGTATGTTTGGTTTGCTTACTCCCTAATTATTTCATATGTTGTTCATTTATTTTGCTTTAACCTCACATAAATGTTTTGCAGTTATTTTGCGCTTTTGTTGCTCGCCGTGTGCTTGAAATTCATAATAATCTATATTGTTTCTTTTTTTTCTACATACAAACATTTTTTTTTGTTTTGTTTCTTATTTGCTCATCATGTCTACTACATACATACATATTTATCGCTATATACTATGTAAATTTGACAATTGGTTTTACATTTTAACGGAGAACATTGCCAGCATGTTGCTCGTGGTTTGCCAATTTTTTCACTAAAACTAGTTGTATTTTTACTTTTTTCAATTGGTTTTCTTTTTGTGTGTTTTATTAATAATTTTATCTCTCGGTACGTAAAAACAGTAAAAAATCGAAAAATCATTTAAAAAATCTATAATCAATTCGGCATCTCAAAAAACTTTGCATTGTCAATTAAATGTTGCTCATATTTCGCATTGTTGCTTGGTGGCGTTTCCTTGTGTACAACGATTTCTTTATGTTTTTTATTCATTTCAATACATCACCCACTTTTTATATCTTTCAAAATTATTTGGCAGATCAATGAGTTTCTTTTTTTTGTTATACGTTTGGCAACTTTTATAATATACCACGTAATTGTTTTTTTAGTATTTTTTTTTTAATTTTTTGCAAACTTTACTACTGTTTCTAAATTCTTTGTTTTCGCTCTGTGTTTCTCACACACATAATACATATACACATGAAAATAAATATTTTCTATCTGCTGAAAATGCTTGATCTAGCCAATGCACTACTATTTTTTGGGCTTTCATTTTTACTTTTGCTTGTTTTCTTATTTTATTTCTGTTTTGTTTTACTTGGTTTTCAAGTATGCGCTATGATTGGTTAATTTCAACTACAGCTATGACGACGTCGTGTGTAAACATCCCTACAATATACACATTAAGTAATACTAATTCCCAGCTTCACGTCCCTTAGGTGCTCCCGGCGCCTAAATGAGGGTCAGTGTTTTTTGTTTGTCCCTGCTGCCCTTTTTGTGGCGTCTTACAAAAATTTGGCATCTTATGAAATCCATTGAAATACTCTTATTTGTATTTTGGCTAGTAAGTTATCAAGTTCGCCGCATTCCACTCGCAGGTTGGTTCGCTTAAACGAAGGCGTTTATAAAATGCAAAAAATCTAAATTGTCTCGCAGTTGAGAACCCAACTGAAATTCGTTCTCGTATTACCCGTAATTTTAGTTAACATTTAATTCAATATTTCTATATCTATATATATATATATATATTTTTTAAATTATTTTTCTTTTGCAGTTTGGCTCATTCTTGACTCGTGTGCAGCGAAAGTGTGAAAATATTTCAAAGTGGAAGGTGAGTCCTTTTTACGTTTCTTGAGCCCTTATGAAAATCTAAATTTATTTAACTTATAAGCGTTCGAGTGCCTTTGCACTCGCTTTCTAGGGTGGGGTGGTTATAACACTTTTCAATTTTTTCATTCTATAATATTTTACTCCTTCCTGTTGATCGTTTTTCTCTTCCTCTTACTCTTCCGCTTCCTCTTGCTCCTCATACTATATTGCTTTTTGTGGGCTCATTCTCGTTATTCGCGCTTAAAATATGAAGTCCCCACAATCCATGGCATAGTCAAAGTCCTCGCCGCCGAGATCTTCCACGCCTGTCGAATGGAAATCGAAGCCGCCAATATCGGTGTGGTAGACGGCGCCACTACAAGACGTGTCCACAAGATTGGTGCAGTGCGTGGTGGGCAGTGCGTGTAGGGTAAAGGTGTCCTCACACTGCGACCAAGTCAAACCTGCCGAAAGGGAAGACAAATACATTTAATAAGTGTGAGGGCTTGATGATATAGAAGGTTTTGAAAAGATTTAACTAAGTAAGAACATTTTATATTTAACAATTAAGACGAATTGAAACTTAATACAGAGAAGTATGAGTTTTTTTAATATTTTAGTATCTATTAGTAAATCGAATTAGCTTCATTAAATTAAGAATGCACTATATTTTGATTTTAGTTCAAGCTAAGCTAATCAAAATCTCCTTCAATTTGTAGCCTCAGACCAGAGCCCTATTTAAACGAAAAAATGCTTCGCTCAAGATGCGCGTACTTTTCGCGAATTTTAGGAGTCGGTCACGCTCTAGTTCAGGGATACATCATAGTCTTACAAAAATGAAAGCACCCAGGTAGCATAGTCTAGTTTTCGAGTTTTTTTTTGTACCCGGCTCATTACATTTCTTGTAAGTATCGTGGAGAGTTAAATTTAACCGATTCGGTATACTTATCATCATATGCGCATATACACATGATCCTAGCAACTTTGCAATTGGCCATCTAAGCCATCTGCCTTTCGCCTTTCTCAACATGGCTTCCTTTAGTTCTTTTTGAATTGCGCGCAGGGATTTAGTACCTGGCTTATATAATCCCCTGCAAGTCTCGCGCCTTCTTTACCCATTTCGTCCACTATCTCATTTCCCTCTATGACTTTATGCCCCGGAACCCACTATACCCAAAGCCTGCAATTACGAGCGAGCTTGTTAATGTATTCCTTGCGTTCATGGACATTTTTTGATAATAGACAGTATGTTTTGGCTATCTACGTAGAAGTTTGTTGCCAAGTTAATTGTTGCTTTTGTACATGCAAACTCTGCTGCTTTCGTCCAGCAAAAATTTCAGCTTGAAACACAATGCAATAGATAAGGTGTTTGAATGACTTTTTGATGCTTAGATCCACATAATATATGCCAGCGCCTACCTCCTCTTCTATTTTGATCCATCGATAAATGTATCAATGATGCTACTTCTCGGAACTACGCCTTTTAGCTATCCATCATCTACAATACGGTCTTTAGTGGTTTTCCAAAACTCGAACTCGAAACCTCAATAATAGAAGAGGTAAACTGATCGGTTGCTTGTAGCCTCACAGCTGAGTTTGCAGCCGGATTTAGAGATAAGCAATAGAACTGTAGACCTACACTACATGGGCAGTGGGCTTTCAATGAAAAATTTCTTTCGAGGTTTTCTCATTGCGAATCGAAGACAGCGCTATTAAAAACACTTTCTTAAAAAGAAAGAATTTTTTTACCTTCGTTTACTTTACTTCAATTACTTTTTACACTATAGCAATTTATGGATTTATCAACTTAAAAAAACCTGTTAACTTAACCCATCGTTTGAGACCAATAACGAATGAAGCCAATTTTAGTTGCCTTCAGTTGGAGTGTACTGTATACCTGAAAGCGCATACGGCGTTGACCTAAACAAGTGGAAATCATAAGGGGTCAGGTCTGGTAACTACGGTAGGTGCGAGAAGATTTCCTATTTACAGTTCCGTAAAAATTTTTAACCGATATAACAAAATAGTACCGTGTGTTGTGATCACGAATAGTTCGGCACTCATACCTAGACGCATATTCTGGTCGTTATTCGGTGTATCAGGATCGTGACAGCTTCACCACGAATGTATCACTTCCTTCTGCACCTACCAACAATACATCATCTTCGCAAAAGGAATATTCGGCGTCACAGTCGAAGTATTGAGTTCGCTGGGCTTCACATATGATTTGCTGCAGTTGTCATACTGTGTCCCTATTTCGTCCCCAGTTATGAGTGTCAATGCTTTCACGATGCTTAAGCCATACGATGAAGCATTGTCTAGTAGAAATTGCACCATATTTTCTAAATCTCTCATTTTCTGGTTATACATCCAATATCAATTTAAAGTTTCAGGAAGATTGGACCAGATCGATCACTAAATGTGAATACTTTAAATTCATTTGA
Source organism: Anastrepha fraterculus (assembly GCA_037575425.1). Taxonomy (NCBI): domain Eukaryota; kingdom Metazoa; phylum Arthropoda; class Insecta; order Diptera; family Tephritidae; genus Anastrepha; species Anastrepha fraterculus. Next base: position 107,336 of record JAYXIM010020965.1, on the reverse strand, counting down.
TCAGCTTCTCGAGTACATGCCATTACAACGTTCCCGACCCACAACCCACAAGGGAAGAGTCAGAAAGGGACGATGTAAGGTAGGGGAGTACATCCATGTATAACATATGGCTTAAAGCTGTAGAGTAGAGTGACCGGAGGTGTATATTCCAAACATCTTCAGTTTTCGGCTCCCCGAAAATAAGCACAGTCTTAGCACACTGATCTCAATTATAACGGGGCAATGCCTAATAGGTAGGCACGCCCAGAGGAAGGGTGTGCAAACATATGACTTCTGCAGAAGCTGTCAAGATGAAGAACAGGAAGAGACGACCCCCCACTTTCTGTGCCATTGCCCAGATGATGACGAATGGTACTAAAACTGAATTTTTTATTTCAACGAATTGCTAGAGCTTCTCGTCTTTCCAGTACCAGAAGGTCTCCTGTTCGTCCTTGAGCTTACAACTCTCAATCTCGGTGTGTAAGCATATCACGTAATACCCTGTAAGGATTCGTAGATTTGTATTCTTTGTGTACTTCGTGTTTTTGTATTTTGTTACCCCTAAGCTTTGGTTTATCCTATTCTCCGATATAGGTTTCAAATACGAGAAATCGAAATCCAAAAATCGCTGAAAGAACCGGAAACATTCAAATTGTATTGTTGAGTAGTTTGGCTAAGACTACTAAGACTACCGAAAGGAATTTTGTGAATTAGTAGCTAATCAAAAAAAAAAATATGGTTTAGCGACAATCCCTAACAAATTTTTTAGTCCATTATTTCCCTTATTTTATATCGAATTTGAAACCAAACATTTAAATTATATTACACTTACCGCCACTCCAAACACCATTCGGCAAAGTGGCCCAACCCCAACCGTGTCCCCACGGTAATGCGCAGGTCAATGCCGGCTTCGAGTCGGGCTTTTTACTCAACACAGCTACGGCGGCGTCACTCTTCACCAACGGATTCTGTACGTAGAATGTGCGATGGTGGGCCAAAGCAGGATGAGCGTTGCTGCTTCTGTGCGCCAAAACTTTGCGTTGTTTCACTTCAGACGTAGTGGCCGCTACAACAAAAGTAATAAAACAGTTATTCGTATGAGTCAGTGAGTTGGTTGCATTCGAACTTACGCCGTATGCGCACCAACGGTCGACGTAGGACATTCATAAGATGCGGCTTGTCAACTACGAGTTCAATTTGTGGTGGCGGAGGCAGCTAAATAACAAAAAAATGACAGAAAGGAAAGTATAAAACATATACTTCTTATGTAATGTAATGTAGTATTTGTGTGCTAATCAACTCACCGTCTTAGTTATGGCGTCAACCCATTCACTGTACCAGATAGAAAAAAAGCGGACACTTGAAATTCACATACTTAAAAATGTATTTAACAACTATTTACCTGACTTCCTGTTCCGATTTGGCTAGCATCCAATATACTTTGGAACGTTTTCTTCTCGAGCCCAACGCAATCAGCTGTGACACACTGCAACCTTCGGGCAGTGGTGGGCGTCGTGGTATTTGCCCAGTCCAGTGTGCAATGGCCAGCATCTCCGGCGCCTCTTTGACTAATATCTTACCAGCTGGCGATGATCTCCCAGGTTCCTGCATTCAAGAGTTTTTTAATTTTGATTATCAGACAAAATTTGAAGTGTAGTTAAAGTAAGTAATACAAACACATATAAGTGCCGTTAGTAACATAAGAGGTAGAAATGTTGCAAAGTAATTTTTGTTGGCATCAATAAAAGCGATACTTTTTCTCTAATTTCAAACTTGAAAACCATCCAATTTTATGCCACCAGCAAAAGGACAGATTCTTAAATTTTCATAAGGAACTTATTTCGAGGCAGAAACGAACTGGAAAGGATTCGCTATTGCTTGGTGGGTAGAAAATGTTTCTAATATACATACATACACACGTAAATACTAAGTTACATAAAGCAAATCGTTTGGGAATAAGACAAGGTGTTCAGAGCATTTACTTAAATTACAGTGGCAACGTTTCTCTACTCTTCAACAACACCTAATAACAAATAAGCAACGGGAGTTGATGTGCTGCCTGCTGAGTTTTTCAAATACGTCAATTTGACAGGAAGCAAATGCAAGGGGCAGCTGGTGAACGTGGTGAAGGCGAACAAAGCCATCAGTACAATCGCTTCTTCGCTCACTCGCCAAACTTTGAGGTTATAGGTGATTGCAACAATTGCGTGAGCCCGCGATGCACAGAATGTAAAGGTTAACCGGCTGCCAAAGATTTTATTTATTTATTTATTCAGTAATGCCTACTGGCGGCCGCCGTAGCCGAATGGGTTGGTGCGTGATTACCATTCGAAATTCACAGAGAGATCGTTGGTTCAAATCTCGGTGAAAGCAAAATTAATAAAAACATTTTCCTAATAGCGGTCGCCCCTCGGCAGGCAATGGCAAACCTCCGAGTGTATTTCTGCCATGAAAAAGCTCCTCATTTTATGTCTGCCGTTCGGAACTAAGATTCTATTGGTGATATACGAAAAAACAAAGTAGCCTTCAGTCATGTAGCCGTCTGAACAACGAGGGATTGGGAGAATACGTGTAAAATGAGTGAACAGAATCTCCGATAGCGTGACATTGCTTCGGATGACCAACCTTGTGATCCATCATCCTTGGTCCAAATCATCTGTGCAATTGATTTGTATTCGATAACATAAAGAAACCTCGAAATGCTCTTGCACTGACATATTATGTGAACTGTACTTTATTGTTTTTCGACACATACAGGGATCGGCACTCAAAGTGCCAACTTCAGGCCGATGCCCGTGCATCAGATGTATGTTAGTTGGCTAAATGACAGTCCTGAGTATTGTTTATAGGCGCTTGGAAGCATTTTGCCGAGAGTAAGCTCGAAAAAGAAAATCAGTAATGGATTTCAAACTTAATGGTGTAATATTATAGCATTATATTTGGCTGGAAAATCACAACCAGCGATTGTTCGTGAGCTCGAGCACCTTAAAATAAATAAAGTTTTTATTTATCGCACAATTACTCGTTACAAAGATACTGGTAGCATCGCGAAACGTCATGGAGGTGGTCATCAAAAGACTGCAACGTCACGCGAAATGCTTCAAAAAGTGAAGAAGCGACTTGAGCGAAATCCCCGACGAAGTGCCAATCAAATGGCGAAAGAACTGAAAATATCTGACCGTAGCATCCGCCGCATACTGAAAAATTATCTCAAAGTTAAGATCCATGTCTAAAGATCCAAAAGTCGCATGATCTCACAACAAAGCAGCAACAAGTCAGACTTGAGAGAACGAAGAAGTTGCTTCGCTTAGTCGAAAGCGGTCAATTTCCGAAAAATGTGTTTTCTGACGAGAACATTTTTCAGATCAAGCAATTCGTTAGCTCCCAAAACGATAGGTTTATTTGACCGACCGTTCATACGAGAATTTGAGTCATCGATTGGCCACCAGGGGCAGCAGCCGCCACAGGTAATGGTTTGGGCCGCTGTAACCGCAGATGGGTGCTCTCCAATCGTTTTCATCGAACCTGGCGCCAAGGTAAATGCGAAATATTATCGGAAAAGTATTCTGGAGGTTGCTTTGAAGTCGTGGGCAGACAAACATTTCGGTGGTAGACCATCGTTTCAAAAGGACTAGGTACCGTCTCACAAAGCGCGAGTGAACCAATAATGGCTAAAAAACAACGTTCCGAGCTTCATAACGTCCACACAATGGCTTTCAAATTCTATAGACATGAATCCGATGTATTATTCTCTTTGGGTTATTTTGGAGAACAAGATCAGAACTAAAAGATTCAACAGTCTCGAGACGCAGAAAAACGGCATTGTTCGCGAGTGGACCAAAAAACCTGCACGTCACATTCAGGCAGCTTGCGATTCGTTTCTGGACCATCTCAAGGCCATAGTTAAGTCAAAAGGTGGTCATATCGAGCAAAAGTAAATTGATTCTTAATTTTGTATTATTTTCACACATTTTTTACTTTGAATTGAATAAAAGTAATTTTCCAAGCTAAATGTATGGCCTTTTTAATTGATTACCCTTCGAGTACAGGACCCTGTAATATTAGTCTGGGGAAAAAGAAAAACAATACTTCCGCGTAAAGTTTTCGCGCAAATGGTTTGAAACTATTTTATGGTCGATCTATAGTTCCTGGGCGATACCACGATTACTGACATACCGGTCAATTTTGATTACTTCTGTGACTTTATCGACATTTCCTTTGACATCAAAATGCCAGAACGGAATCGATAAAACCAATATTGCACGTAATTAGCTGTTACAGTATCGGCACTATAATCACTATTCATAATTGCAACGGCCTGGCTTGCATTTTCGCCTTTATCAAAGAAAAACTGTAAAATGTACCGAATTTTCACTTGTTGACTTCCATTGCTAGTCATAATTAAATGGAAGAAACAAAAAACAGCAAAAAAAATTTTTTAGTGTGAAATATCCCCTTGACAGCGACCACAAACTTCAAATTGTTTGGTCGATACTTTACGAGATATCGGACACTACAGCTATCAACCGAGAAAGTAATGGTATTCTCTTTCCCCAAACTAATATAATACATAATTAGAATATAAATTATGTATAATATAATTTTCTAAATTTTCATTGTTGCATTATTTACAAATTTACCGATTGCTCGGGTAGTTTTCATAACTTTTCTTTGCACTTACCGTAAACCAAGCCATTGTCGAATCATCGTACAGCACAACCCATTCCTCGGCCCAACGATTCCATAGTAGTTGTTCTATACATATTGAAAAACGAGAAAATTAAATTAGAAATAAGAGCTAAGCATAGTGCAATGATGCAAAATGTGTCAGGTAGCAATGACACTCATTTTAAATACGCAAACTTGGCAGTTAAGCAGTATTTTTTTTCAGTTTCTCTTCTCTATTTTTCTGCCTCTATTTTCAAAAAATAGGGGGTTCGAAAAGTAATGTCGTTTCTGCGCATGCCAATGTTTCTTACCACTTATGAGTTCAAAGCGTAGTTGAAAGTAATGCCAAAGACATTGCAAAGTTAAAGTGATTTGTTTAGTTGTGAAGTTTTAAAGTTTTGAAGTTTTACAAGGGTAGTAATACAACAGTTGCTACCTAAAACATTTGCGAAGTTTATCCCAGTGCCTTAGATGTTCGTAAATGTCAAAAGTGGTTTTCTAAGATCAGATCGGATAATTTCGATCTTTCCGACTCACATCGATCAGAAAGACCAACAATTTAAGGGCGAAATTTAAAGCAAATTTGTGTTAAACAATCGAGGAACTGCTAAATTTTCGTGAAACAGACTTTATCGCCCACCCAAGAATATTTGCAACAAATTAGGAAAACACAAAGGGCAGGTGTTTGAGTTCCGCATAATCTGTCTGAAGAAAACACCGATCCACGGCATGCAACTTATTGCTTTAATAGTGCAATACAGAAACGTTTTTTGATTGCTTCATCATTGCAGATGAAGAATTTATCCTTTATGTTAATCCAAGCCCCGAAAGGGCTCTCTCTGAGTGAACCGCTACGAAGGGCTGCAAAGCTAGGTTTACATCCGAAAAAGGGACTTTTTGTGTGTTTAGTGAGGTATTCCTGGAATAGTACATTTGGAAGTGCTTAAATCTGGAGAAAGTGTTAATGCAAACCTTAATTGTGGGCAAATCAATCCTTTATTGAAAAGTATTCATCGATTATCAATAGAAAAACGTTATTTTGCAATAATCTGAAAAATATTAATGGATTCGAGGGGAAAGTACTTCCTCACCCTCACCCTCACTCATCCACCAAACTTATTCCGTTCACGGCATCACTTTTTAACAAACAAACAAAAAAATGCCATCTTCAGATAATTTATTGCAAAATCAATGGGTTTTTGAAGATCTGGCATTGAAAATTTGCACACTACATGGCAAAAAGTTGTTGCTAACGAGGGTTATAACATCATTGATTAAGAAGAAAACCTGTAAGAAATTTATTCATTCGAATTTACCGAATGGATACAAACGCTCCGGCTCGGAAAGTATTCAATGCGGTACCAGCTGGTCGTAGCAGAAGAAGATGAAGACCTCCTCGGCATTGGGAAGATCAGGTGGAGAGTGGTGTTTTCAACTGGCGCCGGTTAGTACCAGAAATAAATGACTGCCTCGCTTTGTTAAACTCGACCGAAATAGCTTAAGCAGTTATCGCGCCAATCAAGTGGAAATGGTACCACCCTATAATGTTTCATCTATGAGATTTAACTGTGGTAAATGCGCAGCTTTTATATAAGAGAAATTTTTCAACGCATTCTATGATCGCCAAGGGTGAATATTCTTCATTAGAATTTAAATCTGGTATTGCATTTTGATTATGGGAGGAGCACAAAGGAACTCGTGCGAAAAGAGGAGGTCCTGTTTCAACTTATGTAGAAAACAATTAGAAGAAAAAAAGGTAATCGAACGCAATACTTGCAGTAAAAAACGTGCGAAAAGATGAAGTATCACATTAGCCATTTTTTTGGACAACAGAGGGCGCTGCAAAAAGCCGGGGTGTAAAGAAGTTCCAAAAGTAAAATGTTCCAAATTCAACGTGTATCTACGTTTTATGCTAAACGCAAAATGTTTTATGGAATTTCGCACTTGCGGATTTATGCATAGAAGGGGAAACATTGTAAGCCGTTATTACTTCAAAGCTACAAATTGAATTAGTTGTAATAAAGTTTTTTAAACTGTTAAATATTTTCTTTAATTAGAATATATATAGATTTATTATAATAGACTTTCCGTTTCATAGATTCTTTTTAAATTTATTTTATACTATTTTTATATTTAAGAAAAAAAGTCAGCCCATAGAGGGTTATGGTGTTAGGGGTAGTTAGAATTTTCAAAAAATTCAGTAGTTTCTTAATAATTTTGAGTGAAAATGTGAAGTAAATCCGACAAATACCTTTCGACTTATTCAACAAAGGGCGTATAACTCTTAGACTTATCTTTCTCAAAACTATGTTTTTTGAACTGGTGATCACTGTAACTTAAAAGCCGCTTGGTAGATTTCAATAAAATGTATACTGCTTTTGAAAAACATAAAAAACTCGTGCCTGATCGAAAGAGTTTTTTTTCCAAAAATTTCATTTTTTTTTAATAATTGATTGTCGATTTTTTTCTCGAAAATCTAAAAAATATTTACTGAGGCCGCCATATTGTTAATTAAAAAAAAAAGAAACCTTCGATCAAGCACAAGAATATCTATTAATTAAACTTATTGCTCTTGTCCGATTGATTTTAGATGAATCTCCAAGGACTGGTGATGATCACCGGGAGAAACGGGCTCCACACAAAAGCGATAACTTTTACAATTATGAATTTTTTGTTTTTGAAATTTTGCTAAAGTCAAGCCGCAACATGATGTATTAATGCTATGTTTTTATTTTTGTAACATAAAGCAACTAACTAGCAAAAAAAAAAAATTATTGAAAATCATCATTTCTTCGGGCCTCTGACTACCCCTAACCCCTTAAGGATCCGACTGTTTGTAAAAGCTATAGCGATTTTTGTCTTATCAATATCAGGCACTATTGATATTCCACTGTACGTTAAACTTTTTTATTAATTTTTTTTTTCAATGAAAATAATATTTTTTAATAAAAATCATATTTTTAAACGATTATTTTACAAATTTAGAAATTCTTGTCATTGACTTCCAACTTTGAAGGTCAACCACTCGTGCTTAATAAAAAAAGCATAAATGTAATTCTGAATTTTCAAGTATTTTGCATGTTGGAGACATTTGTACATACGTTTGCAACCAGCCATCCACTACCGCCCCTCATCTTTGCGAGCGTATAGCCCGCACTTGAGGGAAAAGTAAAATTATGAAACGGCAGAAGTGGGCACTTCATTCATTCATATAAATACTCACACACATACACATTTACATATAAGTGTGCACATGAACACATGTGAGTTAGTATTTATGTACACACATACATATGTACATGCAAATGTGCATATGTATGCACAAACGTATATAAATTCGTTAATGTGGCAAATGCCTTTTTGCGCCAGCGAGATTCTTGAAAATTTAAACGCGCTTACAAATGTAATCTGCACCATCATCATCACCGCCAACACCGCCATCACCACCATTAGCATCAGCAGCAGCATCAGTGGTAATGGCAGTCGAAGCAGAGACAACAACAAGAAAACCTACTAATGCCATCATCATCCACAAGAGCAGCACCACAGACACCTACACCAACAGCACAAGCAACAATGCGCCATCTGCTATTTACTACAAGCAGGCGACCCTTAAAAGCCTTCACCAAATCACACATCCTCATCAACGAGGCAAAGAGTGTAAGCAACTGCGGCTATGCGCCGCTTGCCCCATGGGGCTGCCACTTAGTATGCGCTTTGTGCCATTGTTTGTGCGCGTCGGAAGGAAGGAATTGCTGCGTCATGTCAATGTGTATTGCACTTATGCTGATTTAGCAAATTGTCGCAAAATCCTGCGAAATTGTGTATAATACCAAAAAAAATGTATATTTATGTTTGTATGTCGCATGTACTTACGCATACAGACATGTGATTGGTAATTTTAGTTTGACAATGTCGGAAAGCATCAGTTGGCAAAGCGAATCGACAAAGCCCTTCAATGGCGCTCATATGTACATATGTATGTATGTACACATATTGTCATTAAGGTACCATTAAGTCATGAATCGGTTGATGTGCTAAAGTATTGTTGCTGTTTCTTCCGCACCTCATTAATATTCCGTGTCACCACAAGTGGCAGAAGTGTTTTCACCAAAAGTGGTTTTCAATTTTTGATTATCAATTTGATTAATTTAGCAACTGCGTAGTGCTTCTCTCAGAAAGTGGTGTGCATTCAGAGGCTTGCGTATGTTAAGTGTGCAATGAAGCCTGTCATTTAAAATTATTTTTCTATGGCAAAATAGCCGATGTTTATTCGCCTCTTTCGCATTAAATCTACAAATGCCTATTCACTCACAGAAGACTCCACCTTTAGTTACTCACTTTTGTATCGCAACAAGTAGCCTCCTTTGATCTGTTTCCCAACAGTACCTGAAAATGAAGAAGACAATTTATTAGAGAAAAATAATTAATGTATATATAATCATATTTATAGTCAATGCCATAAACCGATTGTTAGAAATGGTGGCTACTAAGACCTTCAGCTAAATTTTATATAAAATCAGTTTAGAGATTGTCTTACAAAATGAACACTTTTTATTGCAATTCACTTCTCCTTACATCTCTAAATATATGTATGCATGTAGTAGTAGTAGTATTTATTAAAAATAAATCAAAAAATATACAAAATTCTATTACTTATTCTGGTATTAAGTAAAAAAATGTTTACAATAATTTGACGACAATGGCATGAGCCGTCTGTCGATTTATTTTTCGTACAAAACAAAAAACAAAGGGGAATGAGGTGCATTTTATGGCAGATCCAGATAGGACATGAAGCCTCTCACCCCTCTTTCCGTCAACCCCAACTGGAGACTGGGTACTCAACCCCAGCGGAAGGAAGGGTAACAAAGGAAGTAGGGTGATCAGGTCCTCCTAGAGGGGATTTTCTAGCACAAGGCTGACAACCTAGTCCAGCAACAAAATAAAAAATTGTTTAAAAAAACTAAAAAACACGCTTTTATTGCTAATCAAACTAAAAAGTAGAAAATAAATTTTAATGGCAAAGAGACCTATAATGAAGTAATAGCAAATCGAACGATCAGTCATAGTCAACTACCTCAGAACAGAATTATAACAAAAATTAAGATACAAATAGAATAATTCAAATTAGAGTTAAAAGCGTGGGATGCTTGATATAGTAAATATTACAATAATTCTATTGGCAATTACCTATGTACAGAAGGTTGTGAAAGTGAAGCAAAATTCCAAGTCGATCAGATTTTTAGAAGCCAGTGAAAATTCAGCTCAAAGATTCCGTTACATACATACATACATACATACAACCCGAGCTAATAAGAGTGTGTTAAAAAACTTAGCCTCGAATAAAAAACGGAAAACTATGCCGACGACCCGGATCTCGAAAAAAGGACTATGATGATTTAAAATTATTTACTTGGAATGTTTGCACTTTATACCAGCAGTTGAACCTTACAAGGCGAGTATCCTGACAGTACAAGAAGTTAGATGGAAAGGAACTGGAACTATACACAATCCAAAATATGGTTTTTACTACAGCTGCAATCCAAAGTACCATATCTTCGGAACTTTTCTTGTCTTTGACAAAACCCGACAAAATGTAATAGATTTTCAAGCCATCAACGAAAGATTATACACCATCCGGATAACGTCTAAGTTTTACAACATAAGCGTAATAAATGGCCACTTCCCAACTGAAGAGTAATCAGATGAGGAAAGAGAAGCTTTCTATGACACGCTAGATCACATATATGAGGCGTCCCCTAAACATGTCATGAAAATCATTATTGGTGATATGAACGCAAAAGTGGGTAGAAAAGAAATATACTGGAAGCATGCCGGCATACACAGTCTGCACAATACCAGCCATGACAATGGCAATCGTCTCATTAATTTTTCTGAAACAAAAAATATGGTCATTGGCAGCACAATTATTGAAAGACGAAACATACACAAAATTACATGGGTCTCACCAGATGGCAAAACGATGAACCAGATCGACTATGTACCAGTTAATTCCAGATATAAATCCAGCCTCCTTCAGGTGAGAAACTTTTGCGACGCAAACGTAGACTCTGATCATTTTTTACTTCCCACCCGAATACGCATAAGGATAACAAAAACGAAGAAGAATATGACAAACATACATCAAAGAAACAATTTGGAAATCCTAGACTATTCAGATATAGACAAAAAATTTCAGAACCATCTTGACGAAAGTCTTTACGAAGTGAGCTGCTCTGAAGACATAGATGAAGTTTGGAGAAGTATGATATAAGCGAAAACATAAAGGTTGCAGCTACAAAAGTGTTGGGAAAATCAGAGAACAAACGATATGAAAGTTTAAGACCCTGGGAGAAGAAACTGCATAGGAAAAAAGAGAATATTTAATAAGGAAAAGTTTCAGCAACTGGAAGCAGACTTCAACTGCCATAATTCACTAAAATTTTTTAAAGGCGAACAAAGACATGAGTTTAATCCAAGGACATACTACTAAAAATATAAAGATGGTTCACTCTTAACGGAAAAAAACCAAATCCTCGAAAGGTGGGCAACATAGTTTGATAAACTTTTTAACAGAAACAATACAGGCATTGAACCCGAACACCCACAGTTAAAGTCTTCAGAAATGGTGGAAGAACTTACTTTCCACGAGTTCATGGCTGCTATTAAAGCCCAAAAAAACAATAAATCCCAGCAGAGCTCTTTAAACACATGAGTAATAAAACCCTCCTTACCATATATCAGTTGGTTTGAAAAATCTGAAATGAAGAACGCATGCCAAAGATGTGGAAAATTAGATAAATTTGCCCTCTACGTAAAAAAGGAGACATGTTGATCTGTAAAACTTGCCGTCCCATAACTCTTTTGAACAGCATCTACAAAATATGATATTTTCAAATATTTTTACCACTAGACTTAAACCGCATGCTAAACGCAACTACCAGGCAGGTTTTCAAGAGGGAAGATCAACGATTGACCAAATTTTCGTACTAAGACAGATTCTAGAAAATTCTCGCAAATACGACATGTCGAGATTTCATCTTTTCATAGACTTCAAAGACAGAATTCGGTATTCCTGATAAGTTAATACGTTTAACACGCTCGACCATGCAAATTGTAAGGAATGTAGTAAGAGTTAAGAACAATCCGTCGCGAGAGTTCTCCACCCTGAACGGCCTTCGGCAAGGGGATGGGCTCTCATGTCTCCTCCTTAATATTGTCTTTGAAAAGGTTATCAGGGACTCTGCCGTAAACACAAAGGAAGCTATTTTGTTTAAATTGGTTCAATTGCTGGCTTACGCGAACAACATAGACATAATCGCATCTTCGGTGCCGGGTTTGAAAGAAACCTTCGCAAGTCAAAAAGAAGCCAAAACTACACTTTCGAAATAGTGAGGAATCATTAATCATGACAACAAAGTTTCTGCAGAAATCGGCCACAGAATCCTTATGGCCAACCGCTGCTATTTTTCTTTGTGTCATCACCTAAAGAGTCGCCTCTTAGGCAGAAAAACAAAGATTTTATTGTATCATATATATATATATAATTGGCGCGTACACCCTTTTTGGGTGTTTGGCCGATCTCCTGGTGTGCGTCTTGATGTTGTTCGACAAATGGCGTCGTAGCCCTTGAGTGAAACGAAATATATCTTGAAGTTACAAGAAAAAAACCGGTTCTTTTCTTCTGACATAGGTTGTAGTTAAGCATACATATAAAAATATAGCGGCTACGCTGGCTTGGCGGTGTCACCCATATAAGCGAAGACGCTAAGGCGAATCTTCGAAATGGTACTTGTCTGCACTCAGGATTTCTGAATGGCTCCAGCGAGCGCGAACAGAAAGAGTTGGCGCGCTATTTTGGATTCGACCAAAACCGGCACATGGTCGTAGCGCCAAATAATTAAGGAAGTAAGTAAGGACGAATCGAAACTGCAAATAGATATACTGTCAACAGACTCTGAAATATCCCAAGTATTGGGACAGACTCTTAGAAGACGTTGCCCAATTTTCTCAATAATTATAAAAAAAAATTTACGCGTGCACTTCTGTTAGGGTGAGCTCTTCCTATTTGTGGTGTGTGTCTTGATATTGTTCCACAAATAGAAAAACCTACAGTTTTAACCCGACTCGGAACGGCAAATGGTTTTTTATGAAGAGCTTTTTCATGGTGTGCCTTTGCCTGCCGAGGGGCGACCGCTATGAGAAAAAACCTTTTGATTATACTGTTTCATGCACGGAGTTTCGAACCTACGCACTCTCGAATAGTAGTCACGCAAAAACCCCTTCGACTATGGGAGCGTCTCATCAAATGAGCAGAAAAAATAACAACATTAATTTTTACGCAAATCATCAGTTCAATATTAAATAGAAATTTCTGTTATAGGACAATCAGCTGTTTCGGATCTAACTTCAACCTCATTGAAATCTCATTTCATCACATCCGAAACTAGTTTGTGCGATTTGTAATTTCGATTTCAAAATAGACTCGCAAGATTTCCAGCACATGCCCGCGTGTTTGGTATTTCGTTAAGACCAGACACGACACGATAAAGTAAAAATCAGAAGTGAGTAATATTTGCCATTACCCATGGCAGCTACACAGAAAATCTCATTTCATCAAATTATTGCCATGAAATGTAATTACGTATTGTTGTTGTTATTGCTTGGCTTTTGCCCCACGCATTCAAGCGGTACCAACCAATTTTGATTTTCAATTAATATGCGCCCACATAATAATCACATATCCTTGTAAATATATCAATTTTGAAGGCAACACCGACACTAACGAATTACGCTTGCGAACAGATTCCTTTTAGCCCTTCCAATCAAGCATACAAGAGTATAGAACTATTGCACTTACACTCTGGTTTCTCTGGCCGCACCCACCCAGCGTACTTATCAAGTGGGAATATTCAGTGAAAGTTGAAGTGCAATGTTGCAGCACAAGTGCGCTAGTGTCAGCAATTGGCAGAGGGGGTGCCGTAGGACGGAACATAATGACGTTGCCATCATCTGGGTTCGCAGCATAGCCAAATGGAATATAAAAGAAAGCCGTTGGCTTATCCTTCGATGTCACGCTCCACTAGCATCACCCAATATCATTTATGGTAAAATTTATCTACCAATAATTGCATCCTCTTGATCCGCAATAGTTTTGCACACACACATCCACGTACAGACACAGGCGTACGCATCTACACATTCAAGTGCATAGTTCTTCATAGAACACACCGACGCGCACAACTTACTTATACATATGTCCGTCTGCCCGCCGGTACGTCTGTACATCCGTCTACCTTTATGTTTGCGTCTGTGCACGTGTGTCTGCCAGTGTCACAAGCTAACACCAGGCCACCCGTGTATGCCTTTGTATGTAAGAGATGCGAGGAACTTGCTCGATGAAAGACAAGTGGCAAAGGCAAAGTGGAAAGGAATAACTGTTTTATGCCAAACGTTTTCACATCGCTACACTTACTTTCAACAATATTCCTTCGTCCGCTTGTTAAAACGTCCAGTAGTCTGGTCACTATCCCGCCAATATTTCTTTTGATACCTTTTCTCATCGCTCTTCCGGCCGAATATACATTCTCCGTATAAGAATGGCATATATTAGGGAGGCAAATCACAATATTTCGGGATGCCGGGATCTTATGTTATTTAAGTATCTAAATTCACAGTATTAGTTGACATTAAAGCGGTGATTTTTCAAGTAAAAGATAAGAAAAGGTTTCGAATAAAAGTTTCTTTGAAAAAAGTGGCTGACGTGCAGAAAACCTGGAGGTTAATCTTCACATCCGTGAACGGATCGACAACCATACAAAAGAAAATTCTGCGATACCTAAATCGTATGAGCTAAATAGAATTGTGACACACGAAAGTAAATGTATCACATGTTTTTTTCAACTCACAATAGTTTTAAAGATCCACAATCAATTGCTTCCAAAGCACATAAAGGCACATTAAGCAGGTAACAACAGTAGAACAAAAACAGCAAATACAGTACATATTTTTTTTTACTCCTAGAATGTGAAAACCTCAGCCGAGGCTAAGACCAAAATGAGGTTAAGATACTTCTGGATACTGTTGCAGGTTAAACTCCTAACTATCCAGAATCGACCCCGACATACTAAACATATGTCCGGCATGTGAAGGAACCCGCACGACATTAACCACCTTTTCACATACCCCAACAAATCCACTCATCTAACACCCCTCTCCCTCTGGACCCAACCTGTCGAAACAGCAAGCCGATATGCTCCGGAGATTAGCGCCAGAGCAGCAAGATAAATATTGACAAAACAAAAGTAATGCGTGTCAACAACACCTGCTTGCAGAAATTCCAAATTAACAACATTAGAACTTGAAGAAGCTTTTGCTATCTTGGTAGTGCAATATTTGCTAACGGTGGCTCAAGTGAAGCCATTGGTAACCACATAAAAAAAGTCAAATAAGCTTTTGGAACTCTTAAAACCGTTTGGATCTCTTCCATCAGAACACGGCGCACAAAGCTAAAAATATTTAATTACAACATCAAATCCGTTCTTATCTACGGTTGCGAAACTTCAACATCTGCGGACAAGCAAGTCTTTATAAACCGATCCCTACACACCATTCGACGCATCTACTGGCCCGACACAATATCTAACACCAATCTGTACCATTTTGACTAGAAATTGCAAAAAAGGAAATGGGGATACCGATTGAAATCCGCAAGGAAGCCGGCGAAGATTAGACCCGAAAGACCGACAACTAGAACAGGCAATAGCTGGGGCGAAATCAAGATATTGGCGCTTGACAGAAACAATTGAGGAAACTTATTGTGGCTCTATGCTCCCCCGTGGGACAATATAAATTAATATATAAGAGTTGAAAATAACTAAAACAAAATTTGACAATTTGAAGGCCAAATAAATACAAAAAATCAAGATTGTAATTGTACTACTGCTACCTGTTAAATATGGCTTAGTATGGTACGTATATTTTCAGTCACAATAGTTGTAGAGCTGTCAAAATTTATCAGAACAAAAATTAAAACTGGATCCCACTTTACCTTTTTATATGAACTCCGGTAAAAGTGATGGAGAAGAAAAAAAAAATAGTGCGCAGTAAGCTTTGAAAAAAGGTCGAGCCAAGGAGCACCAGGAGATTTGGTGGCTCCTAAACATTCAGGCTGTATTTAAGTTAGCTCAATGACCGGAGAAACTCACTAAGATTGTCGAACACAGCGCAAGAATATAAAAAAATCATTTACCAAGCTTATGTACTAACACTTATTTTATAGCAGATCCTAGAAATGATTTATCTCAGCCAAAGGGGCATTTGACTTCGTGTGGCAGAAGATAAGTAAAGGATCTTTTAAAAGTGACGCCTAGATGTTAGTAGTGAATAATGCCTAGATGGTACCTTTTTTTATGTCGCTTTTGACATTTGTCAAGTAGACAGATGTACAATTCTACAATTGTTCGAATGAGTTGACAATTCGAAGGTTAGTGAAGATTTCAAGAAACTGATTCTGTCGAGTTTAGAAAAACGACTAGCAGACCAAAGACCAAAACCTGGGCGTTCTGTTGAGAATATTATTCCTATAGCGCAAAGTGTTGCTGAACAACTTCCAACTTCGATTCCTCAATTTTCTCAAAATTTAGGCATTCAAGAATCGACTGTTTTAAGGATTTTATCTACACTTACAGATACGCAGCTCATAGTAGACATTTAAATGATGCCATTTTTCACACATAATTATT
This sequence comes from Anastrepha fraterculus, assembly GCA_037575425.1. Taxonomy (NCBI): domain Eukaryota; kingdom Metazoa; phylum Arthropoda; class Insecta; order Diptera; family Tephritidae; genus Anastrepha; species Anastrepha fraterculus. The sequence goes on along the minus strand of JAYXIM010020965.1, from coordinate 90,945 downwards.
AAGTGCCGTAAAAAAAATAAAACTTAAAAGAATCTAAATCTCGGGAAACACTTAAACTACCGGAAAATCCCGAAATCAACAATTTCTATTAGTAAATATGAGCATACCAGTACACAGTGCGTTTAATAACTATAGCTGAGGAACTTTTTGACAATTTATTTCTTAATTCGTTTTGCATTTATTGCCTCTTTTATGTAATATTTACATCCTCCTCCTCAAGGCGCATTTATTATAATTTATATAGATGGTGACACTAGGCCAACAACAATGTTTTGTAAGTTTGATTGTCATGGCAAAGTAGAAAACAAAGAATGAATTCGCTTTATTTCATTCTGGGCTGACAGCCTAATGGACACGGCGAAAGAAAAAAAAAGCAATCAGCTGATTTACCGATACCACCTTCTAATAGATTCGTCTTGCCTCTCCTATTTGAGAATAAGCTTCAAACTTTTCATTTGATTTTCGGTAATAATAAAGTGCGAGTTTGAAGTGGGTGCTTTCTGCCATATAAAAAATTGTAAGCATTTTTTAAATCTGATTAAAAAACTTGAAATTTTGCCGAAAACCTGTTAAATTTTTTTTTTAAGTTTAAAGCTCGAAGGTTGGGAAATAAGTCCGCAGCGTTTTTACCTAAGAGATTTATTTAAACAAAAAACTATAATTATATCAATAAGTTAATCAATTATATTTTCGCCGTTGCTGTTTACAACCTCGTCCCTCCTCTCGGTCTATTTGTTCATGCCGTTCCGTCAAAAGTCACCTGGTCTGGTGTCGAAGAAGGGATTAAGCCAGTTTCTAAGAACCTCTTTGTTAACGAAGGCCCTTCATATAGTTTGACAGGGAGCGGAAAAAATGTTAATCGGTCGGTCGGAGCTCTTGAAGTGTGGCTTTAACGACTTGTGGAGCATGGGGCTCGGCGTTGTCGTCGTCAAGGAGTATGGTTTGGCCATGTCAATCAAGTTGTTTCAGTCAAATAGCCTCATTCACGCTGTATATCTCAGCAATGTAGAACACCTTATTGACCATGGCATTCGTTTCGAGCATATCAGAGTGCACCATGCCCTCCCAGTCCCACCAAACACAAATCATGATCTTCTTTGGATGAAGATCAGGCTGTGCTCTCGGCTTTGGCGTATCTTCTGAAGCCACCCACTGTTTTCTTTGCTTCATATTGATGTATAGGCACCAATACTCATCTCCCGTGACGATTCGGTAGCAAAAGCGCGGTTATGACCGCGTGTTGCTCGATGGCGGGCGAGATGCTGAGAGCCTATTTGAAGGCGACTTTCTTTCTTTGTTTTTTTCATTGAGCTTTTGAGGCACCCACGCTCCCAATTTTTCGGTAAATCACATAAAATGAAGGTGATTTACAATCGTTTTATGCTCACAGCTCATTTGTCCGCCAATTCATGACTGGTTTGGCGACCGTTCTCCTTCAAATATGATTTGAGGCGTTCCGCATCGAATTCGGAAGGCGTTCCGCGGTGGGACGTGTCACCGACGTCAAAGTCGACACTTTTGGGCTTTGCAAACCTTTTCCGAGCTGTAGACTCGCCTTCCGAGCTTTGACACCTTCTCCATACTCGACGCAAATGTCTCGGGCTGCTCGTCAGCTTTTTGACCTCGATGAAAAGCAAAGAAGAGCAGGTGTCGAAAATGTTGATTTCTGGGTATTCCAGGCCGCCGTAGCCGAATGGATGGTGCGTGACAACCATTCGGAATTCAGAGAGAACGTAGGTTAGAATCTCGGTGAAACACCAAAACAAAGAAAACGTTTTTTCTAAAAGCGGTTGCCCCTCGGCAGGCAATGACAAACTTCCGAGTGTATTTCTGCCATGAAAAAGCTCCTCATACAAAATATCCGCCGTTCGGAGTCGACTTGAAACTGTAGGTCCTTCCATTTGTCCTGTAGGTTCCTCCAAGAAGCACGCCATAAATAGGAGGAAGAGCTCGGCCAAGCACCCAAAAAAGGGTGTACGCGCCAATATATATATATTTAAAAATCGCTCATTGCTCTGTGAAAATCGTATTCTAGGGATCAAAATAAGAAACTTTGTCGAAGGAACCATACCTCTAAAACGAATTCTGATGTCCCCCAATTTAAAAATATCACCATTTTTGGCCTTTACATGAAAAAATTAGCTAAATGGCTATGTTTTTTCTTTATTTTTATTTATTTATTGTATAATAATATTTATCATTTATTTATAATAATATCTATTTTTGCTCTTAAGAAATTTATTTAGTCAGAACATATGTAAATGAAAAAATTAATTTAAGTGAGTTATAGAAAAGAAACTAAAAAGTTCGACCCAAATTGGGGGACATCAGAATTCGTTTTAGAGGTATGGTTCCTTCGGCAAAGTTCCTTATTTTGATCCCTAGAATATGATTTTCACAGAGCAATGGGCGATTTTTTGCCTCCCCACAAATCGACCCGGCCTAATATATCGCACCCTAAATACAAAAGGGTCACAACTCCAAATTTTCCACACTCGAGCTTGACTTGTTTACAGTAGCACAGAAAACAAACTATGTGACATATCACGCTGAAATTTGCCATGTAAGCTTATAACAGTCCTACCAAAAAACAAAAAATTTATTTTTGCCATGTGATCCGCGGACCGTTTTATTGATATCGTCTCGTTCTTATTTGAGCAGAAGGAACATTTTGAGTTGTGACCCTTTTGTATTTAGGGTGCGATATATACATATTTCATTTCTCAGCCTCAAAACTGATACAAATTTAATAACTCAAAAATGCAATTAACATAATTTTGTAGAGCAGAAAGAATTCTATCGAATAAATACTTACCCTTTGCCAAACAGCAAACAAATCTTTGTAAAATAAGAGAAAATATAAAAACGCTATGAACTTATTCCGCAACCTATATATTATTATCATAAAAAAAATATTAAAATTAAATAAGAATCATATAATTTGCCAAAACTTGTCAATTAGTAATCAAAGGCACTGTACTTGTATATGTACGTTACATGGCATTATTGTATCCCCCAACGGCTCATTCCATCGTCTGCCCTTTTTACAATTTTATAAGACATTCAATGGATACCAACAGTGCAGACTCCGACCTCCCTTCACCTGTACTTACACAGCTTTTCCAGCAGCGTATCATAAAGCGCGCACAAGTGCAAACAAATACATAGATGCCATAGTTCATACTACATACATACATACGAGAATTACGAATGTAAGGATGTGAGAATGCGAGACTGTATGATTCAGCTGCAGACAGATTACAAGTGTCGCTGCAACATTGCTGAAGGACGCTGGGGAAATGCTGATGAAGAAAACTGCAACTGAAACATCTTCATGCACTAAGTGCAAGCTTGTATGTATGTGTATATTCGTACGTATGTATGTGCGTGTTCAGGCAAAACACATTCATAAAATATTATACTAGTACACTTGGCTGCGACTGAAATGAAATATATATACATGCATACACATACATGCATATGCACATATAGAGGCGCACATACGAAGTATGCATGCATTTCCATGCATTTAAGCCAGTACGAGTACTTCTCCATTTGGTTTTCTACATACTCGTACATATACATAAATGTGTGTTTGTACTAAAGTGTGAGCCATGCTTGCACATGAATGTCCAAAGGGGTGATGACGATTACGCTGAAGTGGCGCGTCCGTCCACTAGAGAATACTAGCAACAACAGCTAACAAATTTAATGTATTTACGAGTTTGTAAGACAACAAGTAAGGTGGCTAAATCCTTAGGTTTGCACATCAGTGACCTCGAAAAAATCAAGCTCTTAGACTGTGCAAATCAAATGTCAAAAACTTGAAGCATGCATGCTGTAAGCGTTTGCGATTAGAAGCTCTCGAAAATGGTGCTCGTAAATAATCCTCACAAAAAGGATGCACTTCCCAGAAATACTTACGTATCTATGTATGCATGTTTGTATGAAATTACCAAAGATACACACATCCTAGGAATGTAGCTAGCTACTACTGATGAGCAGCCCTAAATTTGGAGAAAATGAATCGATCTCAAATACTTTGAGAAAGACAAAAATGGTAAGATGTCGACCATGAAAACTCAGAAATTTTCGGAAAAATTAAGTTGCTCATATTAAATGTGCTGTTTGTGCCGCATTTAGATATCTATTAGATATTTATTTACTGTTCGAATAAAAATAGTCTAATACAATTATTATTTTACCTCAAGTTTTCAGTAATAGCTCGCAAGGTTTTTGGCTGGGTATTAGAAAAGTAAACACGAAAAGTGGTCACTCGCCTAGAAAACCACCAGATAGCATCCCATGCAGACACCTGCTTGAGCCTGAGCCACCTCCCAGGCATGTCAAGAAGCACCTCCTTAATTACGCGGACGAGATCCAGGACAAAACAAACCGACAGACAATTAACGACATTCATCGGGAGACTTGACACACGACCCCCAAATGTCGTAATCGGAGTCGAACCACCACCCATTGCAGACGAAGAGCTCCAACTTTACCGAGAGTCCCGCGTAACCTTGGCACAATTACGTTTTGGATACTGTATCAGGCTAAACTCCTACCTATCCAGAATCGACCCCCGGCATGTGAAGGCACCCCGCACGACACTAGCCACCTTTTCGCATGCCCCATCAACCCACTCATCTAACACCCCTCTCCCTCTGGACCCAACCTGTCGAAACAACAAGTTTCCTAGGCCTACGACGGGTGATTGCACTACACTGACAGGGCAAAGATACTGCTATAACAACAACAACAACATCACAAGAATGGCACTGGATGGAACCCGCAAGAGAGCAGAGGTTGGCTTGGCCTTGGTTGGCTGGAAACTCCATAAAGTTTATTGTGTTCATACAGTTTTATTTGAAACCTGTTCCTAATCACAATAAACTAAAAAAGTGCAATCTTTAACATACTAGGCTATTTAATAAGTTTTGCGGTTCCATAAGAAAGGACGTTGCTACTAGCCTAAATTTTCTTTATTGTTATGTTGGTACACTCTTCATATGGACGTATGAGAAGTTTCATTTCAATCTCTCAATTCATTCAAAACCTATTGAACAACCGTATGTTAACTAACAATAAACAGCTGTCTTCTTCTATTTATTCAAACTGATATAGAAAAGCATCTTAAAATAAAAATAATAACTAAAAGACATACTAGCCAAGCTGTTACGGCTAACGAACGACCAGCTCATGGATATTCCTCATTCCTCACCTACCGATAGTTGATAGCAAAAACAACAAAAAAACAAGCTGGAGCGCAGTAACATAAGAGCAGAAAGGATTGCCCATATCTCAGAACCCTCCTCTCCATGCAATAAATCATAAGCCAAATAATTAATAGCCATTTGATAATGTAATCTCGTCGTTTTAATTAAAATCACTAATTCTTATTTTATCGTTTGATTTAACCACACCAAAACTGCTGTCGTTTAGTTTACGTTAATCGACTTCTTAAGGGGACCCCAGGGACGGATTTTTCTTTTTCGGATGTTTCGAAAGTATAGTATTTTAAGAATTTACTGTGAAATTTTCATGCATAAATTCCCAATATTATAGCTTCTACAGCCCAATAACTAGGTAGAGAGCGGTCCGCACGCTCCTGTATTTCAAACTTTAAACTCTTTTATCTCGAAGCAACTTTTTTCGACCTGGTGTTGCAAAAAACAAAAACGTTTCAACCGAATCGTCTGAAATTTTAATATATTATTCACAACATCAATGGCTATTGCCTGTGCTAGAATCATATTACTATTTCAATTATTACGTAATATTTTGATAAAAAAACTGAAAAAATCCCGATTTTTAGAGTGTCAAATTCAAAACCGCGCCATATTGTCATTTTCTTTTTAATTCTAGTACGAGACATAGCTACAGTCATACTGATTAATAATTTTTTTGGTGTTTGTGTTTCAGATAAATAGAACCAAAATGGACAACACCGTCCAGGTAAAATTTTTCGGGAGGATCAACTTCAATATACAGTACAAGCTGAAGTCCAAAATAAACAAGACTGAGCTAAAATAAAAACGACAGGAGCTTTGTTCTGATAACTTCGAGTTTATTTATTCAAAATAGTCCCCTCTGGCCACGATAGATAGTCACAAGAGTGAATCGATGAGATGGTGCATTATCATGCAATAAGCACCAGCTCCTTCGCGATATTCAGGGCGAATTCGACGAATCCGATGCAACAACGCTTCAAACCGCGAAGATAGAAAATTGCATTGACGGTTTGGCCCGTTAGCACAAAATCGTTGTAGACAATTCCCTTGGAATTGTAAAAATAAAATGAGCATCGACTGGATTTTTCACTTCTCTAAACGCGATTTTTTGGGTGGTGGCTCCTCGGGGCCTTCCATTCGGCACTTTGACGCTTAGTTTAGAGGTTGTTGGAAAAACCACCTTTCACCGCCAGCTACAATGTTGTAAAGGAAGTTCTCGTATCTTCTCGCCTCTTTAAAGAGGTCTTTCGAATGTTGAATTCTGAGCAATTTTTGGTCCCCAGGCAACTTGTGCGGAATGAAACGTGCACAGACGTTTCGTAAGCCCAAATGATCAGTTAAAATGCGATACATCGATGTTTTGGAGATATTCAACTCAGAATCCATGAATTCTAAAGATTTCCGTTTATTTTTGATAAATTTACGAACAAGTTCCATTGGAGTTTTCGGTGACTACTGATTTTGTATGTTCATTGTCATTTATGTCCTCACAACCATCTCAGAAACGCGTAAACCACTTACGACCTCGGGCACGAGATAGACAATCATCGCCATACATTTTTTTCATCAATTCAAATGTATCGGTTAACGTTTTACCGATTTTAAAAGAAAATTTGGTATTAGCTTTTTGTTCGGTACTCATTTTTGTACCGATGACACAAACATACTGACACTTTAGACGCAATAACTTCACTTTCACTGACCGAATGTCACCAAGCTTTCAGTGGAAGTCTGCTAGGGATGTAACTTCGAACGCACTAGCGCATTAAAAAGATGGCGCCATCAAAAATATTCACCTTTTAGAGTAAAACTTATATACCTTTTGACGAAAAAAAAATAGTTTTATGGAGTCGATATACTCATCGAACACGTGGAACAATAATGTTTCCGTTCTTCAACTGTTTTCTGTACTTTCCAACAAGTTTTTACACATGGTTCCGTAAACGAAAAACCAAAATAGGATATACAACTTTTTCATTATTTTTCTTTTAATATGTCTTATTGATAATTAAATAAAGCTATTTTCACAAATAAGCAATTTTCCCCAACACTTTATTAATTCATGCAGTAAAGGGTTAAAAATACGACGACAAATCATGTGGGTATGCATATAAACCCGAAAATAAACAACAATCGACTGGCGCATATATCTCTTTAATTAAAAAAGGCAGTACAAGCTTCCTTGGTTCACACGGGAGCTTAAAAGACCTGAAAATAACCGTAACAAATTCTTCAAGAAGTTTAAAATAGACAAAAAAAGGGGAGGTTTATGTAATGTATTAACATTACTTATAAAACCTCATTGTTTAAATAAATTTATTTTAATAATTATAATCTAAGTATGAAAAATAATATTAAATCCAGTCCAAAGCTTTTTTGGCAATACATTAAATCTTAGAAGTCCAGTTCTGGTACTCCATCTGCTATTTTTCTGAATGACAAATTAGCTAAAACACCTTCTGAAGTGGTAAACCTCATTTTTTTGGGCCTCTGACTACCCCTAACCCCGAAATAAAAATCCGTTCTATTTGAATAAGTGCCTGCAATGCTCCTGTTGCGCGCTTTCTTCATTCATTCTTTATTATCTATACTATGTTTTTCTGCTCAATTGAACTATCTATTACAATTTCACTTTTTAATAACGGTATCTTTGTAGGTCTTATATTTAGTGAGTAAGAAAAATTGTAATTTAACTTATTTTTTTAATTTTTTTTTTGTTTTGTTAAATATACTTTTCTAGGACCTAAGTAGTCAGTCAAAACAATTGTTTATTGATTTCTGAAATTAAAAAAATAAATAAAATTAGTCAAGACCAACAGAAGTTATTCACGTATGAAGCGCTTCGTCGGATATGTCGGATATTGTATGTCATCACAGCACCATTAAAGCATCGTCGAGAGCACAATTAGTGAAACTAATCCTAGAAAAGGAGTCATTTCGTGCATTCAAAATATCGTACAATCCTGATTTTGCACCCAATGATTACTTCTTATTCACGGAGATCAAAAATAAAAAGCGAGGCCTGAAGTAGCGGTTGACGCATTAAAATCGCATGTTTTGGACTTATCACAATCGAGTTGAGAAAAATGTTTCGAATATTAGTTCTTGCAAAAGTGCCCAAAAGTATTGGCCTTAGTGGCTATTATTTTTTAGTATTCAGTAAAGCTATTTTTGGATATAAATATTTCTGATATTGCAAATATTGCATATTTTCTTTGGTAATTTATCTACAAACAATGCAATCTAAAATCATTATTTCCTATCAAAATGGGACTCGTAACTTTGCTTTTTTTAAATTCATTTCCTTTCATTCCATTATTTACTTTGCAATTTCACTGCGCCATTGAATGTTTTATTTTAGCTTAAGCGCTTCGGGCATCACCACCAAGGGTATTTTAGCCCTTAGGGGTAATTACATGAAAAAAGGTAAAATGAGCTCGGAGCGTGTCTACCCGATTGCTAGAAGATATTTCTTTTAATCCACAGGATGCCATACGTTCACGCACATAAATATTTCCGCACTGTCAGTGACTCAAGCTTTACTATGTATGTATGTAAGTAATGTGTACGTATTTCTAAGACAAAATCTAGAGTGGTATTAGTAGAAATGCACTGCATTGCACTGCACTTTAAATTGTGCTCGATAAATACAGCAGATAAAACAGTGAGAGGAGACCTGCCCAAAAGCTAGCGTGAGTGTATCAGCTGAGATGCTTAAATATTGGAACGAGCTCGCACATATACATAAATATCAATTTATGGTTAGCTTGCATATACATATTTCCACATACATTCTCGTATGTGCGTGTGCGTGTGTGCTTGAAAATCAACCTCCCTCCGCTAAAATCCAGCTCAAGTTCGTAAATGTATAATCAAGTGTATATGTATATGTGTGTAAGTGGTATATGTATGTATTTGTGCTCGAACGAAAACTACAAGCCGTTGAATTCATTGAGAAAAATAATGTCTTGAATTGGTGGTGTAGCAGCGAAGCTGTACAAGTAAAGCAGCGTAGTGAGCTGGGTGGGCTGCTCCCCTCACACTTCCCCCTACTCTAAGCGCTTATAAACCCAACTCATGTTCTATGTACATCTGCATGTTTGTATATGTGCAAGTACCGTTTGCCCTCTATAAACCGCACTTATGCATATTTGAACAAATTAAGTTGGCTTATCGATAAATAAATTAATAAATAAATAATCATCGATAAAGAAACAATCCAGTTTATTTTTGGCTATTAAAATGAATAAGAAATACATTTTATCCAAAAAGACAAATCTTCGAAATACTTAAAGTTAGAATCACGCCTTTAGTTGTCTTAGTCCAGAATAAAATACTGAGTCACCCTAAAGAAAGATCCAACAAAAAGCTGAACGACGTCCGTAATCGAGTATCTTTGTGCTTGATATATCGGCAGTTGGTTCTGGCATCAATCCCAGCTGGGAGCATACGAGCGTTTTTTTAAAAGTCCCTGCAAAGTCAGAGAGATGGCACTACTCGCGCGTATTGAGGTTATGTTTAGTTATTACAATCTCTTGAAAGAACACACACCAAGTTTCAGCCAGATCGGACAATTTCTCTGTGTTTGGCATGAATCGGGGAAGCCACGTGATTTTCCTTTTCCATCACGACAACGCACCAGCTTACGCCTCAGCAGATGTGGTGGCAAAATTGATGGAAATCCTACTCGTTTCACATTCCTCTACTCTCCAGATTTAGCTTCCTCGAATCCGCCCGACTACTATTCGTTTCCTAACTTGAAGAAATGGCTGGAGAGAAAAAATTGATCCTAACGGGAAGGTGATTGCAAGAACGAATGGTTATTTTTCAACCTTGGACAAATCCTATTTTTCGGAAGGGATCAACAAACTAGAACATGAGACTATGTCGAAAAATAAAAAAGGTTTACCCCAAACAATTACGTACTTTTTCTCTTTGCACGACTTTTTAAACGACGCTCGTAAAACATCCAAATGCAAAAAACAAAAACACATTTATATTTGCAGTTGCTTTCACGCCAATTTGTGCTATGCGTCTGTATGTTGTCCTTGTGCATGATAGTCACCTAAAGCCTTACCTCCGAAAAAATGCTAGTTAAGTCTGAATGGTTTCTTGGGTTCGAAGCCCACCCTGGGCATGAAAATAATAAATTTTAGAAAAATGTGTTTTTCAATAGCCTTTGAAAAGGAGAAAGCTGCGAGTGCATTTCTGACAAAGTTCATCTGTGTCGGTACAGAACTGTGGGTCCATCCATTTAAGGCAATTTAAACACGCACAGCATAAATTCTAGGAGAAATTTTGCCAAATACCGAAAAAAGGATGTAGAGCACTAGCCAAGTAGTAATCATATTAGATGGCCCATGTAGACTGGAAATTTTGAAAACTCAACGCGATTCTTGCATACAATTTGACGCCATGTCGTTGGATTTTTCCAAAGAATAGATATACTAAACCTAAATTTAGCGAACGCTACTAAAAAATTTCAACGAAAATTTTGCGAGTGGACACTTAGCAGATGTTTGTCTCAGTATATAATATTATAATTCTTATAATAACTCCGGGTTTTGTTTTTAAGTTTTAAAATAGCTGGCATCAAACGCACACCCTAAATTATGACATGCGGAGTTTTATCATACCAAGAATAAAAAATAAATAAATAATTGGCGTTTTCACTTTTGTTAGGTGCTTGGCCGAGCTTCTCCTCATATTTGTGGCGTACGCCTTGATGCTGTTCCACAAATGTTCAACACAGTTTTAAGCCGACTCCGAACGGCAGATATATTTTTTTATGAGGAGCTTTTTTATGGCAGAAAACTCATTGAAATACTGGTTTGCCAATGCCTACCGAGGGGCGACCACTACTAGAAAAAACTTTGTCTATCATTTTGCTGTTTCACGCACGGAGATTCAAGCCTACGCACTCCCAAATGGTAGTCCCGCACGAACCTAAATTAAATTTTTCGTACTATCCCATTACCAAATGCAAGCTCGAAGAACTTTGTAATAAGAGCTAAATGGAGCAACACGGGAAGAGAAGTCATTGAAATAGAACTAACAATAGGCGGTATGTTTATTTACAGCATACTAATAATATTTATGAAAAAATTTTAATCACTTTACAGAGGTCTGTCTGTTCACCAGAAAGTGCCACTTCTTGCCCTAATTTAGTGAACTTAAGTTCAGTTTAAAGGCACCTTACTGTATGTGCTTATCTAGTATGTAATTGTACATACTCCTCTCCCAGTCCAACACACTTCAGCCAAGGTCTCCTACACCAAAACACTTTCACTTGTACTCACCCGTTGGTTGTTGTGTATTCACCGATGAGTTTCGTGGCTTCACTTTGGAACACATGGAGAACATCTTTGGCAGCTTTACTGTCTACTTCAGGCGTTTCGTATATTGTTGTCGCTAGTCGCTCTTTTAACGAAAATACTGTCTTCGCTCACTTTAAAATATTTTCAGCTTAGTAAATGGCACATTTTATTTAATTGTTGATAATTTTTAGTTTTCGAGCGAATAAAAAGTTGTCGTCTTTAATAAAAAAATAGTAGTTTCTGTGCATATAATTTTTATATTAATTTATATTTTTTTGTTTTGTGTGCAAATGATGTCACTATTTGAAAAGCATCGATAATAACCACGACGACAAACTGTCTGCGGGCGATAGGGGGCGTTAATACGTATCGCAAAAAAAATTGTGATTTTTCAGTGACCAACTCCGTTTTTGTTTTTGTTTTTTTTTTATCGTCGGATAATAACTGACCGACACACGAGTCAATAACTGATACTGATAATTAAGCACTGGTTTATCACAAAAATGTGAAGAATGATAACACGGAAGTATCGGGTTTCGGGTATAGAATAGGTGAAAACTCGCAGAATTAACAAGCGAATTGTCAAGTGTTTTTTATGCTTCCTTCTTAATAAGCTCACACTGGTGAATGCGTTCTAGGCAACTCCCTGATAGTATTCCTCTTTGATTCCCTTAAACTTAGTTTATTCGTTTATGTACGTCTGCTGTGTTGCTAAGTGCGCGTTGGTCGTTCGTTCTTATCAGTGGTCAAAATGGTATTGGTCGACGCCAGCCTCGTCTTTCGCTGGCTAAGCTAGTAGCCTTGTGCTCGAATGGTATGTAGCTTGGTCACTGTTGTCTGCTGTTTTAATACTTGATTGCTAGTTGTTGGTACTAATGTGCTGGCCGTGCTACTGATTCTCCTACTACTTCGGAAGCTGCTGCTATGGTCGCTTTCTTTTTGGCGTTGCTGCTGTGTTCTTGTCACTGCGACTGTCACGCGCTGAGTGTGGCAAACACGGTGACGCCTTTTCTGTAAACTGTATTCGTACGTTCGTTCGTCAACGCTTTGCTTGTTGTTGCACGTAGTTATTAATGTTTGTATGCTCCAACCGCTGTTCGTCGTCGATTAAAGGCTTTGCCCCATCGTCGTCGTCGACGTCCTTGTCGTCGTCGTGGTAGACAGTAGCGCTTCGGAACGATTATTACAGCAATTGCAATGTAGATTTGTTTTTACTGCTGAGCATAGAGTAAAATATTTAATAATGGATAAATGGAGATGGAGGTGGAGGTGGAGGTGGAGGTGAAGGTAGTGCAGAAGCAGATGTGTGGCCGCCGACAACCGACAATAGCGTCGCAGCTACTGCTGGCAAAAAGCGTTTAGTGTTGCGACCCTTTGGTTGGGCTCAGAACCTCGGTTTGAGCAGGCAGCAGGCGTTGGTTTGTTGGCTGAGTGGCGAAAGAAAACTTCTTAATTTGATATTATTTTACTCTTTTCGTTTTGTTTCGTCCCTTCTTTTATTTTCCGTGATCTAACTGTCGTTGATACATTTTACATTTGTTGTTTTTGTGTTTGTTACTTCTTTATTTGCTATTTGCTATTGCTATTGTGATGAGCGCTATCGTTCTTTTCCGACAACGAAGTTAGTGCAACTATTAAGTTAGAATTTTCCGCTCGCGTATAAAATTCGACTTGATATACAAGTACAACCCACAACGTCACTTACTGAGGCAGAGATGGAAAGCAAAAGATGACAGTAATCGACAACAAGACTAGACATTCAGTGAGACAGGCAGGCGGGCGGACAGACAGACAAACAGACGCGCGATTCAATTTCTTCGTAGCCGTCACAACGATGGACGCACCTCAGTATGCTCGTACTGTCGAAAATCAACTGGCAGAGGCAGTAAGCCAGCAAGCAAGTCAATTATCCAACCGACCAGGCAGCAAGCAAGGCAACAGCAAACAAACTCGTCCTAGTGCTGGAGTGAAGCCGAATAGACGAGAAAAACGCCGAACGCCGAGCGCTATACTAAACTGACGACAGATACCGTCGTCTGTTAACAGCTTGTAGTTGTAAACACCCGCGCAAACACTTCACCTTAGTGTCTGACCTCTCACTCTTGTTTAACTCCGATCTCTCTCTCTCTCCGTGCTGCAAGGCTTGCTAAAGCTTCCAACTACCTCTACTTTGACTGTGGCTATGTATTAAAGGTATATGTATACATATATATATGTACTATGGGCACATACAGACATACAAACATCCATACACTAACCCACTGTCGAGGTCTTGCTTCCTATACTCTTCCACACCTCATAACCTATGCTGCTGCTTGTAAACCCCTGCTGCTGTCAAGCGATGTGTTAATCAAAACTAGCAACCACAAACTATTATTTTGGCCATGACGCTTTGCCAGCCAGCAGCCACATCATATGCTCCAGCGCTCGCATGTATTTATTTGCCAGTGCTATCCCTACGTCGTACTGCCATAACATTGCTTTTGTTTTCTATAATCGCGGTCTTCCTGTCAACTACAATGTCCGTTTATCTGTTTATCCCTTTGTCGGCTGAGCCATTCGTCAGTCAGTGTATGTCCAGTGAATTAGACGAACGACCAGCAAACAAACAAACAAACAAGTGAAACGCTACTGACTGCCACAAAAATAACACTAAACGGTGCGCTTGCATAACGACGGACACAGACACTTGAGCCGCCTCTCAGCCGCCTGACTGCCCATTCATCCATCAGTGCTATTCGTTTATCAACTGGCGCTAGGTACGCGCCCTCTGCGCTCAAGCTGGTCCACCTTCATAACAGACGATGATGTGCTCGTCCTTCAATGTCCTCTCTGTAACGGCGGCAACGACCCGAAAACATCTGATGACAGCCAAATCTCCCTACCCTCCACTACGATTGCACCACGTATGCATGACTATCATAAGTACGTATACATACATACATTAGTATGTGTTCGTGTGCCTATGTTATCAGTATTGCTGAAGCCTTACCAACGTTACAGTCATGTTGTTTTTGTAACTGTAGGACGGACGTGTTTTTTACATGCCTTTCGTGACGAGGATGTCCTTTCGTTGTTTAACATCGGCACATAGCCAACCAGCCAACCGTCCATCCCACACCGCCAAATTCGCGCAGGCCTGGCGAAAAGCGCGCGCCTATAGCATCGAGTTCTAGCCTGAGACACAACAAAGCAATTGGAACGCGCGAAATGGTCCGAAAGTGAATGAAATGGAACGACATGAATGAGAACAGGGCAATACAAAAGCTTCGCTATCGTCTAAGCTTTTCGTTCATACACACGCACACACACACATATTCATAGGAGAGCAAAAAATTTAACATACATATGTGCATGTGTGTGTGTGTGGGTGTGTGCATGAAATTGGTAGTCCAAGGTGATTTTGCGCGCTTGTATATGTGTGTGCACACATACATATGTCTATGTGGATGTGTTAGTAGGTTATTTACGCCCACAAGCTTGCAGACTTCTTGTCATTTTAATTGTAGTTATTGTTGCTTACTACCTTTATTTGCAAGTGTTATTGTTGTTTCGGATGTTATTTGTCTTTGCGCTTGTTTCTGGTTTTTCTGAATGTTTCTGTTTTTTTTCTATTTTTTTTTTCTTATGTTTTATTGTTCCTCCTTTGCTATCAGTGATATCGTTCCCCCATCGACTGTGCAACTGAGTTGTTATCTGCCACTATCGTACACACATACACTCGTACACACACACACTCGCACTTATATACATAGGTATATATGTAATGAAAGAGGTTTTCTTGCCCAACTTGGTTGTCTCGCGAGGGCATCCTGCCTGACGCATTAGTCTACACTGGCGAAAATTAGTGCGCCTAGATGTTAGGCCACCACTATTCTTACTCATATGAACTCATTCGTATATATTTAAAGCGTACAATGGGTACTACTTTTATTTGGAATAACGGGAAATTAATTTCTTTTTTTTTTATATAAAAATTAATGTTTGACGTAGCATAAATAGGCGGAACTTGACCATTGCATATCTATTCCGTGATATGATTAAGTTCAGTTAGGTTATATGACTGTTGTGTGATGTCATACAGAGGAAAAAAATAATAGAGAGACAAGAGCCCAACAAGAGAAAAAAGGAAGAAATGGCTTTTGAATTGAAAGGGCTGATCTGAATAGATCTCACATATACCACAAGGGTCCGTAGGGCTACCAATTTTGTTAGAGTCGTGTTCAACATAGTTCGTAATATATGTCTTGGTGCGTTTCAATAAACAGTTTAAGGGGGCAGATACCTGTAAACAAATTATTTAAAACGAAGAAGTCAATATGTTTTTTTTTCAAAATTGGCATACAGTTTATTTATACATTAAAATAATATAATTTTTTTTTATTTTAATCATTTAAAATGGCGGATGGACACTCACTTCTTCCAGGAAGGTCGCAGCGGGGCTTCTCAATCGGCGGGCATTGTAGGATCGGCGTCAGTGACTTGAATACAGTTTTTTGTTTTTTAATGTCATAATTACATATGAATTAAAACAAAAAAATTTAAATCGCGGAATAAAATTATTTTTAAAACTTGTAAATTCACACAGAAAGTAATATCATAAAAAAGATGAGTGCAAAATTTCAGGGAGATCGGTCAATAACTTTTCGAGTTATCGTGTACGCCAATCCGAAAAATATAGTTTTGAGAAAAACGCGTCTGAAGTTTGAATACAACGTAACTATACCGCTCCCAGCGCTCGAACGCAAAGAATAGTCGTCACGGTTGACGATCTATAATATAAGAAATACTTAAATTTACGTTCTAAATTTTTTTTGGCATATTCTTAAAGGATTATATTAACATTTTATAAAAAAAAAATTTGTTCGAAATTTTACAGGTATCTGTCCCCTTAAACAAACAGAGCCACATTTCGGCTTACACCACTGAACTCGATGGAGCAGATAGATACTCCAAAGCAACTTTTTTCAACAGAACATTAGGGTTCAAGTATTCAAAATATGCTAGAAAAACTAAAAATGTGTAAAATTTTTGACCAAAACAAAAATGTTAAGAAATGTTCGACCAATCTTCGGCGTATTGTTTTGCCGAAGTAGAACTTTTGTGGCTGAACATGGCCGAATCCGAAGCGGAAGTTTAGAGAGATCTAGATACTCTTTAGGAGGTTAGATAAAAATGTTTCTTTATTTATAAATAGCTGGCGCGTACACCCTTTTTGGGTGTTTGGCCGAGCTCCTCCTCCTATTTGTGGTGTACGTTGTGATATTGTTCCACAAATAGAGGGACCTACACTTTCGAGCCGACTCCGAACGGCAGATGTTTTTTTTTTTTATGAGGAGCTTTTTCATGGCAGAAATACACTCGGAGGTTTGCCGTTGCCTGCCGATGGGCGACCGCTATTAGAAAGAACTTTTTCTTAATCTTGATCTTTCACCGAGATTCATAGGCTCGATTCTCTCTGAATTCCGAATGGTAGTGACGCACTAACTCATTCGGCTAAGCCGGCCGCCAAAGTTTCTTTACTGGCAGGAAATAAAGATGGTGCTGGTGCTCTGTTCGTCTGTTTGCATGTTATACCTGTTTAGTTCACAAGTTTCAAATGTGATTGGCGTACGACGCAATTTGTATCTATATATTAATACGGAGAGCAAATTTTTGTCGTACCTTTATTTAGTATTTAGGTATAGTCAGAGAAAAGAGTTGAAACATATACCAATGGATAGCATATGTTGAGACGGTTTGCACAATATAATACATATAAAAATACATAAGTGAATAGGTTCAGGTAAAATTAATAATTATAATTCGAAGGTATTGAGGTAAGCCGGTGCGTATGAGTACTGCGCAGAGGTAGAGTGCAACTTGCTGAGATGTTACGTGTACGACAAGGCAGATTTACATGAGCATGTCTTGGCATAAATTAATATTTGTTAATGATATCCCTGATTTCATATAATTTCATTCATATAATGCAAATTCTGCGCGTATTAAGAGACTTACCCGCGCACTAAGAGATTTCAATGAGATATCGAGTTCTATTCCGCTTGACTTTTCGGTGTGAAGAAATGAGGTTTTTGAATTTTTAGATTCACTTTTTTTAATTTACTTATTTAACTATCTTTAATAATTTAAGCTTATATTACATTTGAGAGGTCTGTAAAAAACTTTACTATATTTTAGACTTGAAATAAACGAAACAAAATGAAATGAAATAAAAATGTAGACGGTGTATTTTAAGAGCTTTAGAATTTAAAATGATAATACACAACCGAAATATTATTGAAAGTAGTATTTTGTTTTCTTATATTCTGGTTGATAATTTCGTGGTGTTTGTTTTCTGGGGTATGATATGCGGCTTGCGTCCTCCACGCAAATGAAATACACAAATATAGGATCGCTTAATACAGGTAAAATGAAATATTTTTTACATAATTCTACATCTATTCACATATATGATGTAAAAAGTTTCAACATAAGCTATACATTTATAGGTAGTTTGTTTTCTGTGCTACTGTAAACAAGTCAAGCTCGAGTGTGTTCTTCGAATTTAACGATGGAAATTCAAGTTGAACAAAGAATTTGTTTGAAATTTTGTTATTCCAACAAAATTTCGGCTTCAAACGCCTTAAAAATGTGCACACTTTACGTCTTGTTCGCAATTATTTGAACAAAAATAATGTTAATATCGTTCCGCCAGCACCGTATTCGCCTGATATGGCTCCATGTGACTTTTTCCTGTTTCCCAAGCTCAAGTTGCCGCTCCGTGGAAAACATTTTGAGACAATTGAAGTCATAAAAGAGAATTCGAAGAACACACTCGAGCTTGACTTGTTTACAGTAGCACAGAAAACAAACTATGTGACATATCACGCTGAAATTTGCCATGTAAGCTTATAACAGTCCTACCAAAAAACCAAAAATTTATTTTTGCCCTATGTCATCCGCGGACCGTTTTATTGATAACGTCTCGTTCATATTTGAGCAGAAGGTATATATTTCAACTTTTTTCTACGACTATAAATACTAAAAAAAGGAATGACTAAATTTTGCTCTCAGTATTTATATAACGTCGAAATTTCGACGGAAGGGCGATCCTAGTAAATTATAAATCTTCCGATAGAGTGATTAATTATTATCCGAGCCCTATGGTTCACATTTCGATCATTAACATTCAACCTGTGTTTCCACTCAGCAGTAGAGCAACAACTTGATTGCCGCGATTCTCGCTTACGCGATTTTGACCGAGTTTAACAAAGTGGGCCAGTCGCTTCTTTCTCATGCTAGCCGACGTCAATTGGACACACCAAGTGAAGCCAAGTCCTTCTCTACCTGATCTTTCGAACGCAGAGAAAACCTTCCTCTTCCAGCTGCTACCACCAACTGGTAGCACATCGAATACTTTCAGAGAGAGGGAGAGAGCCGAAGCGTTCGTATTCATTCAGACGGTATATTTATGATTGAATTATTTCAAGGCAGACATTGTTATCGGTGTTAATGCTGGTTCTTAGATAAACGAAATATCGTCCAACCGTGGGTGCTAACAAGCGAGGGCGCCAACTGTTTGTTTGATGACAGGAGGTACCTCGTTTTGTCCTCGTTGACCACCAGACCAATTCACTTTGCTTCTTTATCCAGTTTGGAAAAGGCGGAACTAACAACGCATGAAAGGCAGAACTAACTCGGAATATGCACACAATTATCTTAATAATTGCCCTTATAAAAAATGTTAAGTTCTGCGACTCGGACGATCTTTTCCAGTATCAGGTTAAAGAACTAACACGACAGCGAGTCACCCTGTTTGAAACCTCGTTTGGCACCAACAGGCTCGAAGAGGTCCTTCCCGAATCAGACAGCGCTACTGGTATTGAGCAACGTCGTTTTGCAAAGCCGTATTAGTTTTGCGGGGAGACCAAATTCAACATTGAGGCATATACGCAATTTCTTTTCGTGGTGTCCGAATGCAGCTTTGAAATCGACAAAAAGATGTTGTGTATCGATTCTTTTGGATTCTCCTTCGATTCTTTCACGGCAGTACCTTATTTCAGTGAATGAACGAAGGATTGAAGTAATGTGGTTTGCGCTTCGACCTCATGGTCTTTTTTGCCCCCTACTCAACACAGTAACTCATCCAAGTCCAGTTCCCTTAATAAACTGAAGATGGAGATGGGTTGAACTGAGCGTATGTGCCTTTCTTCCCATCGCTTTCGGCAGAGATGTCTGAACATTATTCGCGCTATATCGTCACATTCGAGAAGAATGTGTGCTGAAGTATCCAGGGACTGATCAGCGGACCATGTGCCAGTCCTATGCAAATGACTATGCAAACTGCAGTGATCTGTGAGGATGCACGTGAGCATTCTCAGTTTGTCCTTAGGGAGGGTTGTGAGTAGCCTAGCTTGTTTTAGTCCAAACACCTTTGTCTTTCATTCCATAGTCTTCCATTTTGCTAATATTATGAAGTAGAAATATTATTTCAATAAAATCCGCCAACGGGGAGAGCGGCAAAAGTTTTCCAAACTAACATCTCTTAAATAAACACAAATTTGATACGGAAACATTTTTCATTTCATAGTCAAAGATTTGCTATTGTATTATGCTACCCTCCTGCCTTTTGCTTTATTCTTTCCTTTTGTCCACTTTTGCGAGCTTCTCAAACTGCTTATTGAACAACTTTTCATGTTCTATTAAACTGTGAAAAAGTTTTCGATATACAATCCCTTGTTGGTGAATTTATATTCTACAATATTTGTTGTACTTGTAAACACAATCATATTATATGCATCATGGTTCCATATGTACGATGCCATCATATACATACATACATACATACACATACGGCTATTATGCGTCTATACGTGTGCAGTACTTCGCGTATCCTGAATTTACGGCCGTGAACGGCGTGTTCCAATTTAATTTTTAAAAGTGGTTTTCAATTACATACCAAATGCACAAGCTCTAGATTACTTTCATTGTATGTATGTAAGTAGGTGCATATGTATGTATGTCTCTACAATAAAAGGGTTCCTTTCACGAAATCGCTTTACCTCCAAGCATCTGCATATTTATATGTATAGGGGTTTATACATACACACATACATATGTCCTGCGTATCTACTCCCACATTTCCATACATACCATTGCCGCATTCATCGCATACCTTCACATACATATCAATGCAAGTTTATAATAAAATATTCCATGCACTCCTCCGCCTTTTGCTCTTCATTTTACTTTGCGGTTTTTCGTTTTTATTTTTTCTATATTTTTTTTCTATAAAATCCACATGAATCTATGCACACACTTTTTTCGTGCTTTAATTTTTGGTAGTCATGCCTCAACAGATGCAATGCCTGAACGGAGTCGAATCGGCTAGCTGCCTCACACACTGCTGGTGATTGCCGTTGCGCTAAGGCAACATGTTTGTACATATCGACCTATCCTGACCCTG
This sequence comes from Anastrepha fraterculus, assembly GCA_037575425.1. Taxonomy (NCBI): domain Eukaryota; kingdom Metazoa; phylum Arthropoda; class Insecta; order Diptera; family Tephritidae; genus Anastrepha; species Anastrepha fraterculus. The sequence continues at coordinate 69,949 of JAYXIM010020965.1, read as the reverse complement.
ACACAGTTTGCATTTTGCCACTACTTCCTGCAAGAAACGATGGTCAATGAGACGACGTTGACAACAACGAGTACCACCAGCGCGAACAGGAAGCAAAAACAAATGCAGCAATTGGAACACTTAAATAGATATCGAGCGCACATACCTGCCTTGCTGGCTGAGGTAGAATTCGCTGACAAGATGGTTTTGTAGGTTTGTGGGTGTGGTTTGCTGCCACCAGCAGCTGCAATTTCAGTTACAGGTATAAAAGTTTGCATCGGGTGGATTGAAAGAAAAAATTGGGTTGGTAATAAAAGCAGCAAAGAATACCGGGGCTGATTATGAAGAAATTTAAAAAAAATATAGTAGACGAGTTAGACACTTTCCAGAAGTGTAATATATGGCCTAAAAAGTCCCAGGCCAAAACTAGTTTTATTCATCAACGTAATTTCATCAAGAACAAAGCAATCATTCCAGCGCCGCTCTAACATTTCAATACCACTTTTGTAGAACGATATATCTTTTGCTTCAAATAGGCCTCACTTTCAGCGATAACCTCTTCATTCGAGCGAAATTCTTAACCGTGAACATTTTTTCAGGTCTGCGAACTGCGAGTAGTCGCTGGGAGCCAAATCTGGCGAATGCGGTGGATGTGAAAGCAATTCGAAGTTCAATTCATCTAATTTTGCCATTATTTTGTTTGACTTGTGACGTTCTTTGTTTTTGGTCAGCAGTGAGCAAACGCGAACAGAGCTTTCTCATAGTCAAATGCTCATGCAATATATCATACTCGTACAAGGTGAAGTCCAAAATTAAGAAGACTGGCGTCATAAAAATGTTATTGATGGCGTCGATGATGTTGTTTGTGTCATCGGTACAAAAACGAAACTCAAAGAGGTAATATCAAATTTTGTTTTAAAATCGGTAAAACGTTTACCGAAACACTTGAATTGATGAAAAAAATGTATGGCGATGATTGTCTATCTTGTGCCAGAGTTCATGACTGATTTACACGTTTCAGAGATGGTTATGAGGACATAAATGACGATGAACATACGAGACGCCCAAAATCAGTAATCACGGAAAACGTTCATTGTTCGTAAATTTATCAAAAATGAACCGAAATCATCCTTGAAATTCATGGAATCGGAGTTGAATATCTCCAAAACATTGATATATCGCATTTTAACTGATCATTTGGGTTTACGAAGCATCTGTGCTCGTTTCATTCCGCACAAGTTAACTGAGGTCCAAAAATTGCTCAGAATTCAACACACGAAAGACCTCTTTAAGAAGCGAGAAAAGACAAAAACTTCCTTCACAAATTTGTAACTGGTGATGAAACGTTGTGTTTACAACATAAACGTGAAACTAAGCGTCAAAATGCCGAATGGAAGGCCCCAGACGAGCCACTACCCAAAAAAATAGCGTTTGGAGAAGTCAAGTCATGCAATTTTCTATCTTGGCGTTGTGAAGTGAGGTCGAATTCGCCTTGAATACCGCGAAGGAGGAAGCTTGCGCTTATTGCATGATAATGCACCATCTCATCGATCCACTCTTGTGACTGATTTTTTGACTAGAAATCGCATTTTAGCCATCAATACCTTACCATATTTATCTGATATGGCTCCCTGTGGCTTCTACCTATTCGGAAAATTGTATTTGGCCATGAAAGAAAAACGATTTGCATCCGTAGAGGCTATCCAAAGACTTGTACCGACTTTCTGGAGGACATTCCGGTCAATGACCTGAAACACTCTTTCGAAAAGCTCTTAGATCGCGCAAAAGTGTGCATCGAGTGAATAAATAAACTCGAAGTTATCAGAACAAAGCTCCTGTCGTTTCTATTGTAGCTCAGTCTTGTTTAGGACTTCACCTTGCAGAGCTAACACGTTCTTTTGATAACTTTATGCTGTCAGCTAACTCAAGCAACTTCACTTTTCGATCATTCAAAACGATTTTGTGGATTTTTTTATGTTTTCTTTTTATGTGTTACCACCTCATTTGGACGTCCATTGCTTTGTGTATCATCGGTGTCTCTACGACGACGTTTGAAGTCAGCAGACTATCATTTTATTGTTTTTTCTGATGGAGCGGAGTCCCCATAACACTTTTCAAGCCGTTTCTGCGCTTGAACGGTATTTTTCCCATCTAAAAGAAGTGTAAAATTTGAACACGAAATTCTTTTCGATCCATGGTTTTGAAAATAATGAAAATAGCTTAGCACTCTTAGCACAATAACTCATGAACTAATGAATAGAATATCATGGAATTTTAAAAGATGTCTTTTTAAGGTTAGTACTAACTAAAAAAGAGGTGCATGCAATAAAACCAGTGCCAACTACGAGTTAGGACCGGGACTTTTCAGCCCATGCATTAAATGTTATCAGATATGTTAAAGCGCAAAGAATTCAATGGTACAGAGACATTCTACGAGCTCTCAACGATGATTGGTTGGTTGGTTGATTCAAGTGGTAATTCATCCAGAATCTAACTATCGCTTCCGCTCCATTTTGTTGTCATATTCTCACTACCTACTCGTTTAATGGTTATTTGCACCTTAAATACATCCAGTCTTTGCTGTTTAAGAACCTTATTAGGTTGTTGACGTCTAAGCCAGACAGTTGTTCGAGACTCTCGAACAGTGGTTTGCCAAGGGTTGATATTCTCTCCTTCCATAAGGCAAAGCATTCACAGAGAAAATGGAAAATCGTTTCCTTTTTTCTCTGGTTGTTTACAACTGTGACAGTGTGTGTTGTGAGGGATACCCATTTTGGCTGCTTGTTCCCCGAGAGACCAAAAGCCAGTTATGACTGCCGTGAGTCTGCAAGCATCCCTTCATTTCATATTTGTATCAGTATTAACGTCTGCTTGTGGTTGTAAGTGGGCCATGACGTACTGTTAACTTTGCATGTTGTCTGGTCGTTCCATCTGCATTCCGCGATTCGCAGGTTTTTTTGAGGAAATTGCATTCTCGATTGCACCCAATGGTGTGAATACCGATTCTGCATGGCATTCATTATGGCAGACCCCCTCTTGTAAGTTCGTCTGCTTCCTCATTTTCTTCAATTTTCTTCAATGTTGCGATGTCCCGGAACCCAGATTAAGGTAACTTTATGGTTTACACTCAAGATGGTAAGGCTCTTTCTGCTTAGTTCCACCGAGTTTATAGGTTGTTGTAGCTGTATGCGAATGAATAGCGATATTGCACTTAGAAGAGTAGTCTGTAATTAGTAGCCTACACGCGTCCCCTATTGCCAGTACTTCCGCTTGGAGTCTTGGGCAGCCACACAGTTTTTCAATTCTTAGTATATGAGAATATACACTAGCTCCAACACCATAATCCATTTTTGAACCATCTGAATAGACTGTAGTGTCCTAGTTGTTTAGTAAACGACCCTTTATTCCATTCCTCCCGAGATGGAAAGAGAGTAACAAATTGACATATTGAATTTTTTCGTCGTAATCATTCGTCTCCGAGATATACTAAGTTTGTCGCAATAATAGATTGGCATGGCCATAAGTTTTTTCCCTTCAGCGCCCCGCTTCATTTAACTTAAATGCACTCATAGTAGCAATCTTCTTGATGTGGATATCAACATGTGTCAGTACTTTAAGACATCTAGATGCTCCGACCGAATTTGCATAGGCTGATCTTTGAATTCTGCTAAGTACTTAGATATCATAATCTCTTCCAAGAGCAAACAGCCGATCCGTATGACAAAATTGATCGCATAACCGCCTTATACAGGGTCTGGCACTCGAAGTATAACCAATTAAAAAGGCCATAAACTTAGTCTGGGAAATTAATTTTATTCAATTCAAAGTAAAAAATGTGCGAAAATAATACAAAATTAAGAATCAATTTACTTTTCCTCGATATGACCACCTTTTCCCTTGACTATGGCCTTGAGACGGTCCAGAAACAGTGCCTGTTGCTCGGGACTACCGTTAGATGGGATAGACAACAATTGTATATCCAGATATCAAGAAACCCTCTTTTACTTCTAAACTTCGCTCTTTTTGCGGAAAAAATTGAAGTTCAACGTAAAAAAGATGTGATATGAGATAAAGTATACGCAATGGGTACTATAAAAAAAATGTATTTTTGTCGCACGGTGTTATATCAGATACTTAGCAAAAGCAGTCAGAGCTATCCACGTAAGAAAACTAAAGCTTGCTCTTAGCTTTATAGTGTTCTGATTTGATGCTTGTTTACAAAACATATTGGCTTATCCCTGAGCTCTGTTTTTCCTGACTTGCAGTTAGGGTTTTAATTGCAACAGTGGTTAATTGAGAAAAAGTAACGAGGTAGTAGTATTGGAAAGAAAGATGGCGCTACTTGCCTACCGCTACATATAGCTCGTGACCAGATTCACCAGATACCGAAAGGAGCCCTCCAGCGAGTCATTCAAAATTGGTATTTACGACTGGCCGAATTTCGGGGCAGTTACGGCCAACATTTTACAGGAATTTAAGGGACTTCTTTAAAAAGTTAATGTCATGAATGGTTCTATACAAAAAAAAAAAGAATGGCCAATCAATTTGGGTTTTCGTTGTTTTACTTCAATTTAGAATCCGATACCTCTAAATTGATCACCCTGTATTTATTGTTTTTTTTTTCAAACAAGTTCGCCAATATTGCGGCAGCTATTCAGCTGAGTATCAGCAACAGCCAAGAATGATAGGAACAAGATTGCGCCCAGAGTGTGTGACTTCACATTAGCTGAGTTGTGGAGTGTTGCCAACCATTTACTCGTCGCAATAAATTGAGTGCTTCTTTATACCCAAAATGCGAATACTTTTAAGTTTGGTATTTGTTTCTTTTTTTTTAATTTCAAGCTACCGAAACTGTAAATTAAAAAATAACTGTAGGTATTATTAAACAAAAGAATGTTAAAAAAGGCCACTCTGAGAAGATTTTAGTGTCAATGAAAATTTTTTGGTTCTTATAAATTTGATATTTTGAAACTTTTCGTTCCTTTTAAGGTTATGTTAAAATATTAAATCTTATCTCCCAACTCTTCTTAACATTGAAAACATTTTTACAAATTTTAAAAAGCGTTTGAATTGACTGAATGCTAATTAAAACCATAAAGTTGTAATCGTTTCTTCCAGTCCTCAATCATTAGTGAGACATAGAGTATCAAGAGGTGTATTCATAGTAAAAATAAGCAACAAAATACCAGAAAATACTGAAGAAACCATAGCGGTAAAAAAATCAAATTAATTTGTACATAAGCATAACAATTAATTAAAAAAAACCCCACATATTAAAGACAATTCGTCACGCATACAAAGTTCTTTAAGTAATTCAATAAAAATTTGGTATTTCATTTTCTTTAAATGGGCATTTTAGTGCGTTTTTATATCCAAAGCTAACCAACACTGCAACAGCGAGAGAGAGACTTGACTGCTGAAAGGAGAAGAACACCAGCAATAACCGAAATCGCGGGCAATGCGAACGGATGTTAAAAAAAGTAAAGCTAAATAAAACTGAGTAAATTATTGAACTAATTTTGAAAATATGTACAATATATTTTACAAAATTATGAACATTGCATTTTAATTAGAACTAGCTAGAAAAATGTCATGAAAAAAGAACTAAAACTTCGAGACTAAATAACAAAAAAAATGTCAAATCCAGTTACGAAAATGGTGATTTGGCCATACTGTAGCTAATACGACGTCATTCATTGTCAAATTTGCTGAAAGCAAAGTAACGGTACCACGATAGGCGCCATCTCATTATTCTTTCCATCATGACCAACAGCCATTAAAGAAGAAACAGGACCCCAACATTGCCGTAATTATTGAGTGCGGCGAACACACCCTAATCACTTGTTTCACGCCTCTCACAATGACTTCTCACTCCTTTCAACTCACCTCCACTCCAGAGTGCTGTTTACAAACGCGCGAAAGCATTTTGCTGAGAGTAAACGCGAAAAAAGAAAATCGATAATGGATTTCAAACGTAATAGTGTGATTGCATTATATTTGGCTGAAAAATCACAATCTCGAGCACCTTAAAGTAAATAAAGTTTTTGTTTATCGCACCATTACTCGTTACAATGATACTGGTAGCATCGCAAAACGACATGGAGGTGGTTATCAAAAGACTGCAATGTCACGTGAAATGGTTCAAAAAGTGAAGAAGCGACTTGAGCGAAGTCCCCGACGAAGTGCCAATCGTATTATGGAGGTTGCTTTATAGCCGTGGATAGACAAACATTTCGGTGGCACATCATGGACGTTTCAACAGGACTCGGCACCGTCTCACAAAGCTCGAGTGAACGAAGAATGGCTAAAAAACAACGTTCCGAACTTCATAACATCCACACAATGGCTCTCAAATTCACCAGATGCGAATCCGATGGATTATTCTCTTTTGGCTATTTTGGAGAGCAAAGTCCGAACAAAAAGATTCACCAGTCTCGAGGCGCTGAAAAAAGTCATTGTCCGCAAGTGGGCCAAAATACCTACACGTCACATTCTGGCAGCTTGCGATTCGTTTCTGGGCCGTCTCAAGGTCATAGTCAACGCAAAAGGTGGTCATATTGAACAAAAGTAAATTGATTCTTAATTTTGTATTATTTTCACACATTTTTACTTTGAATTGAATAAAAGAAATGTTCCAAACTAAATTTATGGTCATTTTAATTGGTTACACTTCGAGTGCCGGACCCTGTACTTCAATATCAGCTGTTTATGGTTATGGCATGACTAATCGACAAATGCTGTAATGTTACGGCTATGACGTTATGGCTACGGCACCACTAATTGCCGCTTTACTAGATAACTTTGTTGTTGCTTTCAAACACAAAAATGTTTCGTCAAGTAAGCCGAGCAGTGTAATGGCGAATAGAGGAGGCCTATTACTTCGTGCCGGCTGAACAACGACTGATTGGACGAAAGTCTGTGAAGCAAGTGGGCAGAAATCGGCTGCCGAGGGTCCTTTGATTTGGTTTGTCACCATGGTATGTAGTATAATTTGTCATTCTTAGTACGATTAAACCTTACCTCGTTGGCAGTTAAAATCCTTCGGTCCTTATTGCAAATCTTACTGAACGCTGTAAATTCTATAGGAATGCCAGTATTTTTTCAGATATAAACAGAACATTGCACTTGCATATGCTACTCTTAAACATTATACTTTTATTATAATTACTTTTCTATATTTTGTAAGGCTTCTCTCACACGAAATGATGAACAATAATTCATTTGAGTGTACAAGGTACATGAATTGTACAATTTACATTACACTAATACACAAGCCAATACTAGGCTTGTATATGCGACAGTAATCTACGTACATATATGGTTTAAGTATATACACTCCAAGATATATATATACAGATGCGTTTTTGGTCTGTACATACTTATGTATGGAATTTACGAAACAATCCTACTCAAAGTAATTAGTAGGTTATTCGGTTGGTAAACATAGTATGTATGTGCATATCGATGGTCCACTGCAATAACGAAACAACTCAAATTATAAGAATTCTCAGTAGAGCCAATTAATAATTTGGCAACCATTGTATCGGTCAACGGAAGACATAGCGATGTTCCGCATGAAAATATGATTATTTATAAACCTAGACTACTAAATAATTTAAATACTTGAAATTTTGAGTTGTGCCGTTATTGCAGAGGACCAGCGATACATGAATGTATGTGGGTATGTGAATTGGTGGTAATATAGTTAGTTACTACTAAATTTTAATTGATTACACGTAAACTAAAGTAGACTAATAAGTATAAAATTATAAGAATTAATTGTAAATTTCCGCATTTAGTTTTCCAGTGCAGAGCGTAATAGACTGTCGCGGTATTTGAAGCTATCGTCACGCAGGCGACCAAGCATTGAGATGCGTTTGCGGGGCGTGGGAGGTGGATCACTTTCTCGTGGAATTGACGGAGGCGGGGAGACATGTAAACTATTGATGCTGTTATCATCGCTGCACAACGTCTCGCTGGGCGAAGATTTGCCATTGGCGTTTTGATGCAGCGATGAATCGACTTTTTCCAGGAGCCAATTAAGTGTGCTGGTATGCAGTGATAATGATGGTTTGATTCTGAATGATGTTGGCGAAGCCTTGGCTACTTTGTCGAGGAAGGTGTCATCCAGTAACGTAGAACGTAGTCGCGCAGCTTCCAATTCACTGGCTTCGATAACCGGCACCGAATGGTTGTCAGCGCGTTGCGTAGAGATCAAGCGCGTCCGCATCTGCGGTCTTTCTGTGGGCAGCTCGGGCTGAGTAGCTGATGCCGCCGCGCCGCTACTTATTACTGAAGAAGCCAAACGTTGTGCAGCGCCACGAATGTGATCTCTGCTGGCAGCGGCACCCAAGAGCGACTCAATGCAATGAAGGCTACCATCTGCTGAGTTGGCATTCATTGTATTACGCCGTCTTAAGGTACGTGTTACGTCGCTTTGCACAACATTGTTATCCTTCTTCACCAAACTGGAGAGATCATATACAAAGTCTTTATTCTCAGGTTTTATGCGATTCCGTATAGGCCGCCTTGCCGGAGTTTTCACGCCACCTTGGCATGTTTCGTGTTGTGATTGTGAGCGTTTGAATTTCTGCCTTGTGAGTTTACTTATAACAACACTAAGACCACTCGAAACTGCAATTGTCTTATTGCGCTTTAAACGTTTCAGATTTGGCTTAGTTTCATTTAAGCTTCCAATGTCTTCGATTGACCCGTTCACGGCACACAAACTACTGTCCTCATCGAGTACAACAATATCGCCCTCGACATCCTCTCGGCTGTAATTCACTTCGTGCTCCGAAACAAATTCGATTGACATTTGCTCAGGATCACCTTTCATGCCGTGTGTGTTGCCCAAATGGTTGACAATGTCATAGCGTCGAAAAGCGCGATACTCGCACAACGTGCAACCAAAGCGTTGAGCGCGATAGTGGAACATCGATATGTGACGACGTAGATTGCTTAAAGCGGTAAATTGCTTATAGCATATCTTACAGCGACACAATAGGCGTTTTTCCATTGGCGCAGTGCGCATACGACGACCTGTCTTCTTTTCTGTGTCCTCTTCGAATCCTTCAGGCGTGCTCTCATTTGTAACTATACCAGGCAAAATATCGGCATCAGTTACATTTTGATCAACTGGAGAATCTGCAGTTAATTTTGATGGCGTATGCACTTGCTCAGCTTCAACCACGTCCTCCTTAGCTTCTTCAGTGCCAGAAGCAGTCAAATCATCTTGGTCAATTGTAACCGTTTGTAGGCCCACTCCAAAATCCTGCCTGCCCAGATTGGCGAACAACTCATTCAAAAGTTCCGTATCGGGATCTTCAGGAACAACTGCAGTCACACTTTGTAGGCGCGTCTCTTTCGAAGATTGCGGTTTCGAACGTTTCGTGCATGCACTCATGCCGTAAATAGAAGTTTTTTCAAGAGCGCATTGCTTTACCTCACAGTGCTGCAGGTGTGTAGATAGTGCGGCACGGCGTTCAAACGACTTATCGCAATAAGTACAAGTAGATAATAGTTTTTTGGGTTCCAAATCGCTACCATCACTACCAGTGCTGCATTCAGATTTAATTTTGGCAGAAGTACAAGGCACATCATTGCATATTTCCTGTTTAATTTGCACCGTGTCGTCAACCTGGGTAGATACATCCAAGTCCGTGCTAATTTTACCTATACAAATTCAATTAAGACATTTTTAATTCGTTACACGCAATTAGTTAACAATTTGAAATGCTTACTCGTCAATATTTTTCGATGCTTCACTTTCCTCTTCTTTGATGCTATGCCCATGTTTTTGGACACACAGTTTTCTTGGGAGATGGCTGCCTGCTCAACAATTACAGCCAATGTTGCTGCCTTGTCCACCTCCTCTGGCTGCTTATCATAGGCTTCTGTGCATGTATCGGGCACTTGAGCAGTACTTTCTGTTGGCGCTTGCAACTTTATGCGTTTGATATCGCGTGTCTCATCAATACCTGCTGCAAGTGTTTTACTTAAAATGTTATGCTTAATTGGGCAGTGCAACAGATGGGTAGTAAGAGCTTCAATGAGCTCAAACATCTTTCCACAGTGTTCACATTTGTGATAATTATGAGAGAGTGTACGCTTTGCTCTTGTAATAACTGTATGATCCGGCATTGTTTGCGTTTGTTGTTCTTGTTTATTATGCTCAACTGTCGATGTAAATACCGTTGGTCTACTGTTTTCAAGAGAAATAGCAAAGTTATTAATACAAACTATAGGGCTGAAAAGGTTTAAACAAGCATACGTACGTGTGATCTTGAGAAAAATGTATTTCAAGCTCTTTGGTGTTCGAAAAACTAAGTGTGCAATCATCCTGTGGGCATGCCAACATGTTTTTTATCTTTTCATGTTCCACCAGCTGATCCGTGCATTCACCTGAAAGATAGGCCATTTTTATTAATAATTCAGAAAATATCTTTGAGCTAAAATGAGCAACACCAAAATATTAAAACATCTATTTATTTCTTTCATGCAAAAAAGTGTGTACTAACAATTATTGTTACAGTGGTAAATGTAAGTATAAGGTGTTAGGGGTAGTTAGAATTTCCAAAAAATTGTTTTTTTTTTGTTTTTTTGCATTTTCTTAAAGGGCAATATCTTAAAAATATTTTGTGAAAATTTGAAGAGAATCCGACAAAAACTCTCCGAGCTATCCAACAATTAACAAAGGGCGCTTGGGCGCTCCGAAGCAGCTAGCAAAACTTTTAATGCGTTTTTCTCAAAACTATGTTTTTTTGAACTGGTGATCACTATAACCTAAAACCCGCTTGGTAGTTTCAATGATATGTATACTGTTTTTGAAAACAAAAAACTCGTGCCTGATCAAAAAATTTTTTTTTTCAAAAATTTCGATTTTTTTTTAACAATTAATTGTCCGTGTTTTTCTCGAAAATCTGGAAAATATTTACTGAAACCGCCATATTGTTAATTTACAAAAAAAAATTGATCAGGCACAAGATTATCTGTTAATAAAACTATATTCTCAAGTCTGATTGATTTTAGATGAATCTCCAAGGACTTACGATGATCACCGGTAGAAACGGGCTGCACACAAATAGCGATAACTTTTACATTTATTAATTTTTTTTTAATTTTGCTAAAGTCAAGTCGAAACATGTTGTATTAATGCTATGTTTTTATTTTTGTTAAATAAAGCAATCTGACTACCCCTAACCCCATAAGGCCTCTTACTTTCGCCAAGCGTGAGCAAGTGGCGAATAGATGCAGCAACTGGTATAAATAAACATATCTTGGCATCGCTGGAATAGAGTTATACCGGTTTTATGAGGTAAAGCCATACTCGCTAACGGCGAATTTTACTTGATAACTTTGTTGTTGCTTTCATATGCAAATTTTTCGTCAAGTTAATCGAACATAGAGATAGACCATTCCCATGTCCGGCATGTGAAGGTACCCCGCACGACACTAACCACCTCTTCCCATGCCCCCTAAAGCCGACTCATCTAACACCCCTGTCCCTCTGGACCCAACCTGTCGAAACAGCATGTTTCCTGGGCCTACCCCTAGATGAGCTAGACGAAGACGACCGGTGATGTGCCCTACACTGACAGGGCTACCATTACTGTTAAAACAACCTCAACATAGACCATTCCCACGACAGTCGGTTCGTTTCCACGACAGTCGGTTCTACGTTACCGAAACGACCCGGATTTATATCCGGCCAAGGACTGTCACTCCAGCAGCATTCCCCGTATGTAAGTATAGGGAATGTTTATGCTGCTACAACAACAACAACGACAGTCGGTTCTACGTAACCGGAACGACCCGGATTTATACATATGGCCAAGGACTGTCACTTCAGCAGCATTCCCAGTATATGTATGGGGATTGCTTATGCTGCTACAACAACAACAACAACAACAACAACAACAACAACAACAACAACAACATAGAAATAGAGACCAGAGAAGTGGGAATAGAAGAGGCCTATAATCTTAAACACGTGAAATTATTTTAACCCGGTTTTTTGGCAATTTCCTAAGAACCCAAGCAAATTAGCACTTTAAAGTATACATCAACTCAAGGAGGTGGCGCTTTTCATGAACGACAGCATTGATTAATTCATAATTAATCAATTAAATTATTGTACACTTTCAATCGAAGCATTCCGGTTTCGATTTAGTCCAATTATAGTAAATTCTGAAATAAGTATTGCCTAATGCTAATACTGTTGCACACTCCCTAGCCATGTAATTTGATTCTCTGGAGATAGAACTTATGACATGCGGCTAGGAGGTCACGCACTAATACACTCGGCTACGGCAAATATTTTTTGAACTAAATACAATGAAGAAGAAGAAAAAAAACATATAATGAAGATAAGAATTTTTTCGTTGTTGCATGATCATGTGGAAAATGCAACCATATTAGTGCTTACTATTCGCTCCCCTGCACTAACTAAAAACCCCCTCTCACTCATGATTAATTTTTTTATGACTCAGTACAGAGACATTTTCAGTTTTGACTCGTTTCTTTACGATAAATGTAAAAGATATGCCGATATTCCTTAACTTTGCAAAGCAACCAAATATATTGGTTAATATGCCAGGTTCTTTCAAGCGAAGATTTTAAAATGTTATGCAATCACAACATACAAAACTTTTAACATATAATATAAATGCATGCCCACTATTGAAAGATCCATAATAAATTGGAAAATCAATTTCGGCCCATAACTCGTCTTCGAGCAGAATAATGAAGTGTATTTCTTACTAAAGCTGATGACATTCGATATATTCTTTGCAAAAGGGGTAATACACCTGTACAGTACAAAAAAATCACGAACGAATATACCAACACTACCACAGTCAACTCCGTCATATCTATATGCATGTAGGTTATGTTCTTAATGTGTATGTATAACTAAAAATATTTTATATAAAATTACCAGCTAATGCTTTTTCACCCATAAGTTCACTACTTTCACACAAGGTTCTGGTCTGTTGCACAGCTTCACCAGTTTTTTGCAAAACAGATTCACATCTACTATTTGTATTGTTACAAATTTCTTTGGCCGCCATTACATGACTGCTCTGTAAAGAGAAACAAAAAAAAAAAATGGTACAAAAAACAAGCATGATGAAATATGCACCATCGCCATTTTATTTATTATTCTAACAATTAGCCAGTCACTTACCGAGAATCCATTGTAATTATCGCCCTCTTTATTGTCATCATGGCTACGAACTTCGCTCCGACAAAATACTCTTTTATGACCAATAAACTGCGTCAGGCTTCTGAACATATTGCGACACTTTTTACATTCATATATCAGACTACATTCTTTCAGCAATAATTGCTGAACCTAATAACAAAAGCAAAATATAAATAAGATCAATTTGGTCCAACTTTAAGCAAAGTATATTGAAGAATAAACATTATGCATGACCTACTTTTATACATGTAGGTTTACTTACTCCATCAGCCCGTCTAGCCCTAGCTCGATGGCTCTAATCATGAATTTTATCTACATCATAACACGAACAATGATCTTACCTCTTCATTTCCATTATCGTACAACAGCTTTGCCTCCTTAAAGCTGTCATCATAGTTGGGTTGCATTTGTGGACGCATCAAAAATATATCCTGATACTCTTCAAGTAAAGAAGGCTTAGCTCCTATATCCTCAGATAATATCTGTTCCGTATCGGAGCTATAGTAATCGGACGTGCGCTTTCTCATGCTTGCAGCCAGCAGGTCACGTAGTCGCCTTTAACGATACACACTTTATTGCTGCGTTCAGTCGCTAACTCTGCTACTGCGCTGCGACTGCTCTCAATATTTGTTTTTCTATGTTTTTTGTTTTCTTACACAACCGCACCAAGCAAAATCTGAATTCTAAATCACCGCCTTGTGTTAACACTATCACTAGCGCCAGCGTTGAAGAAACGAATGCAGTTGCTAGTGTCGCTGCACTGCACCCAATAAAACACTGCGCTTTAAGACACACCGTGTCACTTTTTTGCAAATGCCAATTATGTACCAGGAAAATGCATTTTACAACTCACCGCAAAGCGTAAAAGAAGCACAAATACTCTATTTTCCTCTACCTGAACGAATTTTCCGATATTTCTCCGTGTCTTCTCTCATTGTTTTTAAACACACATCGCCAGTGGTGCCAGATTAAAGTGTATGCGTGGTTTGCAAAATAATCCCCTTAAGTTGAATTTTATTTTAATCGTACATCAATACGAAAAATTGTATTTTAATAATTTTCCATTACACATCGGATAAAAACATTTACATATGTATGTATTAATTATTATATTCAATCTATAAAAACGGGTGCTCTGCTCGTGAATTACATGGAACGAAGATTGACTAGATAACTTATCCCCTCGTTTCATTTTATTTGTTTCTGTATTCTCTATGGTTTCAGTTCATATACATTGCACCAATTTTTATTATTAATTCCTCGCGAATATTTAGCTGCCAAAGCGCATTGATTAATAGATAGATTCGCTTTGTTTAGCTGTTAATGAAAATATTAGTCACGAACCCAGATTTTATGCTTCAACGCAGTATGTATCCGTAGCGCTTCTTCGATTTCTTGCATCCGTAGTCTACCGGCAGTTGCAGTTGTTTTTGTTGTTTACTGCTTCTTTATTTGAGTACACTGCAGCCATTGACAAGTTTGCATAAATCCCGTGCATAATTGTAACTAGTCTCTCATTTTTATATGCTTCAATTGAAGGAAATTCAAATAAATAAAGCACAAACTATTCATTTTAGTATAAATAATAATATTCCAATTGGTTCAAAATTTTCAGAATTTGTTTTTATGTATATTTTCAGTAAATGTTAACTGGCAACCTTGACTAACTGAGCGCAATCAGATGGCACGATCCAAGGCACGACGGGTGCGTCTACATTGCAGCGCATTGGTGGGTTTTCATTCACATGGCACCCCGCGAAGTTTGTATGCAAGAATCATGAAGGAATACAAGATTACACAGATTGCCCTAATTTATGTGAGTTGTTCGAGAGAGCTAAGAGAGTGCCGAAAAAGGTTAACTGCCTTTGTAAACAGAAATAAAAAGTTACATTACGTTAATGATAAGAATATACTCGGACATAGAAAAACGTTGTGTGTAACAAGGTGAGCAAAACTCCACAATTAAATAGTCACTTAGAAGGATTTATAAAATTTTAATTGAGAAAAAAGTAGATACATTAGTACTGTGGTAAATATTACCTATAGTTTAAAATATATTGATTTTAGAAGATGGTAAATGTAATTCATAACTTGTCAAGCCTATAAGTATTTGAATAACTAAAATGAATTAACAGCAAGAATAAAAATTTCTATGAATTTCTAAGCATTCGATCTCAAAAAGGAGCCTTCGCAAAAGAGGACAAAAATTCAAAACTTGCAGGTTGCACAATTCACAGAAGTTAAAAAAATATAAAATTTTGATTTACCGCGCCTTTACCATGCTAACTGTTTCGTCCAAAAATCCATGGTAAAAATTCTCAGTCTGTGTTTAGTCATATTATGTTAAAAAAAGTTAATAAGCGCTTGTGAGCTTATTTAAAATCATATTTGTGCTGTCGCGTTATTGTGAATGAGGGATTGTAATACTGGCAACTAGATGGCGCACTTACGCCAATCGTGTGGTAACTCCGGCATCAGCTTTAGGAGTTTGACCGCAGAGCGGCGCCCTTTTCCGTCCGGCGATGATAAAACAAACAATTGTTATAGCCGTTATTCTAACGCCAATAATGCGGCTTTTGAAAGAAATAGTTTGTTGCACGCAAGAAATATACTTATATCGCGCGCCTTTAATATTTCAACAACAACTAAATATATTTGAATAAAAACTGTGAAGTGTTATATTTGGAGAAGTCAATGCAATTTCTGTAATTGGTAATGCCGACTTAATCCCTGTTTATTTCGTCACCACCACATACGTTCATATATAAGAGGATGACTCTTGACTTCTCGCCAGTTCGCCACAGTCGAAATCAGACTGGTCAGCTCACCCCAATACAAGTACAAGGTAAGTTTATTTTTTAAAAGTAAACCTTGTCAAACGCTTTAGTGATTCAGTTCGATCGCCAGTTATATAAACCCTTCCCAGAGCTGCAAGTCTTGTCATATTTTAAGGGAGATGATAGCGCTTGCGGGTACAAAATCATCGGCAGCAGCAAATGGCTGGCTCTGCTACTGGTCGTCATATAAAGGGTGGTCAATTTAGAAGCGCCGGAATTAAAATTGAAAAAAAAAAAAAACGAAAATTCAAATTAATTGGGCAGTCTTTATTATTTCTGTGTGGAACCATTCATGTAATTTATATTTTAATCCATTTGAAATGTTGCCCGTAACTGCGCCCTGATTTAGCCATCCGTAAACACTAATTTTGAATAACCCGATGGAGGACCTCAGTTGGTATCTGGTGAATAACTCTAGTAATGTTGGCTTTCATTACCTCAATCGAAGCTGGTTTATCAACAAAGTATTCAGACTTTGCATACCATTTTTTCTCGAGCTCTGTGGCAAATAGCAACGCCCGCCATTTTATTGGAACAAAATGATGTGGAGGTCCGACAAAAGTCTTTTATCATGGCGTGATAGCTTTCGCCATTCACTGTTACATTGCACCGTCCTGTTGAAACCAAATGTCATCCATGTCATCCTCTTCAATTTTTGGAAACAAAAACTCAATATTTCCGAATTTTGTTCAAGCGTATAGCGTCGCATTTCGTCAATGTCAAACCTTTAAGTAAATTATGAACTCATTTGACATGTCGTTTGTGTAACCATTCTTAAAAAAATAGGGGGTTCAAAAAGCAAACGCTATATGGCCCACCTTGTACAATTGTACGATTTGTAAACATTGTTGAGGCGTAAATCTTTCCATGATGAAATATCCATGAATGCTGAAGAAAATTATGTATTTAGTTTGGCAGTAGTCAATCGCAATCTGTCAAAAAATTTCTATTGGAAAAAGTACCTCTAATCTTATCACCCTTTACCTAAAACGGCCTCACTTTCTATGCTTATAACTTTTCAACCGTTCACTGATTTTCTTTCAAATGTTGAATATTTCGTAATTAAAGATATTTTAATAAAAATTATAAATAATTAGGAATCGTTTTCAGACTTCGCTAAATTTTAAATAATTTTAGTCTCTTCCGCGTTGTTTTGTACTCGCAGAAAAAGTGCTAGAGTAGGAAGAGATTTAATTCACAAATTCAGGTTTTCTCTATAAGGGAGATAAGCGCTTACCGTAATATTTTTTATTATTTTTGTTTTTTGAAAATTTATGAAGGGAGTAGTGCTAAAAATGGTACACAAAGTTTCCTTATATGGATTTTGTTACTTGGAGTACTAATCTTATGCTGGTAAGAAAACACATCATTGGAGAATTTATAAATTCTTTTATTTATTTCTTCACTTTTAGTCATTTCACAAGCGTGTACACAAATCAGTTTTTGTTTTTTGTTGTTTTTCGTTTAGTCACTTGCAATTATAAGATAAAATTTAAAAAAGATACACATTCTGCAGGTAATAATGGTATAATTAAGCAGCAAATTAGTAAAAGTTTGTATAATATTTTTGTATTTTTTCATTTACGTTTTTGGTTATCTCGTTTTTAATTTTTGTTCACAAAAACATTTAAATATGCCATTCAATAAATATATGCATTTTCTTATCATGTACTTATCTATGTTAGTATACCATATATGTTGTATATGCTCGTGGTGTGTATATGTATTTTTATATCTTTCAATTTCAAAATATTATTATCTGCTTCCGGGAAGGGTGTGACGTGCTACACTGACTGCATAAAATATACGTTCAATTTGAGTTTTTCTTAGTTTTAACAACAAAATGTGTTTGTATGTATGTATGTGTGCATTCGTCATTGTTCATGCAAGTAAATGCTTGCCAATACACATACATATACTCGTATATGTGTGCATGTATGTGTATTAGCGGTGCCAATTCG
This sequence comes from Anastrepha fraterculus, assembly GCA_037575425.1. Lineage (NCBI taxonomy): Eukaryota > Metazoa > Arthropoda > Insecta > Diptera > Tephritidae > Anastrepha > Anastrepha fraterculus. The sequence goes on along the minus strand of JAYXIM010020965.1, from coordinate 51,968 downwards.
CATTTCAGAAGTGATTCCCACTTTTCACCTGATATTTTACAGCATTTTGGTATTTTATGGCATATTATGTTTTTTAAAACCATAAAATATTTTTGAATTATTCGAAATAAACATTTAATTCAACATATGATATATCTGTATGTGCGTATGTATGTACATATGTACATAAAAAAAACTTGCGCAAAGAAATTGACAGGCTTAGGGCGCTATTCTCTGTCAGTTTGAATTTTGCGTATTTTGCAATGTGGAATCGACTGTTTAATACTGCCTCGATGGCATAAAATCTGCCCTAGTAAATGGTAGCGCAATTTTGTTTTTGAATAACTTTTTTAGTAAAAAAAAATTTTGCGTAATGAAAACTATTTACTTTAAAAATTGAAAAAGTTTAAAATAAATTTATTTTGACCCTTGTTTGGCTGTTTCTATACTGCTGCGGTCTGGTTCACAAGTGTCAAATATGATTGACCTACGACGCCCATTTGCAAAGATTAAAAATCTAGGGTAATTAATTTTGCGCCACCTTGTATATATGTATGCAAGTACGTATTTCCACATAAAATAGTGTTTTATATTTTATGTAAGCACTCGTGATTTCGTTTGTCGATTCATTCCAAGAACAACTTCGAAAAAGATGTCCTCCATTTAAGTTATTTTTTAGTAAGAAATAGCCAAGAATTGAATTTTTGAGAATTTGCCAAGATTCGCTTTCAATTAAGTAGATTAATGCCTAGTACCTGAACTTTTGCATTCGTAATGTAGAAATTTTGAAGGTATTTCCGTTTGTGATATTTGATATTTGTTTTTTTTTTTTGAAGACGGTATGGCAACTTCATCTATTTCTCAACCAACCTTTCATAGTCGAACTTATTTTAGGAGACACTACGTTATATTTATGGCTCATTTTGGTTTAATTGTTGAAACATTTTTGATTTCAATGCTCGAAAAGATAAACAATAAGGCAATTGGTTGCTTGTCTCGACAGACTTTTCTTCACATTTTGTTCTATTTTCTTAACATTGCTTAAAAAAAAAATTGGCGTTTACACCCTTTATTGGGTGTTTTTGCCAAGGGCCGGTTGTTGTTAGAAAAAAACTTTTACTATCTTTGGTGTTTCATGCACGGAGATTCGAACTTGCGCACTTCCAAATGGTGGTAGTGCGACTACAACGGCCGCCTTTAACAAAATATATAAAAAAAGAATGAAATTGCATCCCGAAGCAAAGAATATGATGTTATTACTTCGAATAAGAATTTTGGCTCAAAATTAAAATTTTCATTTTAAGTGGTTAGTCGTTCGTACGATTAGTTAGTTGCTTTGCTAGAAGGACAAGGAATGAAAACTTGATTCAAGATGTAGTGCCTGCTGCAGTTTAGCACCTAAGAGGCTCATTCGAATTGTACAGCGTAATTTAATGCAAGCCAATATTTCGTACAACTTTGATATGAAACGACTTTTCAGAGCTTCACTTTATATCAAGAGGAGAAAAGTCAGAGAGAGTTGTTTCGTGATATTTCAAGGTTGTATACGCCCATCTAATATTATATTACAACCTTCTCCTCTAATTTGTGGTGTGCGTCTTGGTGTAGTTGTTCTCCTTAAATGGCAGGCCTCCGAACGCCAGTTGTTTTGTTTTTTTGTGGGAATCATTAAAAGTCAAAGAGCTTCACTTTCTATCAAGAGGAGAAAAATCGGAGAGATTCGTTTCGTGATATTTCAAGGTTGTATGCGCCCATTAATATTACAACTTTCTCCTCTAATTTGTGTCTTGGTGTAGTTGTTGCCTAAAGATCGATCGGTTCCGAACGGTAGTTGTTTTTTTTTTGCAGCATTATGGGAATCATCGAAAATACATTGGCAGCTGTGAACCCAACATTCATTTCAAATGATGTTCTTATTTGAACACATACATACATACGAGTATGTTAAAGTTGTTGAACAGTTTATTATTAAATTTAGCTTTGCTGCTTATGCCCAGAAGAAACTATATGTAAATATTTTTTTGTTTTAGGAAAGCTTTTATTGTTTACCTACGTTGACTCATAAAATATAATTAATTTAATCTGTTTTACTTTTAAATATGCTCTCTTAATGTATATGATTAATGTATGCATGTATATGAGTATATAGAGTTTCCATATGTATATGTACTTTAGTAATTAAATTTTTTACGAAGAAGCACTTGACATGCCCAAGACATTTTATACTTTTATACTTTTATTATTTTATTTTTAATTTAATTTTAACATTATTTTCACATTGTTCTTTGTTTTATTGTGTAAGCTGGTGATTCTACAAAGTGTTAGGCATATTTGTTTGTTTTTTGTTTTTTGAGTAATTTATTCTCATTTTTTGCATTAAATTAAAGTTTTATTAAAGTAAGGTTAAGGTTAAGGTAATTAGTTAAACTTTAGTAAGGCACTAGTTACACGTTAATTTGTTGTTGCAGTTATAATGAACCGAATCCTATGATTAGTAGTGAAGACTTTGCGATGCTACTGCGTTACGCCCTACACATCTACATATACATACATCTCACGCATGTGTATATGTATTTCATTGTCATATTTTATGTATGTTTGTACACTTCAATTAAATAAATGTACATCTACAGAATCCTGAATTTTAATGTATGTATGAATTCTTTGTTTTTGGTAAGGATGTGTGATGTGTCACAGTTTATTCGGTGTTTTAGGGTTTCTCAATTATATTTTTGATATTCATCTAAACGTGTGTAGGTGATTGTTTGACTTGGTGTGTGTATGTGTTTGTAAAAAGTGTGGTAATGGTTGTGTAAAAAGGGGCGGGCCAAAGTGTGATGATATTTTACCGTGATGTCTTAATGTTGTTGCTGCTTTTCGTATTTTGAAGGGGAAGGGACTTATGAGCTTAACGTGTAACTACTGACTACAGCAATTAGGTTGCATAAATATACCTACATATGTATGTACATATATACTATATACGAGTAGGTACACATGTATATATGTATGTATATGAAATACTCGTACATACATACAATACATTTTTGTTTAAGTTGTTCTACTGTCTATACCCGTGCGCTTGTGCACAATGGGCGTTCTAAATTGATTTGCGTTTATTTAATGTCTGCATTTACTATAACTAGAGCATAAATTGAGTTTTTTTTTATTTTTGCATTGTATGAAATATGAGTGCTTAGATGTCACAGAAGCTTGAATAAGCTTCATTCTAATGGTCTACAGGTTTTGTTTTTTTTTGTAAATTAATTTACGGTATTTTTCATTTAATTTGGTTTTCTTTTTGCATTCCTTTTCTTTATGTTTTTATATGTGATTTACATACATATGTAAACAAGAAGGACACAAATAGCATAAGAAAAAAAGAATTCAGGTGAAATGGAAAATAGAAAGCACTTATGATTTATAACTAATTTATAAAATATATATTTTTTGTTACTCTTTAAAGTTTTGTTTTTTTCAAGGCATGTCTAAGTAGAAAGGCAAAACAGGTTTAATTTTTAACTAATAACGAATTGGAAATTTGCTTTTCTCAAAAACTGTTTTCTAACTCTGAATTCAACCAATATTAAGGGGTTACGCCACTCTAGCTACTGTAAAAAAGCAGTTTTTTAAGGATTTTTTTTACATTGAAAGAAAGGTGCTAGGAAAAAACTTTTTAAGTATATTATTAAGCATGTATTTAAGTGTAATTACAAATATTTTTATTGAAAAATATTACAAAATGGCGCCTTTGGAGTGAATCTCTGAACGCGCCCTGCGAAAAAGGCACTTCACGGCAAGCAGTACAACTGACGTAAATGTCAACCTAAACCAAATTAAAAAAATTCTTCTAAATCGACGTGAGTATAGCTGTAGAAATACGTACGGGATTTTAGAAATATTGAAATTTGTGTATTTTGCAGATGTTTGAAGTCAAAAGTAGAATTTTTCGTCTAAAATGGAACCGTTAATTGTTTATAAAAATTTTTCTAATTAATTAATAAAAAAATCCGTACGTATTTCAGTGCGGAATAATGTTCTAAAGATCCTTGTACAATTACAAGTGAAAATATTAAAAATTGTTTGAGTTATGCTGCTTGCCGTTTTGAAAAATCACGTTTTGAGATAAAAACGGGTTTAAATTTGAATAGTCGGTTCAGAGACGTCAGAGGCGCTCGCGCAAAAGTGCGAAATATTAGAGATAAACATTTTTTTCACGCATAGGACTTTTTGTTTTATATTCTAAAGAGTTTAAAGCATCTTTTAAGCAAAAAAAAAAATTTCGATATTTTGAAAATCCTAGAGTGGCCTAACCCCTTAAGAACGTTCAGACTGCAAGCAATAAAAATGTACAACTACAACCTTTGTCCAGAAACACAGTGCGCTCTTTGTGCTGGCGATATTATTGAATCTTGGTGAGTATTTCCATATGAGTTCAAATCATGCCCTGATAGGGTTTTATACACGATTGAGAGAATACAGAAGTTTTTCGACGGACTCTAAAAGGAAGAAGTAATTGACAGAGTTAGCTGTTAAGCTGGCGTAAATGTTGTAAAAGTTTGTTTACAAACAATGATTTTCTTTTTATTATTTCCATGTTTACTATATCGCACAACTCAAAATCTCAACATTTTCAGTAGAGACGAAAAACTGTTTCCGTAAATATTAATAATATATTACAAGGAAAAAAATATGTAATTGCACGAAAATATCATTAAAAACAATATAACGGTTGTTTCATTCTTATTTGCATAGTAGTTGCACTAAAATAACAAATTTTTGAGTTGTTACTCTTTTCCTGAAATTTTTTATACACTTAGTGGTATATTTTAAACAAACCGTTTGGTTGTAAACAGGCACAATTCAAAATGTTACACTTTATGTGACACAAATTTATTCAAACACTTGGAGACAACTAAAAATGTGACTCTTTACTTGAGACAAAAGAAGTCATTCTGAAAACAAAGAGAGGGTCATAACGGGTTTTTTAACGAAAGACTAGACAAACCACTGAACGATTTTTACAGTGGGTAGAGATGACCACTGTACATTGTTTTCTTGCACAGGTAATCTAAAATTGCGTCACTGCAAATATTTTACTCTCAAAATCTCACTTCAAACCATGTAACTGCTGAAATTTTATTTGGCGAACGCCGGGCTATTATTGCTGCGAACAAGTTTTGTCCAGCCAAACAGTCGTAAAATGTGATGTGGCCAGAGACAAAATTATTGAAATTCGCATCGTAAACCAAATGGCAGTGAAATAAATTGTCGTTTTCTCACACAATTTCTGTGATCTTCTATCGAAAATATGACAGTTTCGTTATCCACCCTTAATGCTTTTTGTAAGTACTAAATATTCGTACTTCAGTTAGTATTGCCAATGGGAAGGAAAAGCTATGCTCAAACTTAATGTAACCCTTTCACATACCCAGTATACTGAACAAACACCTAACAGAGCAAACATATTTCGTATTTGTCACAAGGATGACAGATTACAAGGTTTGGTCATCTGTAGCAAAATTGTGAGAGTAAATTTGGCTGTTACGTCATACGAGATTTGACAGAGAGCGAAAAGCGAATGAAATAAAAACAAATTGAAATGAAAAATTGAAGTTAGTTGAATACAACAAACAGTCGTTGTTCAGACGACAACGAAGTAAGCAATAGGTGCGCTGATTTTTTCTTATATCATCAATACAAACTCAGTTTTTGACGACCTCTGGCGTAAACAAACCGCTGTCACGTCCTTTGTTGCGCCAGCAAATCAGCTGACCCATGCAAAATCGCTGAGAGCCGGTTAAGGACCGGTTATATTGGCCACACCTTCTATATTCTTTCCACCGTGTGCCCACTGAGCAAATGTCCGCCAGCATAACCACGGCTTAAAGCTGCAAATAGTAGTGCCGTAGCCATAACGCCAATAGCCATAACTACAATAGCATTTGTTAATTAGTCTTGCCGTAACCTTAAACACCTGATATTGAAGTAGAATTAATGACAAAATTTTCAATTTCCCACTAAGTCAATTAATTTTTCGTCGTTCATTTAAGATATTAAAATTTTTATCGCAAACTTCAAAACAAATGTTAAGTATTTCACAGCTGTTTACGGTTACGGGGAAAAATCAAAATTCAGTAGATAAATACGATTACGGTTATGGTTATGGCTATGGCGTTATGTTGCCGCACCAGTAATCGTTTACAATGATGCCCATATGTTTGATCAGAACAGCTGATTGCTCTTGCTGTAGTTCCGGCTAAAGGTATGGCCATTGTACAAAAATACAAGTAAAAACACTCTTCTTCTTCCACTTCCTATTTCTTGACAGGCAGCCTTCATGTAAGTTTGAAAGGCAGTCAAGTGTGTGATGGTGTAAGTGCTTGTGCTTGTTTTTTTTGCTTGAGTGTTGCAATGCCAAATTAGAATTTTTATGGTAACATTAAAAAAATAGAAAAAAATACCTAATAATATCTTTGACTTTGAAAATTTACAATAACAAATATTTTAAATATATCTCTTAGCTTTTCTATGCTTTTTATTGAGAAATATCTGAATTTTTACGTAATTTTCTAAACATTTTAATACAATTTTCTATGAAATTGAATCATTTTTATGCAACCATTTCACAAAAAACGCATTTTGGAATTAGGTGATCTCTGTGAACATTTTTGGCAACCAGCTGCGAGTGTTTTTACTTGTGCTGCTATACAGTGGGTATGTCGCCACTAATTGCAGCTTGAGTCTAAAGAACGCACTCTGGTCATACATACAAATGTTGCAGCTGTTTTGTTGTAAATGTATCTCAGCGAAAAATGCAATTCAAAATATAAATTTCATTGAAATTTACCCACATTTTCTATTTTGCACAGATTTACTTAAGAATGTTAGTAAGAGTGAATTTCTGGAAATAATCTAACTTACAAATATTGCATTTAGTTTGCTGCCATAGATTTGGATTAGCTTACCACTCACACCATAATAAATTTCATTTAGCCTACAATGCTTTAGTCTACAGCGCAATTTTTTTGCATACCACATTGAATGCGCGTACGTATGTATGTATGTAGCTACTTATTGGTATATTTATTATGCTCGATAATTTTATTATTGCAATTGCTTTAGCTACTTAAATATGCACAGTATTATGCAACATAATATTTAATTCAATTTTTTCTTGTTTTTTTTTTTTTTTTGGTATTCATTTATTAATATTTTTTATTCATATCATTTTATGCTTAACTAATTACTTATTGAATTTCATTATCAATCTTTTTGTTTGTTTTAGTTAATTTTATTTGATTTATTTGAACAACTGTAATTTAAATGTTAATTAAATACCATTACTATATGTATGTAGTAGTAGAAGAATTAAAAACCGTAATCGTTAACGTAAGCAATAACAATGTTGAACAGTATCGGAATGTGATCTGAGAATTATGGTACACACACATCAATGCAGATAGATCTGCGCATTACCTACACAATGTGAGTATGTAGTGTAGTAGTTGAAGGTTGCTAGGTTTAATGCCTAACCTATAAATATATAAGGTATATAGCATAGTATCGTTCATTATTGATCGTTTGGTATGGTAATATAGAGGACTTTGTATTTTTGTGTGTTTTTTGTGTTTTTGTAATGGTTATTACTATATTTTTATTATTATTATTATTGTTAATTATTTTGTTTTTGTATATATTAAACTTTACACTGCATGATGTGGTTATAAATATAATAGTAGTAATGTCTGTTGGTTGGTGTTGTTGTTTACATACAAATGTTTGAGTAGGCGTTTTAGCAAGTATGCGTATGTATTGTTACAACTACATTATTACATACTAACAACTACCGTTTCATGTTCTTAATTTTTCACTCAACAAATATACAGGCAGGGCGAGTTTATGTAAATTTGTATGACATTTTTCGTTTATTTAGTGCTTTAATACGCTGAGACTACAAGCGGCTACACTCAGAGAAGGAGGAACAATTTATTGATTATCATACAATGTCCAGCACTCGAAGTGTAACCAACCTCAGACCGCTTGCGCCTGTGCATCAGCTGTCTGTTAGTTGACTAAATGACAGTCCAGAGTATTGTTTACAAGCGCGTGGAAGCATTTTGCCGAGAGTAACCGTGAAAAAAGAAAATCAGTAATGGATTTCAAACGTAATGGTGTGATTGTATTATATTTGCTTGGAAAATCACAACCAGCGATTGTTCGAATCGTCGAGCACCTTAAAGTAAATAAAGTTTTTGTTTATCGCACCATTACTCGTTACAATGATACTGGTAGCATCGCGAAATGCCAGTCATCAAAAGACTGCAACGTCACATGAAATGGTTCAAAAAGTGAAGAAGCGACTTGAGCGAAATCCCTGACGAAGTGCGAATCAAATGGCGAAAGAACTGAAAATATCTGACCGTAGCATCCGCCACATACTGAAAAATAAACTCAAAGTCAAGTCTTACAAGATCTAAAAGGCGCATAATTTACACCAAAGCAGCAACAAGTCAGACTTGAGAGAGTAAAGGAGTTGCTTCGCTTGGCCGAAAGAGGTCAATTCCCGAACATTGTGTTTTCTGACGAGAAAATTTTTCAAATTGAGCAATTCGTACACTCCTAAGACGATAAACTTTATTTGACCGACCGTTCATACGAGAATTTGAGTCATTGATTGGCCATCAGGAGGCAGCCCCCGCCACAGGTAATGGTTTGGGGCGCTGTAACCGCAGATGGGCGCTCTCCAATCGTTTTCATCGAGTTTGGCGTCAAGGTAAATGCGAAATGTTATCGGAAAAGTATTCTGGAGGTTGCTTTGAAGTTGTGGGCAGACAAACATTTCGGAGGCATATAATGGACGTTTCAACAGGACTCGGCACCGTGTCACAAGGCTCGAGTGAACCAAGAACGACTAAAAAACAACGTTCCGAACTCCATAACGTTCACACAATGGCTCTCAAATTCACCAGACGCGAATCCGATGGATTATTCTCTTTGAACCCCTTTGGAGAGCAAAGTCCAAACTAAAAGATTCACGAGTCTCGAGGTGCTGAAAAAAGTCATCGTCCACAAGTGGGCCAAAATACCTGAACGTTACATTCGGGCAGTTTGCGATGTGTTTCTGGGTCGTCTCGAGGCCATAGTCAAAGGTGGCCGAGCAAAAGTAAATTGATTCTCAATTTTGTATTATTTTCACACATTTTTTATTTTGAATTGAGTAAAAGTAATTTTCCAAACTAAATTTACGGTATTTTTAATTGGTTACACTTCAGGTGTCGGACCCTGTAATTAAGACGAGCGTAAACTCGTAAACTTTTGACAATAAAAAATATTGAAAATCGTTCAACAATATGATCTGTTCTCAACATCAATTTAAGTAATCATCAAATTTTTGAAAAAAAAAATTAAATTTTGTTGAACAAATACTAATTAGCATACATATTTGTAAAATGCATGTAAATAAACATATATATTTGTAAAAAGTAAAATTTCCAAATAACCCATTCAGTTCAAATTTTTTCTGAGTGTAACAGAAAGTTAACTCAGTACAACTCTAGAAGAATGTACTGCGAAAAACTTTTAACTGGAGTGTTTAAATCAAATTTCTATATTAATTTAAGTATCGAAATACGATTTACTATTTTGCCCATACAAATTTGGTTGTTTGTAGTTGTGCGCAGAGTTGTGCCTTTATTGTGTATGCTAAAAATTTCCTTTCTTTTGTTTAATTTGCGTTTAATTAATAATACAAATATTTTTTTATCTATAATTTATCTAAAAACCAGCATTAACACCGATAATAATGTTAGCCTTGAAATCCAACGGAGAATCTCTCCTGTCAACAAGTGCTACTTTGACTAAATAGGCAACTGAATAGTAAAGTCCTCTCTCGACGAACAAAACTCACACTTTATAAGGCCTCATCATGCCCGTTCTTACGTATGGCGCAGAAGCGTGTACGATGACAACATCCGAAAAAGCGACGCTTGTAGTATTTGAGTGAAAGATTCTACGGAAGATTTGTACACCTTTGTACGCTAGTAACGGCGGCTGGGTCATGTTGTCCGTATGGATGCAGACGTTCCGGCTGTCAAAGTATGCGATGCGGTACCAGCTGGCGGCAGCAGAGGTATACGGACACCTCCTCTGCGTTGGAAAGTTCAGGTGGAGAAGGACTTGGCCTCACTTGGTGTTTCCTTTGTTAAACTCGGCCAAAATCGCTTAAGCGGTTATCGCGCCAATCAAGAAGAAGGTGAAGTGTGCCCAACGGCCGTAGCTTGGATGTCAAAGATCATTCGCGTCCTACTATGTTTTAGAAGCAGTTAAAACTAGTCCCATTGACTGGCACTGCTACCTTAAATATTTTTTATCAGCTTCTATTCAACATAGATGTCCCTGCCTCACTCTTTCAGTAAATTTTCCGCCTCAGAATAAATGCAACAGAGAGAGTCTACACTATGTCTAATTCCCAATGTGAACTTTTGGGAGATGGTAATTTAAGTAATAGTGACCTGTCAGAAAACCAACTATGTCCCTATGTCTACTTCACACACGTTATGCAATTCTCTATTGTAGGTAAAAGGTCTTATACGACTTTTGGCTTGACGGAGTTCTTGTGTGACTTTCCAATTGGTATTTCTTTAAATATTTTCCCAACTATTTACCATGCATTTAGCTTCTGTCCAGTTGATACCATAGTATGGTTCTCGGCTGTAAAAATCTGCCGATCCTGGCAATTTTATTAACTTTTATCCTCAGTTACCCGGAACCCAGCAAAATACAATTTCATTTATTGCACTAATTTGGTTTAGGTTGTTTAATCATTCGTACACTAGTTTCGATTGCACAGAATGTGAAACTAGTTCTTTTAATGCGGCTCGACTGTCCGAGTACATATCTATATAGTATGTGGGCACCCTTGTTGTCCCTGGAAGACGCTAGGTCATTGGTTCGGGGATTTTCGTAACCTTAATCGTCTAACTGGCAATCCTGGGAATTTACTGAGAAAGTGCTCAACAGTCGCTGAAGGGTCCCCATAGTTTCTGCAATGGGGACTAAATGATAAACCTAGATTTCCTGCGAGTGTGCCGATCGTCTATTGACCGCTAAACACAGCTACGAGTTTAGAAATTGAATGGCGAGTTTGAAAATTGAGGAGACCCCAGAACTATCTGCGTCTTGCGTGTATTGTACTGGGGCCAAAGGGTTTTTGAAATAGCACATGAAGAAATGGAGCTCCATCTGTCCTGCGCTATTCTGATAAAAAAAAGTAACGCAATTCCCCTTTAACAACAGTCAAGGGGATGCTGATGTCTGGGTAGGAGACATCTGAGACCAATTCAGTCGACCCCTTTCTGCCAAGCTCATCAGCATTTTCCCTTTTCTCTATGTTCCTATGTCTTAGAACCCAGATCAGAGCAATGTTACCTGCACACCCAAGATATTCGATCTGCTCCTTACAAGAGTTAATGACTACCGGAAAGAATGTTAATATCTCCCTCGCTCCACGTTCTCAAAGCCTTCTACATGCCTGCAGGATCGCAAAGACTTCTGCCTGAAAAACACTAGCAGTATTCGGCAGTTTAAAGGGAATGGATAAATTGGCTGATTTAGAGGAAACCCCCTTTCCAAATCCAGATTCCAGATGTTCGCCTATCTCTATCCCTGTCCACTTTGAAAAATTGGTGCGACCCTCAAACTCAGTTTTGCGGATAGAGAGAGCTCTACGAAGTTCAGAGAAATGCGGTGTTAACTGCCTGAAAATGCTCCCAAAAACTTTTAAAGACGAAGAAAAAAGTAATTCATCTGCCTAGAAATAATTTAGAGAATCAAGAAAGTGGAAATATCACTTTTTTCTCAGGATGTTCGAGTGACGTAGTTCGTAGTGTTTGATTAGATTTTAATTTCGTAGAATCCTAAATTAAATTTGCAAGTGCAGTAATTCAACTCTAGATTTTTGCAGCAGTAGATGGTGGTCCACGATGTTAAATAGTGATATTAAATTGATTATGCAAGAGTATATTTTGTAATTTTTATATGGCCTGCGAATTTTTAAAATAAGTGGGAAATATGGAACAAATTTTACGAGAAATAATTTTGCAGCACATTTTAATGCGTTAGCTCTCTCCTGAAAAAGTTGTTGCTGTTGTTGTAGCAGTTCACTACGCAGCCCGACCAGTGCGGAGTCACCAAAGGTCATAATCTCACGGGAAGCCCAGGAAGCGTCCTGTTTCGACAGGTTCGGTCCAGAGGGAGATGGGTGTGAGATGAGTGGGATTAAGAGGACATGTAAATAGGTGGTTAGTATCGTGCGGTGCACCTCCACATGCCAGACATCTATTGAGAATGACAGAGTCGATTCTGAATAGGCATTCTGAATAGGTAGGAGTTGAACCTGTTACAATATCTTGACCGTAATTGAGCCAAAAGAGTTTAGGAATGTGTTGAGAGTCTCCCTTTCTCTTTCTATATCTTGCCCGGTCTAGTAGTTTCAGTTTCAGTTGTGTTTGGTTCTGGATCTCGTCGGTGTAGTTGAAGAGATGTCTCCTGATTCGCCTGCGAGGTAGCTCTGGCTTTAGCAAATTTCTGCAAAAATTGCTTGCTGATCATTTTGCTTGGCTTTTTGCCCGGTAGCATGGAAGTCTCGTTGTTAAGGTGTTGTCAGCAAGCATCCCGTGGTTGTCCTGATAGTAGTACTTTGACAGGTCTGAAGCTCTGTCCACTGCGGATCATTAGTACTAGGCGAGTACAGAGCAATTTAGTAACGGCCGGCCAATTGATTTAAATGTCGCCAACAACCACTTTTGTTTTTGCCTCAAATGCTGCCGGCTTTCGATTTGAGGATCTTGTTGCGGTTTGGACCCTAGTAGCAATTGCGGCTGTGCGGGGTGAGAATGAAAGCAAACTGTTGTTGACGTAACATCATAAACATTCCCCATACATATATGGGGAATGCCGCTGGAGTGACAGTCATTGGTCGGATATATAGTAAATACGAGTCGTTCCGGTAACGTAGAACCAACTGTCGTAGGACCCTTTTTAGGAACTCTAAATAAGTATACATAAAAAAGATGTTGCCTACTTCGAGAGGAAATATTTGGCTTTTTTTAAATTTCTGTGGGCTTTTACGTTCTTTGTATGGAGATTTTGTCTGAGAATACCCCTAATGAAATTTTCCGTCGAAAACCTTTTTAGAACATTTTAACCCTATAGCGACCTCACAAATGCAAATTTTGTTAAGATTTTCCAAGGACATGGTATAAAATAAAAATCTCGTATAAAACTAATGCTAAAGGCACAACTCTGATTACTGTGACACAAAATAAGGTGAAATTCAAAATCATTAAAGTGTTTAGGCCAGTTTTTGATAATCTGTTAAGTGCAATCTCGTAAATGAAATTGTTTTTTGAAATTTCAAGAGAGCCATTTGTGTACATAAAATATCTTGTCTCTTTTTTTCGATTTAATTTAATTAAATTTCATGTAAATGGCAATGAATCAATACATACTTTTTTGGCTTAGGCCATGACCTATAAATTTCGTATGTCCTTTTTCTAAAAGCCAATGCAAAGTAGCCTTTTCACATTTCTACTCAAAAATTAATGAACTTCGGCAGTTTGGTTTTGAAGTATTTTTTCTTTTTAGTTTTTATGTATGCCTGTACATATGTGACTATACAGAATGCATATAATTAATGAAAATGCTTGTTGAACTATGCCTGTATGCATGAATATACACGTATGTATGTATGTATGCATTTTTTCGGATGTCGAAAACGCAATTTGAAAAACTATAAAAAATAGCAATGTCTAATTTATTTAACAAAAACAATTATTACAATGCAAGTTTCATGCAAATGGTTTTTCATGTCTGATTTCATAGCTCATAGTACTTACGCTAAGGATGGACTTCGTTCGCCTTATCATGTATCTCGATATGGTATGAGTACGAAAAAGTGGTAATCTGGTGTAGCATATAATTAGGCTTATAATGGAAAGTGTACCACATATGATCCACTTTTATTATAAAGCCTGCATTACACTATAAATTTGAATGGTCGAACAGTTATTGTTCCAACGCTAAAGCGACAAAAAATTTAGATACATGATTTGGGCCATAAATACTGTTCAAAAAAAATATTGCTTTTTTACTCACTTTCAGATGCGATTTGATACTTCTTAAGAGAATTATTACTTATAAAAGGTGATTTTTTTTTTAAATTACTTAATGAAAGTTTTAATAAATAAACTAAATAAATAGGCGCAAGAACGTACATACATACAAACTAATTTAACTTAAAAGCTACATAAAATGCAAGTAGCAAAACTACAAATTTCAATATCAAGTTTTTTTGTTTTATTTTATTTTAAAGAAACCAATTCAAACTAAAATTATTTATATATATATACTATGTACACATTTATGTACATATGTACTTATGAATGTGGCTAAAAATTACAATGAAAAACTTGTATGCTTAGAATGGATTAGATAATTAGTAAATATACACAATTACATTACTTTGACTTTATCTAGCACGTACAAGCAGAGAATGTTAATTGAAATGAATTTCATTAACATTCTCTGTTGTTAATTGAATTGAATTCCATTAACATTCACTGCTATTTTACAGTGAGCACAGAATACATTGCATATTTATAAGCGTTCTGTACTGTAACAGCATATGCTTGAAAAATAGAGTAAACTTCTACCAGGGAATGTTAATGAAATTCTCATTTTTGATTTGAATTGCAATTCATTAACATTCTCTGCTTCTACTAAAGAAAAACTCAGAAATGAAATAAATAAACTATAGCGCAAACGAAGGGTAATACCAATATCTATACATACAAACAAACTTAATATGTATTAGTTAAATGTGGTGTATGCAAGATGTGTCAATGACGTCCGCAATAGGCGTCAAGAGGCAAACACAACTGTTAATGCAATTCTTCTTTGGTCACAAGTTATTTACATACATGTGAATTTCGTTTCGTTGTGAGATGATATATATTTTTGTATTGTTTTTTTGATTTGTTTTGGATTTGGTTCTTCATAATTACAAGATCATCGAACATTTGTTATTTGTTTGCTTCGAGCCGCATTCAATGTTGAAATGTGCAGATGTGGTGCATGACCGACGGTTGCAATATTTGATTGTATTTTTGCCAATGTATATGTTTGATGGTTTCCAAGGTATGGAAGAGTGAGTGTCGCACGAAAGATGATCTGAATGTTACAATATGTGGCAGGCAAATATGGTGATTGGATGTATGATGGTCATTTTGCTGGCAATGAACTTTGATTGTGTGAATATATGTTCACTTTCTGGATGCTTTACTTTTCTTTTTTTTTTGTATTCATTTAAAATGAGTGGTTTTTTGCTTTTCTTTTTTTTGTGTCTTTTTTTTTTTGGTTTTGTAATTTAGTTTATACACATAATTAATTATTTAAGAAAAGAAATTTCGCTATTGCTATCATGAGGGTATTTGTGAAGAGAATGCACAAATTAGTGTCTAACGGATAGCTACCTCCGTTGACGACAACATCCCGCTCCTCAAGCATGGGATAGTCGATGACGTGTATTATACCGTTGGTGCACTCAACATCCGGTCTGTAGACGTTGATCTTCTTGAAGTTCCAAGTGATCACATAGCCTGCAAGTGAGAAATGATTTAATTAGAATGGTATTGCTTTTATAAAAATAATGATATGATAAATAATTGCTAGTTTTTGAGATTTGCGAGCATTTTTTACAAGCTTTAAAATTTTTTCACTCTGTCCTGGCTATAAGCTCTAACTTAGCTTCAATTATGTCTAAATCAATACAGTAAGAATTGGCTTTAAAATGTTGTACCCAACTGTTTTTTTTTCTTTCAAATTTCCTATGACATTATGATGAAATGTTTTTATTTTTCTTTTCATAAAGAAATAGGTAAAGTTTTAACACTGGGTGATCCACATATGAATTTATGTATACAGGGTGCATACGGTATTTCAGCTAAGACATGGAGGACTACAACTTAACTCAAGAAATGAAGGGACATGCAGTTATCGTCGCTTCGGTGTACAAATCACACCGATTTATAAAAACTCTACATCTCTAATTGTCCCAAGTGTGCCCGTTCATTCGTTCATAAGGTTTGCCGTGAAATGGAGGCATCAGTTGGCGTTGCAGAATTTTTTGCAAAACGCTAAAAATATGAGCAACTTTCTAACACTATGCGATTTGTCCAATTATTTAAAAATTGCATGCGAAATCAATGTAGTGCGAGCCGTATATTTCTGAGAGTCTCATCCGTAGATTTGTTCATGAAGATCTCCGGTATAAGTTCTCCATTATGCGCAGCAGACAGCATTTTGCTCAGAGCACGTGAGAGCACCCAAGATGGACAAATGGCCCGTAGACAACATAAGCTCGAGTTATTAGAAGCTGCCGAAGCGGCGGAGGGTGTATTATATGGTCCTGGAATAGACAACTCCATGTAAGTTTAAAAAAAAGGAACCCTATGTAAAATGCCTTTCAAACTTTAAACGCATTTTTCTCAAAATGCTATTTTCAAAGTCGGTGACCAACGTTACTCGAAAACAGCTAAATCGATTAGTCTCAAATTTTAAATCGAGCTTCTTAATTATACATATTTTTTAGTAATTAATCGAAAATTTTTTCTCACCGAAAAGTATTTTTTATAAACAATTTAAAGCCGAAATTTTGGTCTAAAATCGATTTTTTTTTTGAGAAACCACCATTTTGCATTTCCATTTTAATTACTAGATTTAACATTACTTTAGCGAAATCTGTTTAGTTTTTTAATTTCAGAGCATCCAGTTCAGAGATATAGTGGTCACCGCAAAACGTTTTTTTTGAGAGGAGCTCCCGGAGATCAGCTGTAGTTTCTTTCCAAATAAATATTTTTACTAATACGTCGTCTTAAAATACAGTTCAAAAACTACATAATATGTATACAAATTTCAATAAATTTAAAAGTTTTCTCAGAAAAAATTGTGGAACATTTTTTCGGCCTTCTAACTGTATATAACCCCTTAATGCTTTCGATATAAAAATAGGGTGTGAAAAAAAACCGGTGGAAATGCAAGGCCACACAATAAAAATATCAGCAAACAAGCTACAGGGTTCGCGCAGGGTAGAAGACCATCAACAAAGTCCCCGATATTATTCAGCCTTGGTACAGACACGTTCAGTATGCCTGCTAGCGTAACTACGTATCTGGTATACTAATTCTAAGTTTTCTATGTAATTCTATGAAAGGTTTTCCTCTTGGCATGCCAACTGACTCTATGTTACCGCATTAGCCGAACTCTAGGCGAAAAGAAATCTACACAATAAATATATTATAAACACTAAATGAAATGATGAAAAACTAGTATGAAAAATGAAAAATGAGGGTGGCACTAAAGCACGAACGTTCTAACTAAAATAAACAGTACTGGAATGCAGATATAGATGAGTGATTTTATAGCGGAGATTTTTCATTGGTGTCACCACTCACCAGTCCACTCATGTGAAGCATATTCATCATGAAGATCTTTACGTTAGCAAATAAAGAAAAAATGTTTTTTTGTTTTTTGTAGAAAGCGAAAAGAAAAAATTTCAACAACATTAGTAACAATCATCCGAACTACATAATATTCTAAATAAATGTATATTTATGTATGTATGTGTTTATATGTATATCAGCATGCATCATAGCCATCTGAATTTAACGCCATTTTCGTGCATTCATACGGATATCGTACGCGCTAGAAGCACTGTGGAGAGAATTCTTGGCTAGAAGGCATTCATATACATACATCCGTGAGTGTAAGAACCCCTGTATTTGTGAAATACTTACGTCCAGCTTCCTCCTCTACTTTCACCTTCAACGAATCTCTGTAGGTAGGCAACAAAATTGAGTCGCCCGACGCAGCTGTCATAGATACCAAGTCCTTCATCGTGTACACATTATCCGCAATCACCAAGTGGCGTTCCAATATTGATTTGGACTGAGATAAAGAATTATGCGAATAAATGTTATATACAAATTAATTTCATATTCAAATGTTTACATACGTGGTAGGAAAAGTCTTCCATGAAGAGTTTCTTGTGTGTCGATGGGTAGTCCAGTTTGGTCTTTTGCCAACCCTTATCACGCGGCACAAAGTAGGTGAAGCGACGTTGGGTGTTGTTCAGCTGATTATTGAATGAAGAGAACTGTCCCAACTTGAAAGTATCGCTGAAAGAGGAATGAAATACATACATACATATTTGTTTACATTTTTTTTTATGAACTTGAGAACTTAAAATGACAATAAAGAAATATTGTTGGAACTAAATATTTTTTGTTTATTATAATTTGGTAGATAATATCATGGCATTTATGTTTTGAAAATAATATTCGGCATTTGTCATTATGATCCATTCGATCAGTCCAAGTTTTGACTCCTTTTTCCAATCAATTTGGCCGTATGGCGTCAATGGGGGCTTGAATATTGCAATAAAACGATTCATGATGACTTGTCAAACCTTACTGAACAAAAATGTTAACACAGTTTGTCATTCTCCCTATAATCATTCTATCAAAAAAGTGCCGGGAATTGTTCGATAAAACGCAAAATAATTATTTAATCATCAAAATTTATTTTGTCGCCTTTATAATAGGCTACATTCGAAGCAATACGAGTACACATATGCCAACGTTTAGTGCAATCATCAAAGCACATTTTAAACGCCTTTGAAGGCATCGTCTTTAGCTCTTTACGTTTCGGGAAGAGGAAGAACTCACAGGGGGTTAAATGATACTTGTCGAGTTTTTGCTCAAAAAAGGTATCACAATATGAGCCTTGTGAGACGGTGCGTTATCATGGTGCAAAATCCATGAGTTTTCCTTCCTCAAATTGGGACGTTTCCCACGTACACTCTCTCACAAATGTCCCATAACTTCCAAATAATATTCTTTATTTACCGTAGAACCATTTGGAACGAATTCCGAGTGCACAACAACATGATAATCAAAGAAAACGAGAAGCATGACTTTCACTTTTGACAGACTTTGACGTGGTTTTTTGGGTTTCGGCTCATGTGGATAGCGCCATTCAGCCTCCTGTTGACTGGTTTGCATGTCAAACTCATACATCCACGTCTCATCACCTGTTATGATGCGCTGGATAAAGGTTGGGTCCGAATTCACTTGCTCAAGCATGTCTTCAGCCACCTTCTTCCGATGAATTTTTTGAAAGAAATTCAACTCTCTTGGAACGAGTCCAGCAGCCACACGTCTCATGCCAAATTGATGGTGTAAAATGTTGCGAATTGTTTCGTGAGACACGCTAAGGTCACGAGCTACCTCCATCAAACTTAAATGATGGTTTTCCAGCACCATTTCTTTGACTTTGTCAACGTTTTCATCCGTTGAAGACGTTGATGGGCGACCAGGCAAATCTTCCACGATTTCTCGGCCCTCTGCAAAAGCCCTATACCCCTCGTAGACCCGTGTTTTTGATAAAGCACACTCGCTATAGGTTTTCGGCAACATTTTCAATGATTCGGCACACGAAATCCCGTTCAAAACCCAAAATTTAAGACAAGTTCTTTGTTCCATATTTTTATCCATAGTGAAAATCGCAGAGAACACCTGAGGTTGTCTGATACAATTAAATGCCAAAAACAAGCTTATTGACAGTTCACGCTCAACCTCTGCGACACTATAGAGGACAGTTGTACCAGCATTCTAGCAAAAAAAATTTAGACATAATTGTATGTGTAACGCGCGCTTTTTAAATGAACAATTCCCGATATTTTTTTGATAGAATGTAAAATAGTTATTTTGTATTCCCGATCATTGTAGGCAAATGTGTTTGTACGTAAGTGTCATTAGGTCTGGGTTCCCCTGTGAACATAAAACATCAAACGAAAGAAAAAGTAGCTTCTAATCGCAATCACCCGTTTTCAGATATTGGCAAAGTTGCGAGATCGAGGACGCCCATTGTTTTCGCAAATATAGGTTCAGTTTGGGTTCTGATCTCAATTCATGGAACTATCACAAAAACGAAAACTATTAAGAATTTTCGAGGACGTGGTCTCTTCGTGCTCTGCAAATTTAGAACAACTAATTCGCTTTCATGCATTTCCAAACTTTTCGAATCCTAAAGAGTAGCCCTATTTTAAGGATATTACATGGTGAAAAGATTTTTGGAGGTGTGCTCTTGAACAGCCGTTATTCGACTATGAGCGAGTTTTAAACAATCAGCTGATAAGCTGACGTCATTTGGGATATGTTCATAAAAAAAATGAGATTGTGTTGGTGATATACGAAAAAATCAGATACTTCGTTGTCATCTGAACAATGACTGATTGGGCCAGTGTGTGAATGCATGTGAAATGATCGAGCAGAGTTCGGCTGTCCAATCTCCCAAGTGACGTGGCAGCCGAAGTTCCACTTACAATTTTCTTTTTCACCTTAGTTAAAGAACAAACCGTGTAAATCAATCACAATCAATCTAGGGATATTGTCTAAAGCAAAAATATTATACAAGGTCGTGCAATATGAAATGACCAATTTTCACATCAATTAAAATTCTGACATGAATGTGAGAAGGCATGTGCGCAAGAACTAAGAACTTCGTTTCAAGTAATATGTGTATCAAATACTTTCAAAGAGACTCTCCAAAGGACTTGCATTTGCAGTACCTAAGAATTTTATTCTGAAAAATAAGTTTACCAAGCAGCAGCAAGTAGAGAAATTAAGTTCAAAAGTTATGGCGCACTGATTTTAATCTCGAAAATGAACTCAGGGCGGCCTCAAAATATGCTGACTCACGACGACCTGCGATTCGAAGAAGAACGAAATCCTTAAACAATAGTTCAGTGCCTTGCCATAATATTCAGGGTATCTAACAATCCGGATTCACCTACAAGAAATTGTGCTTTGGGCATTTAGTTTTATATATATTTTTAGTGGCAATTGTTAGATCCTACAAGTTTCAGGACCCCAAACGACCTTTTATGGAAGCTTAACTGATGTACTGAACTACATATCGCAATACTGGCACACTTATCAACCACTTATCAATTTTTTTATTATCTTTTTTCCTCCTGATTAATCCTTTAAGGAGCATAGAACCTCTACAAGGCTGCTCCAACGTACGCGATATCCAACCCCACAATATTAAATCCTTTTATCTCATGCTTCAGTTGCGCTAGCCTCAGTCTTTAGCCACTGGTTCACAGACTTCTCATACCACTCTATGTGGCCTGAAATCATACGTCCGATGTCGCTAGTTGGGTCAGCTCATCAGATTTAACCTTATTAGTATTAAATATATGTATATGTTAAAATTTTACCTCATCATGGGATCAGTTTCGAGTTTTCCAAGTACAGTGGTGTAAGGAACGCCCAAGACCTTATCAATAATGTGAACGTAGCCGTTAGTTTGGGCCACATCAGCCTGAAGAATTGTAGCATTAACACCACCTCCTTCAACGGTTATTACTTCTTCCCCATTTTCATTGTTGACATTGAAATACAAAAATGTACGATTATTGACGGTTGGCACCTGAGCAATCTGTAAAGAAAGAAACTCCATGTAGCCACAATTCAAGAGTAGAGTTAGCATTCAGTCGTAGGCATAAAAATCCGCACAAGCAGGATTAATAAATTACGTAAACGTAAAAGTATATGTGGAAAGGCAATTCACTTATATTAATAAATCCTCTGCCGTTTCTTTTTCAAGCCTTTTTACGGGAATAGTTAACAGCAAGTTTACAGTAATGCAGCGAGTGCTGCAAACGGCCACACATTCTATGTGAGCGGCTTGTGGTCGTTGGCTGAGCGATTTTCTTCAGCGCCAATGGTTGAAGAACAAATTTTATTCAAAAATTAAAATGATTATCCTTCAAAAAATTAGCCATTAAATTTTCAATATTTATATTTGCAATATTTTTTGCCACTCAGCTTTTAAATGAAAACTAAAAATAATTTTATTACTGAGCTGCATCGATCCGTCATAATAATTCAATTATTATTATTGAATCATGTCATGGATCAGTCGTCATTTTCGCTTAACTCACAATCACCAAACGACCAGAGTCGTAGTTTCTCGTGAGTTTTATTTCTTTCTTTCCCGCTCAGACACTTATCCGCTTGCCGCCCACTGCATAGCCTTAGGCCAAGGAAATCTGGATTTTATGAATTTACAAGATAGTTTCAAAATTACAGAGAAGAATTTAATGGAAGAAAATAATTTATTATAATCTTCTAATGCTGATTTTAACTCTCCACACAGCACTTCAAATAGTAGGTATTTAGCGAAGTCAAATAACGGGTGGGCCATATAGCGTTTGCTTTTTGAACCACCTATTTTTTTGAGAATGGTCATTTACTTAAACGTTTGACATTTACGAAATGGGACGCTATACGCTTGAACAAAATTGGGAAAAATTGATAACCTATTTCCAAAGTGGTGAGTATTCTTCTTCTTCCGCGGTTACAGTAAATGGCGAGCGTTACCGTGACATGCTCAACGAGTTCTTGTTTCCAAAAATTGAAGAGGATGACATGGACGACATTTGGTTTCAACCGGACGGTGCAACTTGTCACACTGCCAAAGTTACACTCGAACTTTTGGCTACCGTTTTTGAATTCCAATATCAATTGGCCGCCTCGGTGCTGTGATTTAAGCCCGTTGGACTATTTTTTGTGGGGAGCCGTTAGGGACAAATGCTATGCGAAGCATCCAGAGACGATTGATGCTTTAAAACACGAAATCGAAGTTGCCATTCATGAAATTGGAGCCCAAACAATCGAAAATGTGCTTAAAAATTGGGTTGATCGAATGGCCTACTGTAAAGCCAGTCATTTGAACGATATTATTTTTTATTCATAAATGACAATGCTCAGTCTTCAAAATAATAAAAAAAAGTTTGAAAAAATATTGATTAGTTTTTTTTTATAGCCGATTCAAAAAGCAAATTTTACATAGCCCATTTTTTGGTTCGTTGAAGGTCGTAACAGAAGAGAAGTACTTAAAAATATTTGTTGGCGATTGCATTTAAATATTCTGAGAATATTTTTGTGCGAGTTGCTTGCCTTCTTTCTGCGGTCACGTGTTGATTTTTGTTAAATTTAGGAAACAAAAATTTTTAAACTCGATTAGACAAAAAAAATATAGTTTTCAAAAATTCCGATCTAAAAAATACAAAGAAAAGAATGACAATATTTTAGCAGTGCGGATTTTTATGTGCATATACGTCTCAGTGTGGGTAGTTTTATACAAGGTGGCGCAACATTAATCACCTTATCGGAAGATTTATAATTTTTGCAAATGGCGTCGTTTAGGTTTATTCATTAAGCAAATAATTTGTACCAAATTATTAAGATTGATGTTCATGTATTCAAAAAATTTGCCAAGTAGGGGAAAGTGAGAGAGCGAAATGACATTTCATTTTGAGGGGGAGTTGCAAGTTTTTACTGGATAAAGTTTTACTTGTAAGAATTTGCAAGTGAGAAAAACAGCTGATCGCAAAGTAAAAACAAACAAGAAATAATTAAAATTTGTGAATTGAGTCAAAGTTCTATATTTAAATAAAAATGGTGATTAAAATGGAGAATGCAAGTAAATATATTTTAAATAAAAGTTATAAATTTGATATATATATTTATATAATTGGTATAGGGACATGAACTGCTAAACATCACTGCATCTTCCGAAATACAAATCGAAAGCATTGAAGGTATCTTTTGTGTTTTATGTTTTTACTTTCTGGTTATTAACTAATTTGGCAATAGGAAGCAAGCAAAGTTTGAAGAAACCTGTGACTGCCACAAAATAAAATTGCTAATGGAATATTCTTCATCTGACAGCGATGATGCAGTGGAACAAATTATTGTAGACAAAATAATTTATCATGCTAAGCTCGTTATTTTGCATTTTATTTGCTTTATTTTTTTTTTCATTTAATGCGAGGTAGCTCAACTGAAAAAATGTTTAGTTTTTGTGATTTTTCTCGCCAAGAATTTAATCAGCTAATTCAACTTGCAATTGTTGCTGGTTTTGTGTTTATGTACTTTTTTTGATATTTTTCTCTTTAAAATTGAAATTGAATTACTGGAAAATTTTTACATGAACAGATCCAAACACATTTGTCACTTGAGAAATAGACAGCTGCAGCAAACATTTAAACAGGCAAGCACCAGAGCGCGTAAAGGTCAAAATAAAGAATTCCCTCACTCGAAATCTTTTTTTTGTATTTAGTAAAAAAGTTATTCAGAAACAAAATCGGATAATTAATTTTTCGCCACCTTGTATGTATATCTATGATGGATAATATTCGCTTACAATATTCGCATTCTTCTGGCGAATGCGTTCCACATTCAACTTATCCTTGATAATGTGCATGTTCAGGATGTCACGTAACCTCTCACGATTTCTATAAAGAAAAACAGAAACGTAAGAATACAAATTTTATATTATTAAGGGCAACTAAAGGGATTTCTATAGAATAGTATTAATTTGAATTGTTCCCCATAAGTTCATAGCTTTTTTATATTTTCTTTTATTTTGGAGGATATGTTTGCTTTCGGCAAAGGTTAAGTATTCATTCGATAGAACTCTTTCTGCTCTACAAAACTATGTTATTTTGAATTATTTAATACTTAATTAGATTTCAGGCTTAGAAACGGAATACCGAGAAGGCAAAAAATTAACATTTTCGACACCTCATTTTACCTATTTGCTTTTCATCGAGGTCAAAAGCTGCCGAAGCAGCTCGGAACATTTGCGACACGTGTGGAAAGGTGTCATAATCGAAATGGTTTGCAAAGTTAAAAAATGACAACTTTGACATCGGTGACACGTCCCGCAGCGGAAGGCCTTCTGAATTCGATGAAGGAGAACGGTCGCCAAAGAAGTCGTGAATTGGTGGACAAAATGAACTGCGATCATAAAACGATTCTCAATCACCTTCATTCAATGTGATTCAACTAAAATTTGGGAGCCTGGGTGCCTCACGAGCTCAACGAAAAAAAACAAAGATAGTCGTCTTCAGCATCTCGCATAAAAAGCGCTTTTTGTATCGAATCGTAACAGAAGATGAGAAATGGTGCCTATAAATCAATATGAAACAAAGGAAGAAGGGTGGCTCCAGGGAATACGCCAAAGTTGAGAATCAAGCCGGATCTTCATCCAAAGAAGATCATGGTATATGTTTGGTGGGACTAGGAGGGCATGGTGCACTGAGAAATGCTAGAAAAGAATGCCACGGCCAACAAAAAGCTCTTCAAGGTGAAGTCCAAAATAAGCAAGACTGGCGTCACAAAAATATTTTTGATGGCGCCATCTTTTTAGCGAGTTAGCGCATTGGAAGTTACATCCCTAGCTGACTTCCAGTGAAAGTTTGGTGACATTCGGTCCAGTGGAACCGAAGTTATTGCGTCTAAAGTGTCAGTATGTTTGTATCATTGGAATAAGAAAAAGTGTAACGTTCACCGAAACATTTAAATGGATGAAAAAAGTTTATGGCGATAATTGTCTATATCGTGCCAGAGTTCATGAGTGGTTTACATGTTTCAGAGATGGTTGTGAGGACATTGCCGAATGGAAGGCCCTAGACGAGGCAACACCCAAAAAATCGCCTTTGGAGAAGTCAAAAATCAAGTCGATACTTATTTGTTTTGATTCCAAGGCTCCTGTGAAATCTACCTATTTGGAAAACTGCGTTTGGCTATGAAAGGAAAACGTTTTGCATCCGTTCTGGTCGTTCAAAAGCAAAAGGCTTGTACCGACATCCTGAAGAACATTCCGGTCAATGATCTGAAACACTCTTTCGAAAAGCTTTGAGATCACGCAAAACAGTGTATCGAGGTCAGAGGGGACTATTTTAAATAAATGAACTCGAAGTTATCAGAACAAAGCTCCTGTCGTTTCTATTTTAGCTCAGTCTAGTTTATTTTGGACTTCACCTTATATATTCGACTGAAACAGACCTCATCGACATGGTCAAACCATACTCCGCACTCCAAGAGTTCAAATGGGAGGACCTTGCACCGACCAATTACTATCTTTTCCGCTCCTAGTCAAACCATATGAAGGGCCTTCGATAATAAAGATGTCCTTAAAAGCTGGCTCAACACCTTCTTTGACACCAGACCAGGCGATTTTTGCCGGAACAGCATCAACAAAGTGGCCGAGAGGTGGGAAGAGGCTGTAAACAGCAACGGCGAATATATAATTGATTAACTTATTGATATAATTATTGTTTTTTTCTTTTTTGTCTTCTTCGATAAAATCGCTACGAAATTATTCCCCAACCCAATATTTTAAAATTTACTTTGACGCTTATAATCGCATTTCATGTTAGGCTGTTTAAAAGTACAGTTTCAGCACCATAAGGCGTTGCTCAATGCGTTAGTTAGTGAGTAAAACAGTGGATTATTAGCTTAAAGCTCTGAGTATTAATTATCACCTTATGAGGTTTTGTACATCCTTTGCCTCCCAAGCATCGTTGCTAGGCGCTAGAATTGTAATCTCGCCTAAGTTGCTAATATCAGTTAATACCTCGCCGCCGTTATCCATAATTACGTCATAAAATTTGCGTAGAGCACCATTTTCATTGTCCTGTGCGGAAAAATATAGAAATTATTTAATGTTTATATATACATTTGCATATGTATGTATATAAGCATACATATGTAGCAGTTTTGGCATAAAATTTAGATTATGGTATCATCTATATACATATACATACATAGGAATATGGGTGCTACTTTATGATATGACACTAACAAGCATACATACTTTTAGATGAGTGGTTATATACTTGTAAATTAAATAGAGAGAAATAAAAGTGTATGTGTTTTGCGAGTATTATACATACATACATAAATATACATAGGAGTAATATAGTAAATACATAGGCATTTGAAGATATACATACATCATTTTATAGCAGGATTATAGTGAATGAGTATTAAATACGAATATCGACAGTAGAGATCAAAAAGTGGGGAACAAGTACAAATTGAAATTTTTCGATATGAAATGCCGAGAATAACTGCACTAAATATGAATTTCTGATCAATGATTATACATTTGTATGTGTGTGGATAGTTCTAAGCAAGGTATGTATTTGTATTTGTATTTGTAAGTTATAGTTATTATATAGTGATGTGCAGGTGTTAGACGATGTCGACGTGCTGTGGGTCAAGAGAATTGGGTTTAATGAGATGAATTCCTTTTTTCTGATATTTTTTCATATATTTAAATTTATTACTACTGCTTGTAGTAAATAAAGTTTTTTTTAGAAAAGTAGTTAATTAAAAATTCACTTAATTCAAAAAATTCTTTAGCTTTTGGTTTTACTTTTTCAGTAAATGCCATTTTGCTTAAAAAGAATTTTCAAAGTCAAAAAAGTATTGAAAGTATTAAAAATTCTTGCTGTTTTCTACACCAGTGATAGACTTATATATTTTAGATTACGTTCAGCTACCAGCAGGAGCAATTTAAGAATATTTAACTACAGAGCAGTTTCAATTTGCCGCCCCCTTCAATAAACTATTAGTTTAAACAACAAATTATTAGTTAAGGTGAATAACATGAACTAAGAAAATAATAAATGGAAATAAAGGGTCATTCAAGAGCGACGCCTAGATGTCAGTAGTGAATAATTCCTAGACTATGCCTGTTTTTTATTTCATCTTTAACATTTGTGAAGCACCATAAACAGATATACAAGGTAAAGTCCGAAATAAAAAAGACTGAGTTAAAATGGAAGCGACAGGAGCTTTCTTCTGATAACTTCGAGTTTATTTATTCAAAATAGTCCGCTCTGACCTCGATACACTGTTTTGCGCGATGTAAAAGCTTTTCGAAAGAGTGTTTCAGATCATTGACCGGAATGTCCTTCAGGATGTCGGTACAAGCCTTTTGGATGGCCACTTCGGACGCAAAACGTTTTCTTTTCATGGCTAAACGCTATTTTCCGAATAGGTAGAAGTCACAGGGAGCCATATCAGGCCAATATAGTGAGTGATTGATGCTTATAATGCGTTTTCAAGTGGATTGATGCAACAAACGCCTCAAATCGCCGAGGTAGAAAATTGCATTGACGGTTAGGGCCGTTTGTACGAACTCCTTGTTGACAATTCCCTTGGAATCGTCAAAAACAATTGAGCATCGACTTGATTTTTGACTTCCCCAAATGCGATTTCGATCGTCTGGGGCCTTCCATTCGGCACTTTGACGCTTAGTTTCAGGTTCATGTTGGAAACACCACGTTTCATCACAATGTTGCAAAGGAAGTTCTCGAATTTTCTCGGCTCTTTAATGAGGTCTTTCGAAATTTGAATTCTGAGCAAACGTGTGCAGACATCTCGTAAGCCCAAATGATCAGATAAATTGATGTTTTGGAGATATTCAACTCCGATTCTATGAATTTCAAGGATGATTTCGGTTCATTTTTGATAAATTCACGAATAATTTCGATGGAGTTTTCGATGATTACTGATTTTGGGCGGCCCGTATGTTCACTGATTTATGTCCTCAAAACCATCTCTGAACTCTGGCACGAGAAGACAATCATCGCCGTACACTTTTTTCATCAATTCAAATGTTTTGGTAAACGTTTTACCGATTTTAAAACAAAATTTGATATTACCTCTTTGTTCGAAACTCATTTTGAACCGGTCACACAAACATAATAATAAAAACTTCAATAACTTCGCTTCCACTGAACCGAATGTCACCAAACTTTCACTGGAAATCAGCTAGGGACGTAACTTTCAACGCACTAACTCATTAAAAAGATGGCGCCATCAAAAACATTTTTATGACGGCAGGCTTGTCTATTTTCGACTTTACCTTGTACAATTTTACACGATGAAAGTTATTTTGAAAATGGTTGATCTTTAAGAACAATAAAATTCGTAACTTTTTTGGTGGTAATAATCGTCCGATGAGCCGACAATTCAAAGGTTAGAAAAAAAATTTCAAGAAACTGTTTCTGTCGAGTTTAGAAAAATTACTGGTAGACTGCAAACTGGACGTTCTGTTGAGTATATTTGCTCCTGTAGCGCAAAGTGTTGCTGAACAACTTTCAACATCGATATCCGGTATCTCGACGTTCTCAACAGTTAGGCATTCATAAATCGACTGATTTACGGATTTTATTTGTGGAAGTACAGCTCATGATATACATTTAACTGATGCAATTTTTCACATATAACTGTTAAGGGCCGTATTTTGAATAAAGAGTGAAACCAGTGTGATACACTCTCTGAATCTAATAAAGCTGACGCATTCAAATGAGTTTTTTCCATTGCTGATCTTAATTAATTTGAAATGCGCTTCCAACAAGGAAAAGACCTTCCGACACCGCCGTTTTTGACACCCATGAAAAAAGACAATTGTTCGATATGAACATTACGAAATACTAAATTAGTACTGTAATTCGAAATGTTTTCTCGTTGGATACCGAGACATGTTGACAATTGTCCGAAAAATAATTCGCGTCTATTGGTGTAAAAAATGGTTAACAAATTCAGCCGTGGTAGTTCAAAACACGCCTATGACATCGTATAGTTGATAAATCTTGGATCTATGTATATAAATCGGAAACGAAATAACGATCGTCAGTATGGGTGTTTCAAGATGGGCTTAACCCAACAAAAGTTGTTTGTGGAGGAAGCACCTCAAAGCAAATAGTCGCCTGTTTTTTTTTCAGAAAATCGGGTAATGTCGGGATTATGCCACTAAAGAAACTTAAAACAGTCAATGCTGTGGGGTACACAACCATTTTTTTGCCAAGAGCATTAGGGAAAATCGACCGCCGAAGAGGAATCATTCTTCACCAAGACAGTGTGAGCTCTCACGTATCGACGCACATAAGAACATCATCGGCTCCTATCCAACATCAAAAATAAAATGCGAGATTACCGTTTTTTCACATCTGAAGAAGCTGTAGAAGCCTTTAAATAGCTCATTTCAGTGATGTTCCCTTCTGAGCGGCAAAAATGTATTGAAAAGTGGTTTAAGCGAATGCAGATGTATATTGACATTCAAATATAATATTTTGAAAAGCAATAAAGCCATTTTCGTTATTGTTTTACTGTGTTTTCATTATTAGGTGCAAAATATTAAAAAGTAATCCTTGTACAATAGATCTGCCCCTGGTTCTAGGACAAATTCGAAAGCGTTACTTCAAATGTTGGCTATAATCGATTACACCACGTATTTTTTTTTTAATTTTTTTCTACTACCTGGAAGCTCAAGTCGTTAGCTATAATCATCATCATCTTGGCATTACAGTCCGGGGTGCATCATTGCCTCCACTACAATACGCCTCTATTCTTTTCGACAGTCCGCTTTCGCTCTATGTTGTGAGATTTTTATCTTTCGTTTATCGTCTTCTACGTCAGGGCTTGCTTCAAATACTTTTTTGGTCGTTCTTTCGCAGCTCATTCTTAAAACGTGTCCATACCACCGTAATCTTTGGGATTTTATAAACCGCACTACATTTCCTCCCGCGATTGAAGCACTGAGCTCGTGATTATACCGTATACGGTATGTCCCGTCTTCTAATCGTACAGGACCGAATATTCTTCTAAGGTAGGTAGGTTGGTGAAATGGTTGAAGTGCCGGTCTAGCACTCCTCAAGTAGCAGTAAAGCAACGTTTTGATACCATTATAAGACCTCCAACAGGCAGATATCTACAGCCCGCCATATATAATTTAGGAGATTGATTGGATTTAGGTTGGCGCATTCTTCTAAGAATTTTTCTTTCAAATCGCATTAGTAAATTTACGTCTTTAACTTTAAGGTCCCATGTTTCACAGCCATAGGTGAGAACCGATCTTATTATAGTTTTGTACATCTGGAGTTTTTGTTCCTTTGATATCAATGAAGACTTCATAAGTTTGATATGGCCAAAGTATGTTATGTGAGCTGCCTATCCTTATTTGTGCTGAGTACTACGCCTAAGTATTTAAACTCTTGCATGAACTCAAAAACATAACTTCCGATTCTGATGTGACTATCATGAAAGGATCGTGCCATGTACTTCGTCTTTTCTTCATTTATATTGAGGCCCGCTGGGTTTATAGTTTGCACTAAGTGCATGAAGCTATAAAGCTTTAGCTATAATAGAAATATGTAAAAGGCACGCTCAAAGTCGAAAAAGTCTGGTCAGACAGTGGGTCCCAACCGAGGGTTAACAGAGTGGGATAATTCTCACTTCATCTTGAAAATACTTGAAAACATGAATGCCCGTAATCTGGTTAACATATCTGGATATTCTTTACCGTTCTTAAGGCACAAATTGAGGTTTAGTTTTATTTATTAGTTTCATTTGAAAAATATGATTTGGTGTAGAAATCAGAAGTATTTTGTAAAACCAAAATTATTAAAAATTGTTTTATTTTTAATTTGTGTTCATATTAGGTTCATTATAAATATTAGTTGATTAAGATAAAGTTGCTTCATTATATATTTTCACAATAATATTTTTTTACATCTATATTCAATACATTCTTCAAGTATAAATTTTATTCTCCTTATCATTTTGTTTCCATTTTCAAGCATACGATTTATTGATATATAATACATGGATTTTTATTAAATTTTTTTTTATTTTTAATTTTTTTTTTGCAAATATCGTACATACTTACGTTCATCAACTACGCGTTTGCGAATTGTTGTGGTAATGAGTTTTGATTTTGGTAGTGTTTTGGATTTTGTGTCAAACGACAGAGCAGGCAGAGCAGCGACAGAAACATTTAGAGGTTTAAGGTCGTTGCACGGAGAGATGCCATCAGCGTACGAGTTGCCGACAACGTCAATAAAATACACAATCAATTGAAATTCAATTAATTTTTTTTCTTATTTTTGTTTATTGTTTTTGGGCGTTCTAAAGATTTTGAAATAAGTACATACATATGTTTCGTGCAATGTATTTGTGTTAGGGTACTTGGTTGCTGTTGCCCTAAATGTTTCGCACAAAATGCAACGCTTAGGTATGTATGTATGTGTGCTGATGTTCTGCCTTTTCTAATTATTTATTACTATGCGCATATTCGTTGGTAGTAAGCAAGACAGAATGCATATTTGGCGTATTTGACTAATGCAAAATCTTAAAGTTGTACTACACTACATACATACGTACATGCAATAGATAGAAAATTTACGGAGAGAAGAAACAGAAGAAGCACGGAACTAAAGAATATTAAATGCTACTCGTCAGTAAAAGTGCTCGAAAATTGGTCCATAGAAACAATACTGCACTTTCTGGCTTGTGAAGGACCTTCTTGATGCGTTTGTTCTTCTTCTTCTACTGTTTTCCATAACAAACGGCGCATCGGAGATATGACGGTAGTTTTCGTAAAGAAACATTTCTCGATTGTATGCATATTTTGTATTCGTTGTCTAACTGTATGTATGTATGTATGTATGTACGTATGTATGAAGAAATGAGCATAAAGCAGCTTCGCATGCAAATTTTGCGTGTTTTTTACGTGCTTCAACGAATAATTTCTGAAAAACTTTAACTCTACTTTATAAATTAAAAAAAAAAAATGTGAAAATTATTTAAATGCGAAAAAAACTGGATCTCAAAAGTTGTCTAAACAGAACTTCACTTTTTACTTTACAAATGCATGCATGCAACACCCCATCGCTGTCTCTTGAATCACACTCTCCTGAATACGATATGGGTGTCCTGATTAAAACTAAAAGCCTCTATCTCCACTATTCTTCAAAATCTTTAAACTCTCTAACGCTGAAACGGTTGAAGCACCACTATGGTACTCCCCAAGTAGCACTAAAGCGCCGTTTTGATACCATTAGGCAGATATCTATAGCCAGCCAGAGCTGTTGATGTAATGGAGAAGATTGATGGGAATTAGGTTGGCGCACTGCCCCAAGCTGTCGCAGAAAAGAGCACACTGCGATCTTAATCGTCTAGCTGCCAACTCTGGACATTAACAAGAACAACAGTTACGAGTTTGGAAATTGAATGGCGTGGAGTCTCCAGGACTTTCTGAGTTCGCCACCTATTAGCACATGAAGAAATGGAGCTACATCTGCCCTGTGTTTTTGTGTTTTTTTTTAGAATTAAGTTGTGCAGTTCCCCTTTGACAACAGTCAAGGGGATGCTAATGTCTGGGTAGGATACCTCTGGGATCAATTCAGTCGGCCCCTTCCTGGCGAGCTCGTTAGCAACTACATTTCACTCTATGTTCTATATTCAATTTCTATGTTCAATTATTATCAACATCAGTTCACTATTATCTTATTTTTTACTTCAGTGGATAGATAACCTACTTGTATATACAAATATTGGTCTAGACATTGACAGTTTAAGGTCTTTAATCTTGTCAAGGACGAAGTTTTTTCACTTGCTGTTGCTAAAACGTGACTCCGAAGTGAATTATTGGGCCATTTCATCTGGTTCATCGTAGAGATGCGATTTGCCGGACGTCAAAATATAGCAATTAGCTGTGAAAGCTCGTAAGTGCTGGAAGTCTTCTGTCACCGAGTAATCGAGTGAATGGAGCACCCTAAACATGTTGAGGCTGAACGTGGAAGGACATAGAAGTTTGAAGAGCGACAACTATCATAATAATTATGGCTTTGGGAAAGAAGCCAAAAATGTATGACTTTAGAATCTCTAGATAGTATAAGTGGCCTAGCAAAGTCTATGGTAATTACTGCTTGAAGAGTCCACATGTTAACTACCTACATCTTCTAATGGTAGAGGAGGTTCGAAATCTGGTAATTACTGCTTGAAGAGTCCACATGTTAACTACCTACATCTTCTAATGGTAGAGGAGGTTCGAAATCGGCTCTCTATGCAGTCCTAAAGGCGTAGAGAAATCCGTTTTTCTTTTTTTATGATGGGAAGTAGGCCACAGATGAAATCGTTTGCGGCACCAGTAAGGGATTTCACCTAATTTTCCAGTCACAGAAGGTAGAATTGGTGGGGAAATATGAAAATTGGTGGTGATGTGTCACAGTCTTTTAGCAAACAAGCCAGCACCATCATTCCTTGCTTGGTGGACAACAGCATAGAAGCTAGAAAGGAATGGAAGTGTGTTTGATGTACTACAACAGCAAAGAAGCTGTCACCATACGCCGAGAGGAATTGAAGTGTGTGGCGTGTGTTATCTCTCAAACTTTTTCGAGCGTAGTCATGCAGATCCCATGACTTCTTCCAAGTTGTGAAAGTCTCTGGTGGCACAGCGGCACGATGTACAGAATGCAGAGGTGTGCCCAAAATCAGAACGTTAAATGAAACTCAGCGACTTTGAAGGAATCAGCTGATTTGTTTACGAAAAAACTTACATTGTGTTGGTAATATATGAAAAAAAATCACCGCAGTCTTGATTGGACGAATCCTTGATGACGTGACAATCGAGGTTACTCTCACAATTTTACTTCGGATAGCCAATTATTACCCTATTTGCATCGGGAATATGACTTTTATCCAGAAATCGGGCTTTCCAAGGGAGTATTGTAAATCTCAAGAAACTTATGTGTCTGAGATCCCTCAGATAGTCTACGCGCGTGAGGTCTGGCTGATCTCTTAAAGCACTATACATTTTTTTATAAAATTTTAATTTTGATATATGATATATGCCTCTTGAAGTGTCTCTTCCTTCGAGTATCTGTTTCTGTGTTTTCAGACTTAACAGCCTTACTTTAAGGTTCCTTGAATTTTTCTAAAAGTTTGGCATGCAAGTTCAGCATTAGCTAACTTGGATGATTTTATAATTCAACGATGAATGAATTCAAAATATAATACATTTTTCCATGCTTGAAACTCGCTTTGAAATTTTATTAAAAAAGCGTTAACTATATTTTATTAAAATTTTAAATTGTGTCTATGTCTCTAGGCGCTTAAAGCAAAAACAAATGTTTATCAATATTTGTCATTTGCATGCGTAAAATTTATTAATTTTTAGATATATTTTTTTTTGTTTTATGTAGTTAGTCACATGCACTGGTGGCGAAAACTAAAGCAACTAAAAATATAGTCTAATGGTTAATAATACTACTTGACCTCAAAAAAAGTATATTAAAACAAAGTTTCAAATATTGGAGGAAAACAATTTTTTTTTTCAACTTAAGCTTATTCGATATATAGTATGTAATTAAGTACATCCTATTGGTAAATTTATTGTATATTTTTTGCAAATGGCGTCGTACGTCGATCATATTTTACATCTGTGAATTAGACAGCTGTAGCCTACAAACAGACGAGCACAAGACGGAGTGCATAAGGGTCAAAATAAATATTTCCAACATTTTTTTTCAAACGGGTGAAGGCTGCCGCTTCAATGTGCCGCAGCATCGCTGCGATAACAAAAAATAATTACCAAAATAAATTACTTGAAGTTTTAGAAATATAATTCGAAAAAATATTTAGTTCTTTTACATTTAGCCCGAACAGATATATATATATATATATATTTAATATATACAGAAAAGTAATCCTATAAAATAAAAGAATTTAACGAAAGCCTTTATTGGGCCAAGTGATCTTAGTTGCTTTAATTTTAGACACCAGCGTTTGTATGCATGTGATTATATTGTGTACATATGTATTGTAAATGTATGTGAATATATATAAGTATTTTTATGTAATATTTATGTATTTTATATATGCAGGTATATTTTGATGACTTTGCATTTTACTTATACATAGAGTACTGTTTGAAGTAATTACCTTAAAGGACTAAAATGTTTGAATTGTTGAATGAGATTCCGGAACGTTGCATACAACAAAAACGAAAAAGGTCACAAATAAAAACCAAAACAAAAAACATTCGGCAGAGAAAAGTACAAAGAAAATACAGTAGTCAATATCGTTTTTCTGCTCTATCACAACAATCACATCAAACAAATGAGAAACTAAATATTTACTAATAATAAATCGTATACATATGTAGTAGTACATGAAATGCCAATGCTTGATTTGTATTTGTACAAGGCTGATGGGATCAATTTTGTGCTTTTTTTGTTTGTTTTTATTTGTCTGATTACGAAATGGGCGTAATGCACAATTTATGGAAATCAGAAAATTAAATAAAACGCTTTTTTGATAGCAAAACGAAATGCAAAGTCTGGAAAGCT
Organism: Anastrepha fraterculus; assembly: GCA_037575425.1. Lineage (NCBI taxonomy): Eukaryota > Metazoa > Arthropoda > Insecta > Diptera > Tephritidae > Anastrepha > Anastrepha fraterculus. Next base: position 15,868 of record JAYXIM010020965.1, on the reverse strand, counting down.
TGAAGCTGGAACCAATTGCAGAGCATGTGAAAACTAGCGGTGCAAAGAACTAAAGGCAACTGAAGGGGAAACTCAAAGTATACAAATAAGTGTTAACAGCAAAAGTCAGGAGTAAACATTGATGCAGATGGTACTTAAGAGAGTGGTTTAAATAAAAAGTGAGAGAATTTTAATTCGAACAAAAACTATTCAATTATGAAGTGGAACACAAAGCAAAGAAATGCTCCAATCATATATATGTATGTAGTTTTTGTAATTAAAGCTACAAATATCGAATGCGATGCGTTTTCAGTGAAAATATTAATTATGTAGATATGTACGTATGTATATACATATGTACGTAAGTATGAATGAACTCTGGTTTTGTGTGATCTTTCTAAGCTAGAATTCGTATTTAACCATCCGTTAGACACCTTTTTTTGAGCACACGGGTCTGGCCTTTTTTGTCTTTTTCAAAAGGTTATATCCATAAATCGATACAAAAATTAAATTTTAGGAAGCTACCTGGAAGCTCAAGTCGTTAGCTATAATAGAAATATGTTAAATTCATTTCCAAAGTCAAAAAAGCCAGTCTGGCCAGACTCGGGTGCCCAACGGAAAGCTAATACACAATTATGTCAAAGAACCAAGGTCAAAAGTAGCTGCCGCAGCCTAATGGGTTGACATTTTTCTTTTTATTTGGAAAAGGCGAGCCAAGAAGCGCCGAGCGAATGGTAACTCCTAAAACACTCAGGCTAAAAGCCGATTGTATTCAAAGCTCTGGAAGTGGTATATAGTCAAGGAGGAAAGGAGAGAAGAGACAGAGAGAAACAGATAGGATAAAATAGAGAGAGAGACAGAGATAGTAGTACTTTCAAAACACACGACTGGCTTTTCTAGGTCTTCTTGTAGGTCTTCATTCTTTGGCGCTCCAACAACACTGAATATATCCTTTCCTCCCAGGAATCATTTCGCTTGCATTTTGACCTTGTAATACCTTGATTGGCAAGTTCTACTGCCATGCAGCTTCTTTCAATGTTCCTACAACCTATGATCAGTAGCTTGTGAGTGTATATGAATTTATGTGAGTGGTTGCGAAATTTAAATCTTCACATAGTTGTTTTTTAATGTTTAAGCTGCTCTAATTCGGCATGATGCTGAAGTGTTGTGTAGGTGAAGATGCATTTCAATGCATGTGTATGTGCGTTGTGAATGAGTGTTGGCAAATGATATTTTTAAGAGCTATGAAATAGGAGAATAATGACTGTTATCGCTTCCACTTCTGCAAGCGTAACCCTATTTTTTACGAAATTTTGAAGAATAACTAATACTCAAACGAATACGAAATACTCTCAGCCAATTCACCGCTGATATGCATAACACCAAAAGTGGAGCGAGCGTGACATTTTGACCATTAAATTGGTTGATATATGAGACGACTGTCTAATGACGAGTGGGGTGATCGATGCTCAGAATTGTTTTTCATAACAAAAGTACAACGTTTATTATTTTTGTATACTTACATCGCACCCAAAATTTTTTTAAAATAAAATTTATATTTTAAAAATTATTTTAAAATAAAATTTTGCTTTTGATTTTACATCAAACCGAAAACGAATTACAAAATTGCAAATTTGCAAATTCAAGTTCGAGGTAAAATCAGACTATGGGGTTTTTTTTTATTATTTAATTATTCTGTTTGTTTCTTGTTTTCAGATAATTTTTTCTAATTTTTGTTTTGTTTGTTTTTGTTATGCATTGAAATTCAAATGATGATATACATACATATATAAAGTAAATATGGAATTTAAAGAGCGATTAATGCAAATAATATATAAGTAATAACTGATTTGTATAGCGAGTATTTTTTAAATATTATTGCAGAATTTATTCGGTGTGCATTCGCTTCGGTCGTACGAGAAACCAGTTCAAGTTGATGACAACTCATTTTTTTTTGTTTTTTTTTCGAGCCGGTTCAAGTCGGACCAAAACTGTAAACTGTGCGCAGGTAGTTTAGGAAAATAATTAAATGCATTAAAGGGCAATAAAACGTTTCGAAAAAGCTAAAAAAAAACAAGCAATGTGCTCAGTTGAAACACAATAACTCGAAAATAATTTATTAAATTTATTAGTTTGACTGCATTCGTATGCACTCACCCTACACGATGTAATACTTGTTTGTACAATAATACAAGATTTTGTTGAATATTCTCTTTATCGATTGTAAAACGATTTCAAAAAAACAGTGCGGAAATACAGCCTGTGACAAACAAAATACATCAATTTTTGATCAGTTTTGGCCATTTTCGACTACTTTTGTTCCCGTTGTTTTTTTTTAATGCTTTTATAAAAATCATATGAATTCAATTTTCAAATTTTATGCAAAAATTAAAAAATACCCAAAAGCACATGGTTTCTATTTGGAATTTTTAGAAAGATTTTTGGTATGCAGTTTTATGCTAATAAAATTTTAGATTTTTTATAACTTTTTACTCTTACAGTTTTGCGCACTTTCTCCATAACATATACACATCATTACTGCCACTCGCATCTTCGGACTAAGTAGAGAAATTATCAGTAAAGTCTTAGCTCGAAGAACAGAACCTTCATTTTAGGTTTGAACCAGCGAATTTATAGCAATTTTCCTGAGTTTTTTTTACAGGTCTGATATTGTTTTTTGTTGATTTGATTGTTTTATAGTTGGAAATATATTAAGTTAATATTCAAAGTGTATCAGAATGACGCGGATTTATATCCGTTCAACTGTCACTTTAGTATCATTCCCCAGAAACGGATGGGGAATTTTTTATACTGTTACAACCATAAAGTAGTATGACTGTCAATCCCAAAGCATTAAAACTCAACTCTTCTATGTTGCTAATCATTTTTCGAATTATCGAGCTTCAACTGCGGTTACAAATAAATATTTCAGGAAAGGGCCCTAATAAATAGTGCATATTTAGTACGGATAGAGATCTCTAAAGCCTAAAAAACCACTTTCTTTACTTCCTGCTAAAATTTACTTGCTCTGTAAACACATTTTCGTTTCATTGGCTGCCTGTTAAATGAACGAGTATACAGTAGTGAAATATTAACAGACAGTTCATGCAACGACTAACATTTCGCGAGAGAGCTGATTCACAATTTTGCATATTTTCCTTGCTGATATTATTATTTTAATATAATATGTTGCGACGGTATTCCCTTGTGATCTTTAACTTAGTTCAGAAGAATTACACCTTCGTTGGTAGTTTAGTTTCTATCGATGGTTTGTTTTACATTTAATTGTTTTTTATTCAAAACACAACCGAAATTTATGGATTTCTTCATTTTAAACAGCTGATTTGTTTCTTTTCTTTGCTCTACAGCGTTGATATTTATTCACTACTTTTAAATATACATATGTATGCACATACATATATTTGACGAGCTATTGAGAACACGATATCCAATTTATTCGTATCGTGTGGGCAATCCGATCTGTCTGTTTTGTATTGGATCACTTTAAGCGCCTCCGTTTACTTTTCCAGTACCAATTCTCCAGAGAGCAAAATACTGGAGAGTTGCTATCTTATTTCTCTCAGAAAGAAAAATGTTCAAAATAGTAAATGAGCAGAAAACTTGTGAAAACTTCATAGTTTCATCGTTTTTATTTAAATTTACTTTTTTTTTCTTATTTTTTACTTTTTTCAGTGCTACTAAACTTTCTGATTTGCATAAGTTTCAATTAGCTGTGTGAATCCGCGCGTTTTCCTACTTCCAGCAACTTATCCAACAGAAGCAATACGCTTCCCCTCAAAATGAAATCTCAATTTGCTCTCAATTTCCACTACTTTGCTTGAATTTTGCTTAATAAACGCCAAAAGCTCATAGTCTGTGATAATTATCACGAATAGTCAGAAACTATCAGGTACGCGCATTGACAGGACGTTTAACAGGAAGTTAAGAAACTGGCTCTACAAAGATCATTTTTCAGCTCACTTTACTCTTAATTAACACGGTCGCGTACAGTAAGCATTACCGTTAGGTGCAAAAATGAATATCATTAATTTTCATTCACATGTAAATTTACGTGTATTCTATAATATTAAAGTTTCAAAGCTATTTACCACTCATTTCACTTTTTACAATCATAAATTTATAGAATTATATTGAATTGTACGTAAACATTTCATTGTAATGACTGATTCAGCTAGCATATTTAATTTTATTCGAGTTTATTTAAGACGGACTATTGCATAACTTAAGCAGAAACGTCCTAATTTCTCTATATAGGTATTTTATAAATTGCTTACTTATTTCTTTCCAAATAAATATATAAAAAAAAATCAAAGTTGCAACTCTACTGCTGCTACCTGCTTAATGTGCCTTGACTTCACTCAAATATTTACTGTCAACGAACGTGTTGGGTTAGGGTGAACATCTCATTTGACCTAAACTACTTATCAGTGATTATACTTAAGTATTATAGGTTGATACATTTTCTTAGAAGTTAAGATATTTTAATATATATATGTATATGATTATTAAAAAACCCATATTTTTTTGTTTAGTTTTGATTAGTAAATTAGGGAAAACTAGGTACATATTTCAGTATTGCATATGTACGTAAAAAATGTATTTTTATTCTACTATAAATCACTTGGGAAGGAAGTAGAAATAATAAAATAGCCTATTAGCACGGTGGACAAAATTCAGAAGGTGTGGCCAATAATAGGCCATTAACCGATCTCAGGATTTTGGAGGAATCAGCTGATTTGCGGACGTAGCAGAGGATGCGACAGCCGTTTGTTTGCGACAAAAATGAAATTGTGTTAGGGATATAAGAAAAAATCAGCATAGTCAGCGTTCATATTATTTCATTTTCATCTGAACCATAGATGACTAGATGCGAAACTCGCTCTGAGCAACTCGTTTCAGGACTTGGCAGCACTGCCATATTCTTGGGCAGATGAAAAACTGATAGACGAAATGCCAAGCAGTCAGAAATAAGGTTCCAAAAATAACTGACGAAAAAATTCGTTTTACGTTAATGTGATGGTAGGCATATTTCGCAGAAATTTATATTGAAATAAGAGACAGGGGAAAATTTTATAAACTGGTACACAATTAATTAATAAACATTTAATAATAATTACACCTAATTAATGTATCTAAATTATATATATTATACAATAGTTTTTGATTATATTGCTTGGGTACATACATATATGGATTATATAGACCGAACAGCCAAAACTTATTTCTGTAAACCTTATTTTCATTCATTCAGCTTCTGTAGCACCCCATTTGCATACCTTAATGGTGGTGTGAAAACGGAAAATTTTCAGTTTTGGTAAAAAATTTCCATTTAATATTTAATGTGTGGTAATTTCACAGCTCTCTCACGAGGAAAATAGTTTCGCATCTAGTCGTCTATTGTCTTAAAGACTGATTGGCAGAGCGTAAGAATATGTGTGAAATGAGTGGGCAAAATTCCATTGCCGGATCCTCCATGACGTAGCAAATGAATTTACTCTCACAATTTTGCTTCAGATGGTCCAACCATATAATCTATCATTTTATTTTTTCTCTATTCGAAACTTTTAAATATATAATATTGTATAATATTATAGATACTATTTTCTCGACCTGACCTACTTAAGTAAATAATAAGTGGTTGGAATCTGTTAAAACTTCAGGACACATATTTAAGTGAGAGTAGAAAAAAACCCATGAATAGGCTTTCAGCTTTCTTGTGAACAATTTTCACCTTTTTTTTTGTTTGTTTTGTATATATGTAAGTATGCAGAAGTAACCACCAACTTTCTTCTTTTATACTGTGTAAAAAATTCATGTCGATATCGATTTTAGATTTTTTCAGTTTTAACGTTCTTAGTTGGTTAAATCAGTTGGCCTTCACGGAGTTGCGATTTGTCAACATTATTTTTTGAGCAGAAGTCCCATAAACCATTCGGAGTATGGGGATTCAAATACTTAAGCACAATATTGCTGAAATAATGGCATAGACCATTGGAAATGTGGTGCACATTTGATTTAAGAAACAGGTTACTTCGGGGTCAGCTGGGTAACTATTTCATTATATAATAATTTTGTAGCGTTTTAGAATTTATGCAGCTGATGGCTCACCCTAAATTTAAAATCTTTGAACTCATGTTTCAAAAATCTTGGAATGGAATGAAATTTAATGGAATTACTACTTATTTTAGAATTACAACTGCTTCAAGCCTAATGTATTAGAAAACTAAAAAGAAACTGCTTACTTAGTGTATGTAGAAGGGCGGACACTGTTCAAGAAAACAAAGCGTATGGTAAAATTGTAAACTATCTTGAATGAAGCAAAGCCATTCTAGGCTTTGGTACAGTCGTCTCAGAACAAACACTAAGTACGCTCCATATAGGTATTAAATTAATGAAGGCTTTGGATTCGTCTGATTTAGAAAGACCAATGAAGCAGACCGACGAAAGGAGTGATTGACTTGATTTAGGGTTTCGCTAGCTCGCGATAGAATAAAAATATTGTCGCGATTTGTTGAGCTCTTCTAAAATCATTTTCACAATTTTAAAGCCCATAGGTAAATAGAGAACCCTTACATACAAATTTTAAGTCAAAATATATAAATTGTTCTTAATAACCGATAAAATTTGGAATGATCTAAAGCCCTTTTTTCTATGATTTTCCTGTAGTAATCCCGATACCATAATGTAATGTATAAATAATTTCTACTAATTATTTTTATATTAAATATTACTATATTTTATGTTATTTTTTAATTCTTATAAGCTACTGTATTTAGTACTTTAAATATTCACTGATTTCAAGTGGCACTACACGAGCAAATTAATTAAAAAATAATAAAAACTTAATGTTGGAAGCGTAAATTTTTATAGCAAAGCATAAGTGCGGCAAAGTAATAGAAACGCAGACGAAACTCGATAGCTCTAACCTTTTTGATCTAATCCATCTGATAAATTTTCGTTTCATAAATCAATATTTGGGTCAATATTCAGAATATTCTCATATATTAAATTTGTACCAATATGCAATTTGTGCTTTTCCTTTGTTCATTTTCATTCTTCTTATTCTTGATGACACAGATAGTAGTTTAAGTTATCGAGTTTTGACTGTTAATATGTGTATAAATCAGTATTTTGTACAAAGCGAAACGCAGTAAGCAGCGGTCGTATGCGTAAAGTTAATTTAAAGTATTGGGAGTTTACAAAAATTCTCCTTCTAACTCTCTAATAGATGACCTCTGCAAATACATACATTTATTTGCAGTCGAGCATCTATGTCATAAAACACACCACAGTGTTGAATATCACAACGTCAATTTAAATCTCTAACGGTTGCTTACTGCGCTTCTTTGTGTATTGATTTCGTCCGTTGAAATATATTTCAATAGCTTTACAGAGGACCAGATATTCTAATGTTGTGAGGCGTGTTAAGTCGCATGTTAACATGTCGAATGTATGTATGTATCTACACACACACACACACACGCTCAGGTGTATTATACCTAAGAAATTTTGTTGTGGTACTAAATTTTTATGGGTTTTTTGTTTGTAAAGTGAGTGTTTATTAGATACATCTCTCGCACACGCACGCACACACACATATACACGCCTTTTCTACATCCTCTCATTCAATGTGTATGTGTTTGCAATCGAACACCTACCTGTAGGAATTGCGTCACTGTCGAATCAATTATCATTAGTGGCCGATGAATCAGATGCACCACACCATTACGCACCGGAATATTGCCCTTGACAATTTCCGCTAGCACAACACCAGTGGAGTGCTTCGAATCGCCTAAAATAGTATTTGATTTGACGTACACTAAAAGTAAAGAAAAATAAATATTAAGATTATAGTATAAAAGTTGAATTAAAATTGTAGTGCTTTTTGTCATACTTTTGCCGTCCTTTTGCTTGAAGAAACTAACTGTTACTTTGAGATTGTCCTCAAATGCGGCTGTGGTTTGTGGCACTTCCATTTGCGCGGCCGCTGTAAATATTACATTGTTCGGTATGACGTGTCCGTCGATGACTTTGTTGTCCACCAGACTGCTGCGTGTGGTTTGCTGTGGCAATTAAGTGACATTTATTGATTAGTGGTTGCAATAAATGCAGCTATTAAATAACACCTTTCTATGTTTGTACATTTGTGATGCTTTAGTATGTGAATATATACATATATATATATATAAAATGTGTATATGTACCCATAATTATGAAAGTGGTCAAAGTTACATAATTATTTTTGCGATATATTTAATGAATTGCTTTGGAATAAACTAACAACTATTTCTATATTATGCGGCTTTTTTATTTGGAATTTCGTTAGTCTTGATTAACCAAAATTAATTATGAATATGAAATTTTGTGTCAATTTTATACGAAACATTGTATTTATTTAAAGTTGGAACTGACTTAGACACTTTTCAAAAATGCTAATTGAGTGCCCGATAAATGGCATAAAGCAATCAAAGCTATGAGTTTTATTTATTAATTATTTGAAAAAAGGAATTCTTTTTTCACATTTCGAGTCTTTCAGATGCTTAAAATGTTCCTGAAAAACTGGAGGGCTATACGCTAGTAAACACTTAATAGCCTAGGCAGCTGGTAGCGTTAATCGGGATTAACGACTTAATTCGAAATTATTTAAGGAATTAAATTTTCACAGGACTAACTAACTACTATCTTTATCTCTGTCTCTATTCTTTCCTATCTCCTCTTTTTCTGAGACTTTTCTCCTTCCCTTCTTGACTATCTACCCTCTTTCGAGAGCTTTAAATACTATGGGCTTTTTAGCCTGAGTGTTTTATCAGCCACCAAATTTCTTGGTGCTCCTTGGCTCGACCTGTTCAAATTTCAATTTCAAGTGCAACTAATGCAAACTGACAAACAATTCACGCATCACTGCAACCCTTACAGATCATTGAAAGGTAGGGGATCATCCAGCCACACTCAACCTTCCTTTCAATCCGATTTAGAGAAGCTGTCAAGCGGAAGGGGTAAAGGAAAGTCTTTTCCCCCACTTATGTATGTGAATGTCCAGAGCTAGCTAGGGCAAGACTCTTTTGGTAAGCCTTTCTTACAGCAAATTAATGAGATTTTGGACTTCGAGATACAGAATTTGTTGCTATACTAGGATCTCACAAAATGGATCTGACAAAAAAACTCACACAAGACATCATCACACGAGAAGAATGGTAGTCAAACGGTGCTAATTAGGATTATTTCAGTAGAAATATTGAACCACTTTAACAACAACAACAGCAATAATATGGATTGACAACTAGACTTAATTCACATATTTTAATTGGATCAGGGCAATTTTCGATGGCAACATTGCCGAAAAATTACAGTTAATATCTATTCTGAATGAAAAATAATGAAACTTTAAAAGAGAAGAACAAGAAAGAATGGATGCATTGCTAGTGTGCACTAAGACGTTCGGAATTCCATTAACTGTTTTGATATTTCGAAGCAGTTTGAGAAATTGCAATTAAGGACTTTTTTGGATAAATAGTTATTTTTTAGTTTCAGTGCAGCTTATACGGGTATTTGCTGCCTGCAGTCCATCTTTTACTGAAAAAACTATCCAATAAGCAAAACTAAATGTTCACTAAATCGCGCAACAACCGTCTGCCGCAGTACAATTTTTATCAGAATTAACGTCTCCGGTAATCTCGATTAACGCCGCCGTCTTTCTGGGCTATAATATCTTAATTTTTTCTTCCATTACTGGTCTAATGGTGGTGAATAATGGAAGTAACTTAACATTTCTGTATTTTTGGTCTTCTTCTTTTAGGTGAAAGATCCAAAATGTGGAATACAGAATCATCTAAAGCAGTTTTATAGCACAATTCTGGCCCATTTTTCAAGAATCTCGTCTATTGTATTTGCAGGTAAGAGACAGATTCGCCTGCGGTATTTTTACTCTTCTTGTTGTTGACTTTTCTAGTAATTTCTTGGAAGTATTACTTGCCGCAGTATTCGGCCGCCGTAGCCGCGAGGTTGGTGCGTGACTACCATTCGGGAGTGCGTAGGTTCGAATCTCCGTTCATGAAATACAAAAACGAAGAAAAAGTTTTTTTTAATAGCAATCGTCCCTCGGCAAGCAATGGCAAGCCTCCGAGTGTATTTTTGCCGTCAAAAAAATCCTCGTAAAAAATATATGTCGTTTGAAGTCGGCTTCATTGAATATTGTGGTGTGAAATAGCTAATAAACAACTTTTTTTTTCAATTTCAACTTAGACCTCTTTCATAATTATGGGCACATTTATGATTATTAATAGAAATTCGTAAAGTAGATATCTGCATACATGTACATATATACGTAACTTCCTGTGGTTTCGAGAGGGTGCAAAGGGTCATAAAGAGAAATAGTTAGAGAACAATCGAATTTCGACTTCGGCTTCAGCTAGTTTCGTAAACTTCCGGCTAAATTGTATCAACTTATGGGTTTTGCAAAATTTTTTTGAAAACTGGTATCAACGTATCTACACATTTCTTTTTAATTCATTGAAATATCTATCTTATTCTTTACCGAGTGTGTCCAGCCAATATCGGTAGAGTGTCGCTAGGAAGGTAAAAATCCAAATAAGCTAATATTTTTACATTTAAATTTATAATTATTCAACTATGAGTATTAAAAAGTTTTTTTGTTTTTTTGTATTACTTGATAATATACACTTTTAGATGACATTTTTAAGATGTACATAAAATATAAAAATATAATTCTGTTTTGTTATTTGTGCAAATTTAAATATATATGATACGCTGAAATAGTTTCTGCTGCACAACAAGCACAACACTCCCGCACATGCAAGTCTGCGAGTAGCTTAGCTTTCGATACCTACAGTCTATAGTATAGTCACATGTGTACTTATTTCCCTCGCTAAAGACTAATTACAATAATCTAAAGCTAATATTTTGTTTACTTACCTTGAAACCCTCATCGATGGGTATTAGAAAAGTGTGTCCACCTGGCGATTGGTAGAGATTCTCTTTCCGCATTAAAGTCACTTGTGAACGATACGATCTGTTATTCAAAATTAATGAGATATTTTGCTTTCATATTCGCTTTTAATGTAAATATTAATTCAAACCTCAAACGAGTTTCACCAATATCTAAGAGATCGGCCTGTTGCAGAAACTGAAAGGCATCCAAATTAGTGAACTCAATTTTGGCAGTGGGCAGTGGAGTAAGTGGCACCAAAACTTCATCGATTATATGCATCACCTACAAAGAGTAGTAAAAGGCATGAGTTTCAAATGAACGTTGAAGAGATACAGAAATTTTAAATAATATTCAAAAAATGTATTACTAATCTTGCTATTTTTTCTCTATACAAATTTCTCTCACAAGTACAAATGATTTTCATAAGCAAGTATATTTTGCTATTCTTCTTCTTGATTGGAGCGACAACCGCTTATGCGATTTTAGCCGAGTTTGACAAAGCGCGCCAGTCGTTTCTTTTTCGTGCTAAGTGGCGCCAATTGGACACACCAAGTCCTTCTCCACCTGATCTTTCCAACACAGAGGAGGCCTTCCTCTTCCTCTGCTGCCACCAGCTGGTACCGCACCGAAGCTTTTAGGGCCGCATTTAGGACCGGAGCGTTTGTATCCATTCGGACGACATGACCTAGCCGATGGCGCTGAATCTTTATTCGCTGCGCTATGTCTATATCGCCGTAAAACTCATTAATATTACCAATCCGTCACCAATGTGCAAAGGTCCAAATCTTCTGCGGAGACTTTCTCTCAAGCAATCCCAGGGTCGACTAATGGGACATTGTCATCGTCCAAGCTTCCGCGCCACACGTTAGAATGGTAACTATGAGAGCCTTCTAGAGTGAGGTCTTTGTTGTTGTTGTTGCTGTAGTAATAATGGAAGCCCTGTCTTCGTCTAACTCATCTAAGGGTAGGCCCAGGAAACATGCTGTTTCGACAGGCTGGGTCTAGAGGTAGAGAGGGGTTAGATGAGTGGGTTTAGAGGGTGAAAAAGTGGTTAGTGTCGTGCGAGGTGCCTTCACATGCCGGACATATGTTTAGTATATCGGGGTCAATTCTGGATAAGTAGGAGTTTAACCTGCTACAATATGCAGAGCGTAATTGTGCCAGTTTTACGCGGGTCTCACGGGGAAACTGGAGCTCTTCATCTGCTCTAGGTCGGAAGCTTAAGAAGGTGGTGATGGTCTCCTGATGAATGTTTGTCTAAACACTGTCTGGTCCAGTAGATGTCGGTCTGTTCGTCCACGAGGACTTAACTATGTCTTACTACTACCAATGATGCCAATATCGTCAGCATATACCATTTCAAATTTCCGAAACCTAAATTTCTTTGAAAATATTCCGAAAGTCTCATTTCTCAACTTAGGCAAAATTGCGTAAATAGAAAATCATTAATATTAAGTATATGTATAGTAATATCTCGTCTTACGTTTTGGCCGGCTCGGAAAAATCGCGAAGTACATAAATTTCAAACGACGTGCATCGAGTTTTCAGTCTTCCATATGATGACAAAAGCAAGGTTATTGGGTATTGTTTCAAACAAAGAATGGTGCAAATTTAAGGGGTTATATAGAGTTATTTAGAATTTTAAAAAAATCGATTTTGTTTTATTTTATTTTCTTAATGTACGTATATTTAAAAATACACACAGAAAATTTAATATCGTTCCGGTGAATAGTTTCGAAAAAACACGCAAATTTGAAAAGGTGTTTCAGAGTGCTTGTAAAGTGCTTTTCAAACTTTAAGCGCGTTTTTCTCAAAACCGTGTTTTCAAAGTCCGATTGGTCTCAAATTTTAACACGATCTTCTTAAATATATTTATAGAAATTAATCGAAGATTTTTTTGCACCGATACAAATTTTTTTATAAACAATTTAAGGCCGAAATTTTGGTCAAAAATCGATTTTTTTCTTTGTGAAACCACCATTTTGTCAAAAAGATTTATTTTGCTTATGCCTTCTTAGTTGCTATGCCTTAGTTTCTAGATTTAACATTACTGCCTATTTGGTTTTTTAAATTCAGAAGATCTTGTTCAGAGATATGGTGGGCACCGCAAAACGTCTTTTTTGAGAAGAGCTCCCGGAGATCAGCTGTAGCTCCTTTCCAAATAAATATTTTTATTAATACTAAGACTTAAAATACAGTTGCAAGGTAATATAATATGTGTACACATTTTTAGATCAATAGCAAAAATTCTGGAAAAGTCGCTTTTTTCGGCCTGAAAAATGTATAGTACAAAAAATACTTAAACATTCGATCTAATTTAAGTACGTTTCAAGCTTCAAAAAATACGAGAGATGGATTTCAGTCCTAAATAGAAAGACTTATGATATAAAAAAGTAAAGCATAGGAATCGAGTGCAGAGGCCACAAACACTTTTACGACGTAAATAAAGACCATAAATCGAGATATTACCGCATTGCAATTGTGTTCTCACCTGACGCATTCCCAAACTGTTTGTCATTTCGACCGTCAGCGACGGAATTATTCTGGCATTATTCACATATACATCGCCATTGCGATTTTTCGTTATATACAAAGATGGATTACCACCCATATCCGACGGTATGACCTTTATAAGTTGATCCTGCGTCATTGGGGTCGTTGCTGAAATTATGTGAAATGAATACTTATGCGTGTGTACAATACTACATATATACATGTATGTAAGTGTGTGTATAACTAAGTCTATTAATTTGTTAGTTTAATCAATTTGTTTGGTGTGAAATGTGTACCACACAACAACAAAATAATAACAACAATAAACAAGTTCATTTCACAGTTGAATTAATTTCGTTGATTACGCATTGTTACTCACTTATGTGATAGAGCACATGTGTGGGTCCATGATGGCGCTGGAATGCAGCATTCGTAGGCACAAACACTGTGCATGGCCGCAGTGTTAAAGTGGAATTCGCAATAATATTTTGCTCTAGTAAACTATAAAACTGCAAAGAATAAGAAGAAAATATAATATAACAATTAGTATTATCCAAATATGGGTTATGCAAGCTCATTTAGGTATGTAAGTTCATATGTGTAATGTACAAGGTGGCGCAAAATTAATCATCCAATTTGGGGTTTTTCACTAAAAATAAAAAGAAATGATTTTCAGTGAAGGAAATATTTATGGGCTCCATTGTTTGTATGCTGCAGCTGTCTGGTTCACAACTGTCAAATATGATTGTTGTGCGACGCCATTTGCAAAAACTACAAATCTTCCGATAGGGTGATTAATTTTGCGCCACCTTGTATAAATTCGCTTACTCTACAAATAAAAACGTAATTTTATACATTAAAGGGTATTTCTAAACCAACATAACTTTTATGAGTAGTAAATGCTTGTAACAAAAATTTTCCATTCTCCGAGCAGATTCTGTAATCCACTTTCGAGTGAAAGCAATTGCCGTATAACTCATAAAAATTATAGTTAAAAAAATAACGACGTAAAAGTATAAACATATGTATGTATATGTATGTGTATTAAGCTTGATTCCCAGCAAACAACTTATTTAGCAAAAAATATTCCTTATGGACTGAGTTTGCATCTCCAGCGAAACGGTTTGCTCGATTATGTACATATAGAGGGGGTGTTGAAAGTCTATAAAGAATGTTGAAAGTCTATAAGGACTTTTCGCCATTAGTTAATACAGTGGGTAGATGGGTTTTAGACCAGCTTAAGGAAAGCATTCGTGAAAAAAGACCTGGGTCTGTACACCGTGTCACAAGAGCATTTTGACAATAGCTGAAATTCCTGAATTAGATTTCAAATTGTTGAAGCGTCCACCGTATTCACCAAATTTGGAACCTAGCGACTTTTATCTGTATTCAGGCCTAAAAAATGCAAGCATGAAAATCGTTTTTCATCAAACGTATTTTACAGCCCTTCCAGATTCTCACTTTAGGGATGGTGTTCATAAAATGGAATCTCATTGGAGCAAGTATATTGATGTCCAAAGAGACTATACTGAATAATAAAGTGTATTGCAAGCCATAAAATTGTGTTTTTCTTATCGAACCGCAAATTTTATTGAATAACCTAGTATCTATTTAATTGCGAATTTTTTTAAAGTATGCTAATTTTTTGCCAATCTCTTGCGGGAATATTCACTATGATCTTTAAAATTAGATTTTTTTCCAATAATTATTCCTAGATTGCGTTGATTTTTTCATTTTTTTATTGTTTATTTGTTATTATTAAATTATTTATTAATTTCTAACCATTTAAGGGGTAGTCAGAATTCAAAAAAGAACTGATTTAATTATACAGGGGTCTCGGGCACTCCGGAGCAGATAGCAAAACTTTAAATGCGTTTTTCTCAAAACTATGTTTTTTGAACTGGTGATCACTATAAATTAGAAACCGCTTGGTAGATTTATCAATAAAATGTATACTGCTTTTGAAAAACATAAGAAACTCGAGCCTAATCGAAGGATTTTTTTCTTCAAAATTTCGATTTTTTTTAACAATTAATTGTCGGTTTTTTTCTCGAACATCTGCAAAATATTTCCTGAGGCCGTCATATTGTTAATTTTGAAAAAAAGTTTCGATCAGGCATAAGATTATTTATTAATAAAACGAATTTCTCTTGTCCGATTGATGTTTGCTAAAGTCAAGTCGAAACATGCTGTATTAATGCTATATTCGTATTTTTGTAAAATAAAGCAATTGACTAGCACTGACTACCCCTAACCCCTTAATGACCGCGTCTATACGAACTACTATTTTATTTTTACATTCTTCTTCACTTTCTTCTTCGACATCAAGGTGTCATCAGCGTACAGTATTACTATTTTAAATTTTCATATAACCATTTCTAAATCATCTATATACAAAGTAAATAGTATAGGTCCGAAAATTGATCC
>JAYXIM010020963.1:0-80770 GCA_037575425.1 Anastrepha fraterculus | reverse complement strand
TCATCTCAATGTCTTCGTGTATTCTAAGATGCACTACGTTTGGAGTGGCTACAATTCAGATATCTCGACTCACAGTTTGTGCACACGCCTGAGAATGGCATGTTTGCTTTCTGCGTAACTTTATCATGAGCATATAATCCTTTGCTTCAATAAGTTAATGTTCGAATACATCGCTCTTTTGCCATGAAGAACGTCACAAGCCGAGCAATTTTTTTGAGATAAATATGCAGAAATGAGGATATATTTACTTAGCTTTTATCAGATTAATTGCCATGTATTCTGCTGTAATATGGTGGCGCAGAACTATGACTAAGTGTCTGTTTCTACAGACTACAAACTAGTGTTTCTACAGGCATTACGGGCGCCATGAGTACAATGAATGTATGGATCGGCTCTTAATGCTTTGTTGGATTTGTTACCTCTGGATTTAGCAATCCAAGAGAAGGCAGTGGAAACGATGTCTAGAGTAAATTCATTTGAATTGTGACACGACGATCGGAGTTCTGGACGCAGAGAGTTATTTAAACGGTTGTCGGAGCAGTATCCTCTGTTTTTGCTTAGTGATCAACTGATGCCTGGATTCTCTTTTGGAAAAAATTATGCCCTTTGCTTGCCGATAAGGGAGCAATGAACAAATAAAGACAGTATCTTGGGGAGTTCCCTAAAAACGTACTAGATTGACGGCTACAAAGACTAAAAATGGCAATGGAGCTGATTGCGATTTAGACAGTAACTTTACAGATACTTTATTGCTCTACGTTTAATGTCAACGGTCCTTCGATCAGAAGTATTTGCAATACCTAAAATTAATACTTAACACTGAATAATTCACAAAAGGTGGCGAGGACATAAAATCAGGGTCTGTAGTGACAGTCAAGCACCTGGGGAGAGCTTAGAAACTGCTCGCAGCTGATCTAAAATGTAAGCTCGCAGGAATGCAAGTTGAGGACATACTCGGTTAAAAGATGATTGAGCTTGATCTTATATCGAGTGCGAGGACACTGTTCAAGGTACCGAACTGGCTAATAAATTGGCGAGCTGCGGTTCTTTGGATTGTCCAATTTGATCGGAAACAATTTCAGAGACTAACATAGTAGGAACTGTCGAGCATATTAAGGTTTTTATTAAGGGGTTAGGGGTAGTCAGAGGCCCGAAAAAATGATGATTTTCACGAATTTTTTTTTGCTACTTAATTAATTTATTTAACAAAAATAAAAACATAGCATAAAAACATCATGTTTTAACTTGACTTCACCAAAATTTCAAAAAAAAAATTAATAATTGCAAAAGTTATCGCTGTTTGTGTGAAGCCCGTTTCTCCAGAAGTCCCTTGCGGTGAACATCACAAGTCCTTGCAGATTCATCTAAAACCAATCAGACAAGAGAAATTAGTTTTATTAATAGATAATCTCGGGCCGGATCGAAGCTTTTTATTTTTTTTTCAAAATGAACAAAATGGCGGCCTCAGAAAATTTTTTCCAGATTTTAGAAAGAAAAACCAACAGCTAATTGTTAAAAAAAAATCGAAGTTTTTGAAAAAAAAAATCCTTCGATCAGGCACAAGTTTTTTATGTTTTTCAAAAGCTGTATAAATTTTATTGAAATCTACGTAGCGGTTTTTAAGTTACAGTGTTCACCAGTTTGAAAAACATAGTTTTGAGAAAAACGCATATAAAGTTTAGCTATCTGCTCTGGAGCGCCCGAGCGCCCGTTGTAAATTGTTGAATAACTCGAAAAGTATTTGTCGAATTCACTTCATATTTTTACACAATATTTTTAAGATGTTATACTTTAAGAAAATGCAAAAAAACACAAATCGATTTTTTGAAAATTCTGACTACCCCTAACCCCTTAATAAAGCAAAACAATCAAGTGTTTCTTAAAAAAGTCTGGCCAGGTGGCAGCAAAATTCCTTCGTATACAGAGAAGAAGTGGGCAACAAGTCGTGATAGGACTAATTAAGGGGAACAGGCCACCGAAGATTCCCTGTGCATATCTTGTTTTGGCGATGGTAATAATACAGATGTTGTTGTTGTAGCAGCATAAGCAGTCCTCATACATATAGGAGGAATGCTGCTGAAGTGACAGTCCTCGACCGGTTATAAATTCGGTTCGTTCCAGTTATGAAGAACCGACAGTTGTGGGAACGTTAATAGCACAGATAATTTTATCTGCCACTACTCGGCTTTCACCAGACTTAAATGGCCCATTTTTGGTTTGGATAAAGTGAGAATGAACAATTTACATTCTCTTTTTCTCGATAAACTGCTAAGATGAATTCCCACTTCACCTGTTTTCGTTTCCTTTAACTCCTCTCTCTAGGGCCTAAGTACAATGGGTAATATGGCCAGACTGCTTGGAAAATTTCCGGCCAACTACAATTCCATTTAACGGCCGCTGTTCCCCGTAACGGCAGCTCCTTCCTCATTTCGAAAGAATGAGAATCGATGATGCCTTCAGTGCTCTATGAGCTTCGCGAACAGATTTATTTTTGTTTAAAGCAAATTTCCACATACCATTGGAAAGCGTTGTTCTAGCGTTAAACGATCCATGATTATTTGCCAAACCTTGAACAGAAATGTCAACAAAGTTTGACATTCTCAGCTGTCAAACTAAAGTTATCAATATGGATAGTTGTCACGCAGTTAAACAAAAACACCCGATACACACTTAGCGTTACATAACATTAGAGCAGAGCGCGGGGAAACACTCGACTGATTACAACTCTCATTTTGGAAAAATCCAATACGAATCAATCAATCAAAATCAATACGAATAAAGCATGAAATGTGGTATTACAAGCAACAAAATTAATTTAAATGGTCAATAAAGAGCACAGAAATCAAAAATCTACAAATTTCTAGGTCATGTCATGTGCCGTTATGTATAGATATACTAATCAGTTACATGTAAAGCTCATTATGCAGATTAAATTTGTGACAGCTCTCATGGTATGCCATGCTAGGCTACATATGCACAAGACTTTTGACATCCACAATAAAAATTCAAAAAATAAAAATCAAGTTTTTGAAACTTTAGACATAATAAATATCTCAAACGAAAATTCTATGGAAAAACAAGCGTACGTCATAAACCTTTTTCTGCGAATGAATATGAAAACACCCCGCAAAAAAAAAATGTTTACCTACATCAAATTTTTACCTACCAACAGGGAAGTGTTCTCCAATATGAGGTTATGAGGCCGTTAGAGCAACATTTAATTAAAATGAAATATTAGTTTGGAGAAAAAAAAATCCTTTATTTTCTCGGTAGATGGCTAAAGTGATTGACATCTCGTAAAGTGTCGCTCAACGAATTTACATTTTATGCTCGTTGACAAGGTGATATTTCACACTAAAAAAAAGTCTTGTGCTGTGTTTTGTTTGTTCCATTCAGTTGTGTGTTAAAGGGTGTTAAAAAATCAAGGGAAGTCAACAAAGAGAAAATTCGGTACACTTAACAGTTTGTCTTTGGTAAAAGGGAAAATGCAAGGCAGTCCGCTGAAATGGTGAATGGTGTTTATGATGCCGATACTGCAACAGCTATTTAAGTGCATTTTTTGCAATTGTAAGCCACTTGCGCAAAAATGCTATGCAAAAATAATGAATTTCTTTTTTCCCAAACTAGTATTTTTTTACTTGCAAGTAAATAATATTTGTTCTGTCAATCGCTGTAAAATTAGTCACCCATTATTGCACAAACCAACATCGCTTTTGACGCCTTTTTGTTAACTTTACATTAAGTGTGCTAATTAATTTTTACAATCAGTTGGCTTTTACTATAGCAAACCACGTCGAAATTAATATTTTCGAAGCGTGAAAATTGTATACTTTAATACCCCTTCGCTATGCATTTTCCATATAATTGCCGCACATTGCCAATTTCATGCTTCAGACGAACAATTAGTCGCCATGTATGTACAATATTGAGCTGAATATTCTTACCCATTAACCTCGTATATGAATTAGCATAAAATATATTCACATAAGTGCTATTGTGCGGCATACTAAATGTGATGAATCACTTCAATAAATGCTCAACATGGCCACAACAGCGCAAAGTAGTTACAGCTACAATTGAGATGACAAATGATCGCACACATTGAGATGTGGGCAGATTAATGATGTTGTTGATGCTGATGATGACGCTGGATGGTGCGCTAGAGAGAGCGAGCACTGAGCGGTGGTATAGCTGAAGTCGAATGGTGAGTTTTTTTTCACGAGGGATAATTGATCTCACGGCAATACGTTATGATTGGTGTGTAAGCTATTCATACCAGCTGCCTTTGCAGGCAGAAGAATACAATAGAAGAAAATAAATTTGTGTGAAAAGCTGAAAAATAAGCAACTTCATACAGGTTTTTATTACGGAAATGATAATTCCGTATGAGTTGCAAGTTAGCTCAAGTTTTTTGAGTAGAGGAAAAAGAAGAGACACAACCTTTTTGCCGATTTTTGTATAAGACTGTAAATTTCAGGAAAATTAAATAAATTAAATTTATACAGTGTCTTGAAAGATCATTGGTTAAGATTTTGGCATACAGTTTAAATCATAATTGAAGAAATTATAAGAAAAACATTTTATTCCGTGTTTTTAATACCATAAATAAATAAATATTAAATAACCCGCTAAAACAAATTTTTTTCAGCCTGTTATTTGTATTTTTCAGGTAAGATGGGTATATTCGCCGAAGACTGATTAATTGTTATATTTTTTATAAAAAATATGACACATAAAGCCAATTGCAGTATTCTTTTGCAACCGACCTGCATAAAGACTACGAGTTGTAATCTGTTATATTTTGTGTTTACATATGTACTTACAGTTGCTCAATTTTGTTTCGTTCTATTTGTTTATCCAGCAATTGGACGTTTCGTTTAGTAAAAACAAAAACAAAAAATTTTATTTTTTGCAGGTATTTTGTTTTTGCAATTTATTGGCTTGAGTGTCAAAGTTTCAATCGAAATGTAAACAAACAAGCGAAATAACAACCAAAAAGTAGATCACTTTGTCATTGAAACGACCAAATCGCAAAAAAAAAATCAAAAAACAAATCTGCTCTTCTACTGCTATCACCTCGTATGGATGCACCTCGGTTTTATGTGTGCATTCAGCAAATTGACATTTAGCTGGAATCTCCCAAGTACTTTCTCAAGTACAATAGTCTCTTTTTTACTTACAACACTATTAATTAGGTCTCATGCAGGTAGGATGCGAAATGTATGCAGCTGTTATATGTAAATTTATGGCTTTTCTATGCCATGGAGTTTGTTATCTCAGCTCAATACAAGATATTGTAACTAAGTAAATAAAGTTGCCAGACTACGGAATATTATAAAATGTATCTATTTTAGAAGTTTTTATTTGTTTTTACCATATGATTGGTTTTTGTCGAAGCAATAGGCGAAAAAAGGTTGTTCTGCCAAGATGAGTATATTCGATATAAGCGGGTCCTTAACCCTTAAGTGACCATAAAATATGATTATTTTTAGTATTCAGTTATGCGTCACCTATTTTAACTGTATATTTTTTCCGTAACATTTAAACTGAATCTTGCCAAATAATTAAATTGTATGATCAGCGCCACTTACTCAAGCTATAATGCAACTGTGGCGGTGAAAAAAATAAGCACAATAACGGATTTGTTTTTTTCTGCCGGAAAAAAAAAACAAATTAGTTTTGTAAGAGGTCAATTATTGTGCATATCATAATCTGCACATATTTTTTTGTTTTGGTTAAGTAAAATTTATAAATGAAAAAATAGACTGCACAGCTTTTCTTCGACGAAATGAGTTTTTTTTTTGTGGAATGGCTCCAACTGCAACTGCAATTTTGCATTTACTATGAATAATTCTGTTTTTTTTTTCTTCGAATTAAAATGTAAATAGCCTTAGATGCATAGTAAAGTCTTGTTTTACATTGATTTCTGCAAAACGAGGCGAGATTTTTTTAAAAAAGAGGTCCAAATAAAAAAAAATAGTCCTCCGAAAAATATTTATAAAATAATAGATATATGTATACTAGACAGGAAAAATCTATCCGTTCTGAATTGACTAATTGTGAATATATAAAAAAAAACTAACGCTTACACCCTTTTTGGGTGTTTGGCCGAGCTCCTTCATCTACTTGCGGTGTGTGTCTTGATGTTGCTCCTCAAATGGAGGCGACTACAGTTCTAAGCAGACTCCGAACCGCATATGGTTTTTATGAAGAACTTTTTCATGGCAGAAATGCATTCAGAGGCTTGCCATTACCTGCCGAGGGGCGGGCGATCGCTATTAGAAAACACTTTCATAATTTTGGTGTTTCATGCACGGAGACTCGAACGTATGCTAGGTACGTCCATCACATTCGGCTACGGCGGCCGAATATATTATATTATATACAAATATTCCTTCAATTAAAATTTAATGTCAATCGGTCCAGATCTATTCAGTTAACGAGTTTAGTCGACTTGAAAAATTTAATTTCCGGTAAACACATTTAAATATTTCCGCTCGACATGTTTACCACTTCAATCCTTTGAGCCTGAATTTTTTTGGCATTGTGCAAAAGAACAAAGTATCGAATTAAATTCATTACTCGCTTCATTATCATATCATATTGGCCCACTAACGCAATCAGCATGAATTCGTGTGTCAAATAAGAATTATTGATTAAGGCTAGGCAAATAAAATCACAAATAGATTGTGCGGCTAGCTAAAACTTGATTTGAAGAGAGCTCACGTTGAGTTCCAAAAATATTAAAATCTATTTTGAAGGAGTAAAGAAACACAGGGAGCTGAAAAAGTTCCGTTAAAAAAGTACCTCTTGAAATACTGAAAAAAAAAATCACTGAACATTGTTTTAAGCACAGTGGTGTCCAGCTACCAGCAGTACCACCTCAAAAAATTCCCGGAATATATTCAGAAAATTCAAAATACAAGTTTGTTCCTCAAAATAAATATTATAGACTTAAAAGTACTCGCCATCAACTGCAACGCACTTACGCCAACGGTTGATCCAGCTCCCGAAACATTTCTGCAACTCTATTTTCGCTATATATTCTCAGATCCGTTTTCGATTTTGTCTTTGAGTTGTTTTCCCACAAATCCTTTCTTTTTGGCTATTTGCTACACATAAGCGGCTATTAGCCCAAATAATATTAACTGTATGACCTTTTGGCAAAAAATTCGTGGTGTGCAATACTAAAGTCTTTTTTTTTTTGGTCTTCGTTCATTCGGAGATTTCCACTCACTTTCCTAATGTTTGGATTGCGTCCCGTTCCCAGGTTCGTCTCTGGTAATAATGCGTTTGATGAATATTGGGTCGGATTCAGCCTTAGAAAACACATCTTTGCTGATATCAACGCGGTCCCTTTTTTGCATGAAATTCAGGCTCTTTGGACATTACATACAATAATCTCAACGGACCCACATGTAATGTTCAAGTAATCTGCCAGCTCTCTAATGGTTAATTTGTGGTTTTTTTGATCAACTTTTCTTTCACTTAATTGATGCTGTCGATGGCAACAGCTTGCCACTACGTTCGTCATTCTCGATGTACTCACGATTCTTCTGAAGCGATCATGCCACTCATAAACGGCTGTTTTGTTTAAAGTACCATTTTCGGAATAATTTCCCAACATTTCTAAGGTTTTAGCACCAATGAATCCATTTTTAACGCAACATTTAATTCAAATCCATTCTTGCAAATTCAAATCCATTTTTACAACTCTACAACCTCGCAAACATGTGCAGAGGTAGATTTACTCAAGCCGGCGTAACTTTTGCAAATTTCAAGCAATGGCGATACAATTTTAGTGAGAAAGTTAATCACAGATATGCCAACTTAACAAAAAAAACAGAACTAAAAGTAAACGACTTAGAAGGTCCCCTGGCAGTTGCTTCGGAAACTTCTTGATCAAAATCGAGGATTGCAAAATTCATTTGCCACTTGAATGTCCAATTTTTAGTAGTTACATCAACAGTCACACAAGGAAGGTGTGACATACACATGGTTGTTGCTGCAATTACTTGTCAAGGACGGATTTTGGTGAAGCTATAGTTTTAAGGTTAGTGAAAATTTACATACACACCCATCGCTATTTTTAACTCAAAAATGGCATATTGTTACATAATATGAAAAAAAAAATAAGATCACAAAATACGCGCAAGGACACAAACCCAAGATTGTAATCACTTCATAAAATGTACGCTTCATCGAAAGCTTGTAAATTTCTTAATGCCGTTGGCGTATCTGCTGAACAAAAGGAACGAAACATACATACATACATATAGGAAAAAGTCAGCTGCTCAGCATCAATAAAAGTTTGATAACTAAAAATTGGGTATTCGAGATTTCAATAACACATATGAACAAATGTTAATTGAATGGGTATTAGTTGGATAAACATTTTTTGATTTATTACCGCTGGAGCATCTGTATGTATTGTATATGTAAAGGGTCTTTCAAAAGTGATGCCTAGATGTAAGCGGGGAATAATTCCTAGACGGTACCTTTTTCGTCACTTTTGACATTTGTCAAGTGAACAGATGCACAATTTTAATCTTGGATAATTGTACGATAGAGCAAAGCGTTAAAATTGTTGAAATTTGTTATGCAAATGGTCGATCTTTTAGAACAACATATCACAAAGTTCGTGATTTTTTTGGTGGAAATAATTGTCCGAAAGAGTCGACAATTCAGAGGTTGTTGAATAAATTTCAAGAAACTGATTCTGTCGAGGACGGAAAAAGGACTGGTAGACCAAACACTGGACGATCTGTTGAGAATATTGCTGCTGTAGCGCAAAGTGTGGCTGAACCATTTTAAGGGGTTATATACAGTTAGAAGGCCGAAAAAAGCAAATTTTCTATTATTTTTTCTGAGAAAATTTTTAAATTTATTGATCTAAAAATTTGTTCACATATTATATTATCTTTTAACTTTATTTTAAGACTTAGTATTAGTAAACATATTTATTTCGAAAGGAGCTACAGCTGATCTCCGAGAGCTCCTCTCAAAAAAGACGGTTTGCGGTGACCACTATATCTCTGAACTGGATCCTCTGAAATTAAAAACCAAACAGATTTCGTTAAAGTAATGCGAAATCTGGTAATTAATCGAAGGAATAAGCAAAATAAATATTTTTCAACCGATAAAAGTCACTCGATGCTCCTTTCTTCGACAGCCTGGGGTAGTGTGTCAACCTAAATCCCATCAATCTTCTCGATTACATCAACAGGTGTGGTTGGCTGTAGATATCTGCCTGTTAGAGGTCTCATAATGGTATCAAAATGGCGCTTTAGTGTTACTTGGGGAGTGCCGGAGAGGTACGCCAACCATTTCACCTATCTATTTTAAAGCACCATCTAGGCGCGTCTTTTGCAAGACCCTTTACATATAAGCACATACATATTTTTAAAAATATAATAAACGGTCGGTTGGGAACCTTCAAAAATATGAAAACAAAAGCGACATCCAAATAAATTGTCAACACGTCTGTGCCTTCAAAGCTTACTTAAATACATGCATACATACATACATACATTCAGACCTATGTGAATATTGTACAAGCGCCATATACAAATGTACCAAATGTATGTCAGTGCTGATGTACTAAAGATGTTAATATTTTTCAATCATAAACCTTTACGTTATAAAATACATAGTTTTTTTATTTTTATTTCTATCACCCAACATGGCGCAAACGTGCTATGTAAGCAATTCGCATGCGCGCCACACCCATACCCAACAAATGCGCCAAAGCGCTGACTTTTAAAGCGCAATGGAGCCATAGTCAAGCAAAAAAAAATATTAAAATAACAAATATTTATTTATGTGAAATATTACAAAAAAAAAATAAAAATTTAAGAAGCAATGAT
Source organism: Anastrepha fraterculus (assembly GCA_037575425.1). Lineage (NCBI taxonomy): Eukaryota > Metazoa > Arthropoda > Insecta > Diptera > Tephritidae > Anastrepha > Anastrepha fraterculus. Next base: position 70,904 of record JAYXIM010020963.1, on the reverse strand, counting down.
GTGAGTACTACGGTTGCCATAACAAAAACACTTTAACATAACAAATGAGCGTTTGAACGCCTGAAATTTGTTCTCGCCGCTAATTAGGTATTTCAAGACACGTTCGAAGCATGCAGGAATGCAATTCGAATGGAAATTTAATTAAAATTGGATATATTGTAAGTACATTTATGCATAGGTACGAGCGCTGTTATTTTAACGGCGAAAGGCTGATTATGAAAAAAGCTTAACAATAATTGCTTGAACTCTGATAAAAGAAAAGTTCAGTTCAGATCGCAACTACTACTAATTAATTAATAAAATAACAGAATAAGAAAGAATAACAATTGAATCTTAATAGAGAGAATAATAATAAGAGGAGTCAGGGTATTATTCAAGGGCAATAGAAATTCGACCTAAATATTAAGCCTGTTGGCGGAGGAGTACCAGAGTTGCTAAATTATGGGGAAACCTATTCACGTTCCGTTTCTCAACTTTGTATATGATAACAGTATCAATGAGGGGGAAAGAGGTCATATTTTTTGTTCTTATTTCATAAGATAGATTTGATTTTTATAAACAAAAAACAAATCTGCTGTAGGTGGTGGTTGGACTCCGATTACGGCATTCGGGGGGCGGGAGCTTAAGAAGGTGCTAACAGTCTCCCGGTGAATGTCGGTAATAAGGAGTTTTGGAGTTGACAATTTCAAGCGTGATAAATTTTACTCTTAGTGTACTCTTATTTACACAATCTTAGAAAGATCAGATTTGGATTATGCTTGCTTTCTTTATCAGGTTACCATACCAGACATGCTATATAAACTCGTTTTAACTTAAATGTTTTTCAATCCAATTCAATTGTTTTAGTCTGCAGCTAACCTTGTCAGTAAGTAAGTATTGTTCGGTTGACTGAAAAATAACAAATATTTATATATTGTACTCTATGTGCCCATTTACACGAGGAGACATCTGGAAGGGAAACATTTTGTTCGGGGGTGAAGGACGGCCGCCGAAGAGAGAAGGGAATTTGTCTCCTGTACTAGCGACACGCTTTTCTCTTCTTTTTCGTATTTCCAATCTTAAAGCAATTTTTGACAGTTGCTTCATTTGTTTTCTTCTTTTGTGGGAGAAGGTTCTGAGTTATGTGTTGGTTTTCAAGCAAACAAAAGATAACAAAGATGACAAACATCCGAACACTGCTTGGGAAATGCACGATTATTTTTGCTAGTAAAGTAGGTATAATTTAAAATATATTATGGGGCATGTTTATGTTGAATTCTAATTTTCCCCGCATTTCTAGATACTCAAGTTAATTTTAAGTTAATTATTTATGTATGAAGTATTTTTAGTTAAATTTTTTTTATTCAAGTATAAGAATTTATAAATATATTTCAATAAAAACAAAAAACCAATTATTTATTATTTAACCAGTTTGCATTTTTAATTCATATATTTAAGAAATTGTTGACGAACGTTTTCCGCTTTACACGTAAGCGCGTGCTAGAATATATCCCAACCAGACGATGCTAAAGTATTAAATGTCAAAATGTCGCGGAAACATTTTTGCCCGTGTGTACGCGAATGAAACATCAAAAGAGAATTTCCAGTGTCTCCCTTCCAGATGTCTCCTCGTGTAAATCGGGTCTATCTTCGCATAACTGAATAAATAAATAAAATAATATGTACCTAATATTAGGGGTCTTCACCACGAGCTCGTTGCTGCGTTGCTTGGCAGTTTTACGTATATTTTGTTTTTTGTAAATGCAACGAAACGACCTAAACGTGAAGTAATGAAGCGCCGCGGTGGCAAGCTTGTCAATTTGATCGGTAGTTGGCAAAATAAAAGTCAGCTGTTTGACAATTGACATTTAATAGCAGACGCGAAGTTCACGTTTAAAATATCAAAAAGTGAAGGAAAAAAAATTAAGTAAGTAATTATTGTATTGTTGAAAATTCTGTGGAATTGAATGGAAAATTTGCATTGTTAGGTGAATTTTGCAAATTTTGTTAAGATGCAGACATCTATTTATGTAACTTTATTCAAAGTAACTTGCCCGGCAGCGCAATTGATTAATATTTATTTTCTTTTTCGCTATATTTCGCAATTTAAGTTATTTAGTTATTGTTGTTTGTTTTAAATTATACTTGCATATGTATAATGAAATTGCTATAAATCAGCTGGTGCGAAAGAGCATCGCCAAACTATTATAACAGAAATAATTCAAATAGATCGCTCGCGGCAAAACACATTTGCCGAACTACCAACCAACAAAAAGCCAAAGTAATGAAATTGTTGTTGAGTACCTCTATTTTGTATTTGCGCTCAATTTTCTCTTGTGCTTAATTTTTTTTAACTGTAATCAATAATTTTGACTGTGTGGGCACGCACTGTTTTAGCTTCTTATCTGCTCTGTGGTGACTTCTATTTAATTTACTTTTGACTTTTGTCAAGTTTATTAAAAACATATGTATATACATACATAGATACAAGTGTACATTGATAAAATTAGTATGGGCTGCCAGACAATGATTTCAGTACTCTCAACAACAACAATACTCTCAAATGCAGTAGAGGGGCGGAGATAAAGCGCTTCGTTGTATTATCGGCAAATTTTTTATTGCGGAATGAAATCGAAATTTAAACTTTAGATTTTTGTTAATTGTTAAACAAATTGAAAAATGTGTTTTCTCGGCATTTTTTAGCCTGTGTGACGCAGTAGCTAGTCGAATGTAATCGAGACTAATAACCTTTGTTGTTGGGTGTGATATTTGTTTTTCCAATTGCTGTAATTCAATATGTTGCTTGAGTACTGCGAGTGTGTATTTTATAAATGTGTGTGCAAATATACATACTTTTTAGAGCATTGGCATTCGTACTGAGAAACATTTCCATATGTGTTTGCATGTACAGATGCCGGTATATTAATTTATTACGCAGGTGCATTTAAAGCGGTAAATTCGCAGTGAAGCTTAAACAATTTGCAGCATTTAGTAAGTTATGTTATGAAAAAGCACAGACCCATTTATACTAAAAAAAAATTAGCAAACTTTTACGTTAATACAAAACGGATGTTAATTTGTAAAGTCGAAGTCAAAACAAAATCACCTGCTGGCATAGAAATACATATATCCCAAAAACAACTCTCAAAGCTGTGAAGATGGCCAGTGAATTGTGAGAAAGCAATCAGTTGTTTGTGTAGGTTAAGAATTAAAGAGATTAAATAAGATAGGAAAAGCAGGAAGATTTATGGATTTAAATATAAAATAAAGGCCCAGCGCAGTGACGAATGGATTCCGGGCAAAAAACAAAAATACCTAAATAAAAAAAAAAACGTACGTAATCAGCAGTCAGTATTTCGGTCAGCCCTCTAGTATATCAATAAAAATTGAAGTGTCGCGCATAAATAATACACAGAAAGATTAGTAAGAGTAAAACGAATTAATCGGCTTATACTTGCATTTCCTCCGAAATGAGTCATCCTCACAAAATTTAGCTATGATGAAAGCGAGGCATTTCTTTTTTTCTTTTTTTTTTCTAACCAAAATCAAAGTTATTAACCTTTTCAAAAAAAGTACACAACGATATAGTCATACAGTGCATTCAATGATTGATCATCTGTACCATAAAATCTTTGGCGTCATTGGCAGTAACATCGAGTCTGGCAGAGTCGTAGAGATTTGGCATTTCGGAAACACTAACACTTTCTGAAAAAGCTTCGTCCGCATTATACGGATTCTAAAATATCGATTAAAACTATCCAACTGTCCACCACTAGTTTCCTCAATTCATGAAAAAATTAAACGGTCAGAGCCGTTAGATCGATTCGACGTTAAATTGAAGCAAAAAAGGCCAGATTTGTCAAGGAAAAATTGCTCATCTGCTAGGAATACACAATGCAGTGGCAATGACTAAATTATGGGAAAAAGTTTGCGAACTACCTCATCCTACGAGTATTTCTCTTTTCCAACTAGTAAGAAATGACTCGGAAGTAAAAGATTTGGTAGGTCATGAGGGCCTCCATAATTCGCATTTTATGAACGACTTGATCCATAGTTGTACAGACTTTAATATCAATAATAATCATGTGCTTATATGTATACGTAAATACTTACAGTTTCTTCTGTTTTTCTGTCAATTTGTAGTAGAAGGCACGCCTTAATGCTAACAAATCTATTTGTAATAGACTAGACAGATTGTGGCGTTAATCAGGATTAACGACTTAATTTGGAATTATCTCATGAATTAAGTGCAAATTATGCGAATGAGCAACTAGATTTAATTCTCATAATTTCAGCAGATTAGAGAAATTTTCGATTTTAGGAAGATTTCTTTGGCAACATTGCCGAAAAATTACAGTTAATATCTATTGAGAATGAAAAATAATTAAACCATTAAAGAGAAAAACAAGAAATACTGGTTGCATTGATAGTTTGCACTAACCCGTTAAAAATTATATGTATTAATTGTTTTGATATTTCGGAGCAGTTTGTGAATTTGCAATTTAAGAATTTTTTTTAATAAGTAGTTATTTTTTAGTATCAGGGCAGCTAATACCCGTATTTGTTGCCTGCGGTAGATTTTTTACTGACAAACTATCCAATAGGCAAATCAGCTGTTCACTAAACCCAGGCAACAATCGTCTGTCACACTACAATTTTAATCAGAAATAACTGCGCCGGTAATACCTATTATCGCATAGATTCAGAGTATTTCTGTGAGCCCAACTTCCTGCTCTACTCAGTCTGGGAACGATGCCACCACTTGATAGGCGGTTTCATCTTCTTTCCTACAGAGCCTGCCAGTTCCATTGGAACATATTCTCAGATTAGTGAGATGATAATCCAATCTACAATGCCCTATAAGACTCTCCGTGATGGTTCTAAAATTATTATTTTTTAATTCCGTAGAATCTTTAAATTGATTTAGTTTAAAGCTACCTATCATTGATTCTGATTGCGATAAGCTAAGTAGATTGTCGCATTATAGTCTTCATTTTTTGCTCTACTGGCTGAATAAGAGAGGAGAGTTACCATATCTTAGGCCACAAATTCGCTTTGGACCTATAAATGGGAGACCGCTCCTTTCCTGTCTAATTTATATGGCATTTCGTCCCAGTAATTCGTATGTGCTTTGAAAGGATGACTGAAAAATGATTGTTCTGGTCTAAGAAAACATTACGTCACCAGTTTTGGCATTGGGAAAGTGTTGAGGACCTTGATAGCTGCCTGGCTATCAGTAAGGATAGTAAAGCTTCTGTTATTACAGTTGCGTTCATGGTTAAAGTGAGAGCTTTTTCCAATTGGGTAGACTTCTGCTTCTTGCCTACCCGTTCTGAGTATCTTTTCTTCGGTCCGCAGATATATTTTTTCGTGTGCGATGTGTCTATGAACCAGGTTATCATATTCTAGTTTATCCAGATTTAGGTTTTAGAGCGTTAATTCTTAAGTAAGATATTCCGCTATAGCCGAATGGGTCGGTAGTAATGCCCTGGGTTTGAAATCCTGGGCATAAAGCTCGAAATGATAGAAAACGTTTTTTAATAGCGATTGTCCACATAATGGCAAATCTCGGCGGTATAAAACTATACATAGGTCTCTCCATTAGTGGAAAGGAGGAGGAGCTCGGCCACATAACCAACAAAGGATGCAATCCCAATATGTATATGTCTATATACTTATATGTTTATATATAAAGTATCGCATGAGTGACAAGAATGTTTACGGATATACCAAACTGCAGTTAAGCCATGGGACCGAGCTTGTGTTGTATAAAGATAACCCCTGTTTGATTCAGAACAACCTCTATAAACGGTAGACTCTGAAATGTATTGATATTGATACGCTCTCTCACGCCAATCATTACTATAGAAACGCAATACATATTTTTTTTAGAAAAATGTATTTATAGTTCTAATTTGCTAGTGCCCAGGTTTATTTCACCGCAGGTGTATTTTCGCTGTACGTCATCGCTATAATGGATTAAAAAAGCACTCAAAACTAAAATGTTGTCTTGTTCCATATACGAATTTTGTTTTTCGACTCGCTATCATTTTCACACCTCATCAATAACCTCAATGATGTCAAAACAAATATTACGGTCAGTCTCTCTACGCTCTTTTGCTCTTCTTACACGTATGGTCAGCAGAGTTGGTGCCTGGCATGACTAATAAATTAATCACAATTCTATGACTACGCATAAAGTTGCCTAAATAAATATTCCAAATAATAATATGTTGTTTTTAGGTATTACCAACTTCGTATCGAGTGGATTGACCCAAGGTCTTCAGCCTATTAATTATGACTGAGCTATGGAAAATTTTAGGAAATTGAATCCAAGAAATATGTACGTACAAATATGAGTTTAAGGTTATTTTAATTAAAATGTAAATTTTGTAAAAACGATGTAACCAAGTGCATATGTATGGATGTATGTACAAAAATTATTGCTGTAATTGTATGCATGTAAATTAATATAATTAAGTCTACAATAGATAAATGCGTGGGCAGTATTTTATGAGCAATAAATCGAGATTGTTTGCTCATCATTTTCGCTTTTTGTTCAATACTTTAGTTTAATTTTTTTTTATGCCTGCATACATTTATAATCAGCTCTTTGTCACTAATGTTGTCTGCAAGTGACTGCTACGAAAAACGACAGAGAGATGAGAGTTTTTGTGTAGACATTATTAAGAGGGGCATTATCTAAGGTAAATTTCCAGAAAGAAGGCGTTGTTAATAGAGAGAAGTCGAAAACATAATCTAGAGTTTGTGGAATACAGTTCGAATATCGTAAGCCTGTTGTTCGGTAAATAATGCGTTTAATCTGAGGTACACCCGTAGTACTGTGAAACATGGTTGTGCTAGTATAATAAAGCGGGGCAATGCCAAGTCAGAGTTAATCAGATATATAAAATAGATGAGCTCATGGGCATGTAGTATACACACATCCATCTCCGAATGAAGTGATAAACTTAACGGTTGCATGAATTTTTCAGTAAGGGGTTAAGGCTAGGCGGAATTAAAAAAAAAATTAATTTTTTTTGCATTTTCTTAAAGTATAATATCTTAAAAATATTGTTTGAAAATTTTAAGTAAATCCGACAAACACTTTTACAGTTATTCAACAATTAACAAAGTGCGAGCAGGCGCTCCGGAGCGTTCGAGAGCAAGTAGCTAGCAGCAGCTGCAACTTTAAATGCGTTTTTCTCGAAACTATATTTTTTGAACTGGTGATCACTGTAACTTAAAAACCGCTTCGTAGATTTCAATAAAATGTATACTGCTTTTGAAAAACGTTAACAACTCCTGCCTGATCGAAGGATTTTTTTTTTAATTTTGATTTTTTTTTAAACAATTAATTGTCGGTTTTTTTCTCGAAAATCTGAAAAATATTTCCTAAGGGCGCCATATTGTTAATTTTGGAAAAAAAAACTTCGATCCGACACAAGATTATCTATTAATAAAACTAATTTCTCTTGCCCGATTGATTTTGGATGGATCTCCAAGGGCTTGAGATGATCACCGCAAGGGACTTCTGGAGCTTCACACACACAGCGATAACGTTTACAATAATTATTATTATTTTTTTTTAATTTAGCTATTGACTGACGAAACATGTTGTAAAAAAAAGCAATTGATCAGCAATTGTGAGTCATTAAGGACATTTGAACGTTACATCATAGTCGGCGACTTGTCTAGCAGGTAAGGGAAAAACAAGAAAAAAATTAAAGGTCAACAAAATAGTAGTGTTGAGTAATCCTTGAAAATTGCTTACGTTAAGCTAAGTTCGGCTATGGCAAACCTCCGAATGTATTTCTGCCATTAAAAAGCTCCTCATAAAAAAAAATATCTACCGTTCATAGACGGCTCCATTTGTGAAACAACATCACCTAAAAAAGGTGTAAGCGCCAAATAATTTATGAGTTAAGTTAAGTAACGAAAAATATGTCTAAACTGGCCAAAACCCTTTGTACGTTACGTTAAGTTAAGCCTGGAATAATCAATCTACAATCTAATCATGTAATTTCTACTCAATTATTCTTTCTTGTAATATATTAACCTGGCTTTAAACTAAGTTAAGCTAAGATAAGTCTAGACTAACTGGGTCTTAATAATCAATCGGAAATGCGATGAATGCGAGAGAAGTAAGAAGTAGCCACAGTAAATACAATATATTTATGAAAGATTCACCCTAAACTCAAATTTTATTCCACTACATTTTTTATACAACACAATTAGGAAACAAATAACATTTTTTTAATAAATTATCAAAATCACAATCACAATAGTACTTGCTATTGTAGTAATAAGCTCCGCTTTGTTATATTTCTGAACTTGAACAAAAATACTTGATTTTCAAAGACACCGCGGCGCATCGCTTTCAAAACGCAAACAAAGCAAGCTCGTAAATGTAGACTGCGTTAAGTGATTTTTTAACTTTCCTCATTCTACTTAAGGGGAGGTTCTAGTCAAAATCTACCAAAAAAACTAATTTTTTTATATTGCTTTATTTTCATCCGTAATGTCTTAAAAATGTGTAGGCAAAAGGATATTTCGCTATCTAATTAATTTTACGAGTTATAGCGTATAGACGAGAGAGCGCGTTCGGCCGAAGAACAGGTAGAAGCGCGCGCTCGGAGTCGCTTCGTCAAACCTTAAACGCGTTTTTCTCGAAACGCCGTTTTTTGCGTTTGCCGGCTCAAATTAAAGCTTATTAAATTTAGGGAGCCTTCAGGAAGTTTGTTTTGTCAAAAAAAAAATTTTTGTAGTGTTTTTTAACGATAAACAAATAAAAAGAGGCAAAACAGGTGTGGAGGCAAAAAAGGTGGTGCAAAAGCTCCCCTTTTTTTTTTTTTAAAGGGTTTTTTTAGAATGAAAAAAAAAAAATTGACCTAGTGCCACTATGAAATATAGCTCATAGAATAAAATGATATTCAAAGCGTTAAATAATCCCTACAGCAAAAGCATTTCAGACTTGGCATCAGCAATATATTGTCGAGTAGTCATCGAGTGTCTCACTTCTCGCCTCAGCTCCAACGCAATCGACGAAGTGTGGAGGCATAACATTTCAAATAGAGATTCATACGCAAGTGGCACGCAAAGTAAGCGCACTTGAAGCGACCACAAAATTGGCAATAAGGCAATAAATTATTTAACTACGAGCAACAACAACAAGAGTAAGAATCTACAATAATAACAGATAGTGCTAACCAATATACGCACACACATGTATGTATGTATGTAAGTGCCCAAAGAAGCGAAATGAAGTGGTTACAGACATTTATAGGTAGCGGCATACATTTGTACGCTTGAAGTACCTATAAATATGTAATATAAGTCGAATCGTCGTCAATCTTCCACTCAGATTAAAACGTTTGCAAATTCTGTCAGTCACGGCTACGAATTGCCCACTCGATTTCGATTGATGAAGTGGTCGATTGTATTCACATAATAAATATTTTTTGTTGGGGCAAGGGTAGATGTTTGTGGGCGTGTACCTGTATGCCTGATGTGGGGAAAATGAACTATTATAGAACTAGGGGGTAATTCGTGAGGGAATGTCGTTTTAAACTAAACTGATATAGTTTACTTTTGTAAAGTTCATTATTATTATCTGAATTATCATTATTATTTCAATAAATAATACATAAAAACACCCGTCCGCCCCTGTCCTTCAATTTAAAATATCGCTACAATTGAAAGGAGCTAAAAGCAATTGAGCCGATCTACAAACGCCCCATCCAATTTTTCTCTACTCCCCCACCTCATGAATACCATAAAAATTCTCAGGGTATTTGTTCTCTTTTGCCCTTTTTCCTATCACAAACGAACTTCGAAGAACTCGTGTTAGGGGAAAAAGTAGGCAACTGGAATGCAAAAAAAAAACAATAAAAAAAGTGAGAGTGTGATGGCATTCCTACACCAATGGGTGAGAGAGAGGAAGATTATAAGAATTTAAACTTGAGAGCACAGTATAAAAGATTATAAGAAGCTGAGAGTGAGAGAGCAGTATACAAAATTATAAGAATTTTAACTTTCAATAGAATGCTTTCAATGCCCAATAGTTTTTTAAGTCAATATCTACCGACTAGAGTTACTTGCAAAATGATGCAAGGAAATCCTGGAATAGCGAGAAGATTTTATAAAATCAGCAAGGAGGAGGTTAAATAACCGGCGATAAATAATGAAGAGGGCATGAATGATTTAGCAATATTTATTTATTTTTTTTTTGCGATAATCTGGTCTTAAAAAAATAAAAGTTTTAATTGTATACATTTTGTGTTAATTTTTTATTAAAATTAATTTAAGCTATACATAGTTGGGAGACCACTTTGCCTTTCAAAAACTCAACCATCTGATATACGACTTTACAAAAAGTAAATTGAGACAAAGAAACATATGTTTTCCGATCACCCTTTGATACCCACCATCAGCAAAAAAAGCGCAAGGCTGCACTAAGTTATAAAGTGTCATTCAAAACTGACGTCTAGATGTTAGTAGTGAATAATTCCTAGACCTGGTACCTTTTTTATGTCATCTTTGACATTTATCAAGTAAACAAATGTAGAGAATGTTTTTAGTGATCTGAAGTAGAAACTGTAAATATGTTAAAGATAAATAAGAACACGAAATTTCGAAGAAAAAGTAAGCAGTTAAAAAAAATTTGACGCAAATTTGCTTTACGCACGATAGGAAAACGCGTTCAAATTATTGAAATTTATTATGGAAATGGCCGATCTTTAAGAACAACATATCGCAAAATTTGTGATTTTTTTTGGTGGAACCAATCGTCCGAATGAGACGACAATTCAAAGGTTGGTTAATAAATTTCAAGAAACTGATTCTGTTAAGGATAGAAAAAGGACTGGCAGACCAAAAACAGGACGTTTTCTTTTGAGAATATTGCTGCTATAGCGCAAAGTGTTGCTGAACCACCTTCAGCAGCGATATCTACCAGGTAGATAGATTCCTATGAAATGAGACTTTCAGCTATTAGTCCATAGATGTCGCTGGGAGTGTTATTTAACCTTCCCAAATGTCTTGTTTTTTTCGTCTGTCATCTGCCAACAATATTCAGTTCATTGTTTGTTACGTTTCATACAACAATGCTTTTTTGTCGCTCTTAAAAATGTCGAATTTCGTGCCTTCAAACTACGATTTGCGGACATCATGAAACCACTTGTGAAATGCTGCTCTCCCGGGAAGGAAGAGGAAGTCTTTTTTGCATCGAATCGTTACGGGTGATGCAAAATGGGTGTATTTCTCCAATCCCAAGCGTAAACGATTGTATGGTCCGCCCGGCCACAAGCCAAAAACAAAGGCCAAACCAAATCGCTTCGGTTGCTACGAAGTTATTAAAACCAGGTGAAACAGTTGACGTTGCACGCTACCAACGACAATTGGCCGATGTGAACAGCGCTATACACCGAAAACGCCCAGAATATGCCGATCGGCGTCACAAAGTATTTTTTCTTGATGACAATGCACCGCCACATCGAACAAGAGCGACCCGGGAATTTGTGGAGACGTACGATTGGGAACCGCTGGTGCATGCGGCTTACTCACCAGACTTGACGCCTTGCGATTATCATTTGTTTGCATCGATGGGCCACGCGATTTCCGAGCAGCGCTTCAATTCTGACGAAGAAGCCAAAAAATGGCTCGATGATTGGTTTGCGGCCAAAGATGGTAAATTTTTTTGGCGCGGCAGCCACAAATTGCCTGAGAGATGGGAAAAATGTGTCGCTATCGATGGCTATTATTTTGAAGATTAAACATGTAACCATTTTTTTGTTAATAAACGTTTGAAATTGAAAAAAAGTCTCATTTCATAGGGTATTCCAGTCCTGTAAATCCAGGCTGAACTATGTATATCGGTGGACATAATAGCCTGATGTTGACTTGGGTCCCGGGACACGTGGGTATCGCGAGTATTATTATTATTATTATTACTGATTGGCTATGTGTGCACTGCGACCTGAAGAGATCTATTGTGCAGCCAGACATAGCCTACTCAAACGGTTTTAGGCTGTTAATAAATCCTAAAACTGCTGTAGGCTTGATTTCTACCAGAAGCTTTGGATCTATAGCCCTATTTCCCAGGTAATTTAGTCTACATTCGCTGCTGGGCAGTCGCATAGAACATGTTCTGCTGTTTCTTGTGCCTCTTTGCACAGTCTACAGGAATCGTTTTCTATCACACCTATCTTTTTCATGTGATAATTAAGTTTACAGTGTCCTGTTAGTAGTTCACTGTAAAGTTATATGTACTTTCTGCTTATGTTAAGGATTGCTTTTGCCTTTATCCGTACTGGATCTATGAGTCTTTTCGACTGCCGCATGCCCGATTGGGCTCCCCGGTAGTCTATTTGGCCTCGTTGTTTATGCTCATGTAGAAAGGCACTTTTAAAGCTGTTATTTACCCCGCAGAAAGGTTCAAGACCTATGAAGGGAGTGTTTGCCCCCTTTTCGCTAAAGTTCCTCAAAGACAGAGTTTATGTTTATAAACCAGTATCAATTGTAGCTTTAAAAGGTAACACTCGACGCGAAATTGTCGGGATAGAGCGTCAATACTGATTAGGTTAGTGTATTCTAAATTCTCGGATGTGGTTCTAAGTACGCCAAAATATCATAGACAATTTCACTAAAAAAAATCGGCATAGCAAAAGTCGGGTGTCATTTGGAAAATATCATTTATCATTCATCGGATATATTGTAGACCCTCTACTGCATATGCCAATAAACAAATCTTGAATTCTTATTTAAAATATGTGTGTATTTTGTTCGAATTTAATAAAGAAATGCCCTCTATTATTGCGAAGCAGCTGACACTTGATGTGTTTCGCAAAACACGCCGACATCATAAAGGGATTTCTAACTGCCGCACTTTAATTCAATGTAGTTATGGACTAGCGATTTAGCAGACTATCCTATTTTTTACTCTCTTGAAAATAATAAAGTCTGGCGCTAAAAGCTGTTCAGCGTCGTATGTCGCCAAGGCTTAATGGCTCAAAATAAAGTCATACGAACTGGGCTAATAGCACAGCGATTTGTTACCCAAATGCGAATTAACTTAGTTTCTTTTTATTTCTTTTGTAAACAGTAGTTTGGTTTGTTTTTATTAAATACATATAATATAAATTTGCCAAATACATACATACATATGTAATTGAATTTACTTTTGCTTTTCTTTTCATTTTTCGGTGCATATTTTTACTGCTTTTTATTAATATTGCCATTTATATGCTGACCACTTACATACATACATACATACTAAAAAAGAAATTTACGTGTGCTGTGTTTTTTTCTTTCTTTTTCTTTTCTATTTTCATTTAATTTTTTTATTTTTATTTTTTTTTATTGCCAAAAATTTGGGTCTATGACTCATCGGCCTCGGCTACGAGGCATTTCGTGTTAATTTCAAACACTTGAAAGTGAGTGAGAAATTTTTCGCTGCAATCAATACCTGAATAACTAAGTACTAACAGAAGTTATAAATATTGACGGTAGTAATGATTTAGCTGTTGAAAAGTGGGTTAATAAGTTGTCTAAAATTTTGGCAACCTTTACTTCTTCAACTTTTTCTTTGATCGTTTTGCTAGTTTCCATTTTACTTATATTAATTGTTATTTATTCATATTCTTCCGAAACCATTTGATGAATTTTTGAAGAGTTCACGCTATAACTGCTCGCTTGCAAAACGTGCGCATACATACACAAATCTTTGTAGAATATACAAACATACATATATCCATTTTTAACCGGCACTGCAAAACTGGTTAGCCCAAGAGTAGAGCGAATTTGCAAAGTGTACTTTATCGATTTTTACATTTTTGACTGACTATGCGGTTTTCGTTATACCCGAGCGCTCTTGTGCACAGGGGTATTCAAATGTTGTTCACATAACGGTTGCATATATACATATTTATATAGTAGATACCAAAAGGCACAGCCGTAGCCGAATCGGTTCGAATCCCCATGTATGAACATCAAATAATAGAAAAGCTTTTTCTACTAGCGGTGCCCCTCTGCCATGAAAGAACTCCTCATAACAAAACATTTGTTATTCGAAGTCTGCTTGAAACTGCAGGCCCCTCCATTTGTGGAACAACATCAAGACGCATACCACAAATAGGAGGAAGAGCTCGGCTAAACACCCAACAGAAGTGTACGCGCCAATTATTTATTTATTTATTAAAAGGTTTCGAATAATGATGACCCTTTTTTAAATGAAGCAAATTTCTTCAACTTTGGTAAAAGTGTGTTGGGGTAGCAACCAATTTAGAGTAAACATACGACTACGACTAAATAAAACTCGCTCAAGCTTAGTTCACGTATTGCTTCCTAATTAAATCTTATTCACCATTTGAATCTGGCAAAAATTTAATTGAAATCGGTTAAAACCGACTCCACTTTTTATATGTCAACGTTAAATTTCGATCCGTCCGTCTGATATCAAAACTCTCAAATTCTCATTGTAATTCTCATTGCCTATGAGTTTGTTTGATTACAAAAATTAACACTTAGCCCACATTAAACTCTACTAATAGGTGCGTGGGTATATACTTTTACAGTTCGGTCCGAACCGAATTTAGTACCTCCTTACTTCTTTTTTGATTTCTTTGTCGCAATTGTTTTGTTGGTTGACTGAGAAACGACTCCTGCTCGCTTTTGCAGTGACTTTGTTTAAGGGGTTCGTTGATATGCTATGAATGCACATGCATGCATATGTATGTATGTATGTGTGGCAGATGTACATACATGAGTAAATTTGGCTCATCTATCTATTTATACATATGTATGTGCGTGCATACTCGTATATGAAGAGCCACCCGCTAACACACCTTGAGTGCTACTCGCAAGTAAACAACTTTTAATATATAATTCAACACCTATACATACATACATACTTATGTGCAATTGTATGTTAGGGTGACAAGACATTTTTTTAATAGCGCAGTAAGCTTGCAAAATCAGCAAAAACCAAATAATATTCCATAGGATTTGGCTGAAAGTTGGTGCGTAGCCGTGTTTTATAAACTGTGAATTTAAAAATAGATTTAAAAAATGCAAAATTCAAAATGCCGGTTCTTCAATGATGCGCTTAGTTAATAATTCTTTTGTATTTGAATGAAACTTGAAATTTAAAATTTTTTTGTACCTCATTACACAGTGCAACAAAAAAAATTAAAAATTGTTTAGTCGCGGGGACCATAGCTCAGCGTATTTTGCCAAATATTTGTATCAAAAAATTTTTTTTTAATTTTATGCCACCGCAAAGTTTACTGTTTACTTTGAAATGTTGCTTATGACTTTACCTTAACTCTTGAGCTGCAGAACTCCGCTTAATAATTCATGTTTTATGGAAAAAACTGTAACAATGTTGCTATTGCTATGTTGCCTGTGCCCAAAAGTGCACTGGCTAAACCAAGTCATCATTGATCTGAAACATCCCAATATCGTGACGCCTGGAAGAAAATTGAAGCTAAATCTCACACCGAGCTGTAAAGCTGTCTAATGATGATTCGCGTTCAGACTTTAACGCCAACTTCTGCTTCCACCTGCCCTTAGGATAGGTTAGGTTGTAACAGTTGTCCACAATGGGGCACACTCAAGTTCGTCTTTTCTCTCGTAAAACCAATTTGAATCATTCAGAAACTTTATACGGTCCCTGATTTCCACCGAGCTGAGGTTTTAAAATTCATTTAAAAATGTTCAACCCAAAATGACCTTAGTTCCGGAATGACTTTGGACTTACTTCAAGTGACAGTTCAATTTGGCTGATCGTCAGCAAACTTTTAATACTATTTCACTGAACTTCTGCAGTTTCTAACCAATCTCACACTTCCGCTAGAATTTATAACACATCGCCAATATTACATTTACTAACACGAAAACGTTATAGAACGCTTCCGTTCTGCAAAAGAAAAACACCTCAAAGCAAATGGTCGCCTGTTTTTTCGTAAAATCTGGTCATGTCGCAACTGCCCCTCTAGGGAAATTTAAAAAATGTAGTTCTCAGTGGTACTTAACCATTTGTTTGCCAGAAGTTTTCGGAGATAACAGAAAACGAACCGTCGAAGACGAATGATGTTTTACCAAGACACTGAGAGCTCGAAACATTGCGAGCTCACGTATCGGTGTTAGCCGAGCTTTTGAGCACTCAAAACATCAAATTAAAGGGGTCAACCGTCTTACAGCTCTGATTTGCTATCCAATTACTTGTTTTTGTTCCCTCAAGAAGCTGTTGAAGTCTTTAAATAGTTCATTTTGGATTTATCCAGTTCTGTGTGGCAAAAGCGCTTTAAAAATTAGTTCAAGCGAATGCAGAAGTGAATTGACTTTCCAGGAGATTATTTTGAAAAACAATAAAGCAATTTTCATTATCACTTTACTCCGTTTTCATCACTGTGCGCAAAAAATAAAAGGCAATCCTCGTACGCCCCGCTGTTGTCGGGACGATTCATATTTGCGTTCTCACTTTTATTTCTGTCTACGTAATTTATGAAAACGCAGTATTTTTTGCAAAGGTAAGTTTTTGGGATCTGTTACTACAAAATTGACGTTTTAGTACTGCATTTGCTTAGATGTTTTATTTACATACGTCACACACACATACATGTAGGCATAGCACATATTTACATACGTACGTGTAAGTGTTTCATTATGCCATTGCTTGTGCAAAAAACTTTTACTACTATCGCTTTACGGTATCTACATGCAACTTGACACTTTTATCATTTCATCGTTCCCTCTTTCGTTGCATCCCCCGGGCGTTTATTTGTTTTACTTTTAATTGTAAATTTTGTGTGTTGATGTGAATAAACCAGACGTTAAGTATTTTTGTGTGTTTTAACTTATTTTATTTATTGTTAGGCATGTTTATGTATGCACTTACACATACACATATACATATGTATATACTAAGTGCATGCACAATTTTAGCACATTTCGCAAAATAAATGAAATAAAATAAAAATAAGACAATTTTGCAAAAAGTCTTTTACTATTCGGCATTTTTCGCTATTACGGCGAGTTTTCGTTGCTTCTATGCCGGGTGCAAGCTGATTTGTTTATACGCTGCTTGTTTATACGCTACCCAGCAAACAAAGTTTTAAACGTTTGCGAAAAATTTTTGAGACTGGGTGAGGACATAAAACGAAAAGACAGCAAATAAGAATAAGGGCAAAAGCAATTAATACGTGAAACTAAATATACTTTTAAGTTAAGTTACAATTAGGTGGGTGCTTACAATTCCTCTAGCAAGTATAAGCCGAATTTGCCTCTTAGTGATGCCACGGAGAAGTAAAACTCCCCTTCCTCTCTAAATCAGAGACAGAGTTAACTAATTCAAACACCTACCATATTTTCAACTCTCTCTCTCATTTCGCTTGTAATATGCATGGATGTAAGCTCAGCGAGCGCGTCGTCGATTTTGTTTACATATACATACATATGTATGTACATCCCGATATATAGTTTTTTTTCTATTAATCAGTCAGTAAACACTATTTCTTTAGCATGTGTCTAATCAGTGAGGAGAGAAGGTAGTTTTCTTACTTTGGGTAGTTTTCTTCCACTTTACCATCATCAATTTCGATCAAAATAGGAGTGGTTTGGATGTATCCCACGAATTTGCCTTAGATCCAGAAACAACATTGTATCAAAAATGAGAGACCTCCTCTGTCTAATTCCCCCTAGTAAGTAGCTCCCTTTAAAAAGTCTACATTACGGTAATTTTTTTATAGTGGACATCAAACTGATTGATAGTTAGGCATAAACAATCTCGCCTACAGCGGCAATAAAGCACATTCAATTTGATATTTACATTCAGCAGTGATTGGTCAAAAGAAAAATAAATAATCGGATTATTAAAGTTTTCATTAGCTAATGAACTTTTTACTTACTCCTCTGAAATGCATCTTTCATTAACGGATTTAATGATTAACTAATTAAGTTCTCAACAGAAGTAATTTAATGGACTTCTGAGTGTGGCAGTTAAATTAATTTATTTGAGTAAATGAAAAAGTCTATTACTTTTGAAATATCTCAGTGATTTTATAGCCTCAGTGGCATTAACAGTAGTTATACTTGTATATCGTTTTTTAATACTCAAGTCTCTCTCCCTCGGAGTTAACTCAACATAACGGGCCTAACAGAGTAACTCATTTGTGATAGCCGTAAAATAAAAGCTCACATTTTTTACAAGAAATTTTCAAGTACTGCTAGAATCTCGCAACTTTATAAACAAAAGTGGTATAGTTCATTAATAGCGTTTTCTTTTTATATGCCGACATTACGAAAAATTGTCATACGCTCTGTGAAAATGCTTCGTATTTTATATGAGACTACAAGAAAAACTCGACACTGCGTCAAATTTCATATTTAATATAATAGAATATAAATATATATTAAATATAATGAAATATACCGATCCAATATATCCATTTTTTTGTAACAATTAGCGTTCTCGTATATTTATTTAGACGAACTTGAGACTAATTTAGGAACTTGACTATCACCCCTGTTCTACTATCTTCTAATGTCGACCCATCAGTAAACTATGTATATCTAGGAGTCAGGTTTGAAGGCGATAGAATTATTTTTCCCGTACGTTTATTAATAAGAACTTGAAAGTTCCTGAAGAGAATGGGTTCAGGAAGAAATGTAATAACCCTATAAAAAATATGAGTATGTCGAAATATGAAATACACATACATACGTTCCACGTAATAAATTTTACATCCATATTTCTAGTGCATTCAATAATAAGCTTTGATTTTGATTTGTGAGTTCATAGTTTTTCCAAATGGAGATCAAAATCAACTTTTTCTTAGAAAGATTTAATTATCCATTCGTTTTTGAACATTTGACGTTTAAGAAAGTGCTTTGATTTCAAATCGCTCTCAAATATTATATTATTAAGCCTAAATGTTTGCTGGGTGCATAGTAACTGTATAAATACACACGTACATACATATGTATGCATAGTAGTGCATATGGCTTATACACTTATTATTGTGTGTATTGTATTTGCGTAGCTCGTGCACTACTTTTCCGCTTGCCGCAGTAATCGTCAGCTACAGGCATAATCATACATTTTTTACATACAGACATACATACATATGTATATGCGTATATCAGTTTGCAGGAGCATGCATAATCTTTATTGTTTTCCAGCATTCAAATTCATTAACTTTTTATCTGTGCACAACGCTGACATAATCTATGTATATACATATGTATGCATGTATGTCTATGCATATGGATGTGTGTTGGTATGCGTGCAAGTGAAGAATTTGTGATTGCGCTGCATTGCATTTTGACATTACTCGCACAAAAGTAATTCGTAGTAACAGTAATAATAATATAAGTAGTAAGAGTAACAGCAACAGCAGCAGCAACAACAACACAAATGACAGCTGGTATTGATTTTTCCAAACGTCTGCGCGGAAGTTACAACACCCGGCACATTGTAGCCCCATTTTTCAGGCTGCACCACCACCCTATTGCCTTCGTTTTTCGCCTTATTTTTGTTAAGTTTCTCTTATGTGTATAAAGTACTTATGCACATATTCGCACTTCTTATTATTCGCACGCAAGCAAATCTCTGCAATCCGGACAATTACATATTTACGTATGTATGTAGGTATATATATTTCATTTCTTCTTGCAATCACTTGCAGTAAGATTTCCCCCTTGCATTATCTCTCTCTTTTTGTTTGTGCTGCTTTTGCTTATCATTTTCTCTTTTTCTTTGTGTATTATTAACATCTGCTTTCCATTTCTCTTGGCGTTTTTTTAATCACACTTGATTGCTGCTCCAATGCTTACATATACACATAAATACACATGCATTAATATTTAATATACTCGTAAATACTTTTTTTTTTTAATTTGCTTGGTATCTTTGCTTTCGATTTACAGAAAAAACAGATGTTAATTAAAAATTTTTAAAATCGAAAGTATCACGTAATTTAAAAGTGCTCGTAATCTCTTGACCAAGTATTATCAGTTTGTGCAGAAAAACAAAAACAATTTTATATTTCATAAAAAAAATAATTTAAAAAAATGGCGACTGATTAACACATAAGCACTTTTGTCCTTTAAAACATTACTGTGATGGGTTGAGTTAATCGTTGCACAGCCAGTCGGATGCATGGAAATAAAAATTTTAATTTTATGGAAGATGGGCGTGGTTTTTTCCAGATTTCAATAGTTTTAAAAAGCGTGCTTGATATGGGCATATGCCATGTGTATACCAGATTTGGTAGGATTTGAAAAAAAGTACATGTTATCATGACCAGTTTTTCAACATTTCTAACTACCAGTGTTGGGCATACTACATTAAATAATAAATGCAATAAACGGGCAGATTTAAAACTACAGATTTAGTGATAATGAAACCCTTATTTTTACCACCACCAAAAAATCAGCGGTAGAGCAAAATGCCCAACCCTGCTACCATATTTCTTTCCTCGGTGTAAAAATTTTAATAAATTGGCTTTAAGTAATTAATTCCCCAAATATTTTGCTTAAAACCTTAGTCAGCTGCGTAAACTTATTTTACCACTCGCCTTATGGAAACAGCAAACAGTATGGATAGAACTTTGTTTACTAATTTTGATGCCTTTAGTTTATGGAAAAGACCCGGTTTATACGGGTTCTGCAGTATTGTGTACACTCTCCCTATAATTCGCTTTGTCAGTGGTCATACTTGTAGATACAACCTTTATAAATCACTGCGGTACTTTAACGCCTTCCGTATTCTGCAACACCTATAACCAAGTTGTTCTGGGTGGGTCCATCCTCCATTTCAGCACTTTGCATATTTCGGTAACTCGGCATTCAAATCAAGACCAAGTTGTTTCTACGAGCCAATGCCATGACGTACTCAATGCAGCTCAAAGTAACTGTTATTGAGCGCAGAGCCATTAATGCTACGTGACTATAAAATAAAAAAAATGATTGTAATAGTCGTGCCTCATTCCGAGCCAATTGTCACAAATTATCAAGTTTTGGCGTTCCTGTATCCAAAAAACTTGCAAAGTAGGGGAAAGTGAGAGCGCGAAATGACATTTCATTTTGAGGGGAAGTTGCTAGTTTTTATTGGATACATTTTTACTAGTAAGAATTTGCAAGTGAGAAAACCAGCTGATCGCAAAATAAAAATAAACACGAATTAAAATTTGCGAATTAAGCCAAATTACTAAAAACTAAATAAAAATGGTGATTAAAATGTAGAATTTAAGTAAATATATTGTAAATAAAATTTATAAAGTTTATTTGAAGTCATATATTAAATAGGAATCGGCCAATGATATAGAGGTATATACATATGTAAGTACTTCTGAACCACAGCCTCCAGTCGCCGTTGCTGCAATTTCCGAAATGCAAATCGAAAGCATTCAAGGTATCTTTTGTGTTTTATGCTTGTACTTCTTGGTTATTAACTAATTTGGTAATATATGGACATATACACATACATACATACATATGTACATGCATTGACGGAAGCGAGGAAAATATGAAGAAATCTGTGATTGCCCCACCAATACAATTGCAATAAAATGTTCTTCATCTGACAGCAATGATGAGATGCAACCAATTACTGTGACCGAAGTGAAATCAATTGTTGCTAAGTTCGTTATTTTGCATTCTATTTGCTTTATTTTTTATGAGGTAGCTCAAGTGAAATTTTTATTTTAATTTTGTGATTTTTCACGCCAACAATTTAATCAGCTGTTCGTAAAACTTGCAAATTGTTACTGATTTTGCGTTTTGTACTTTTTTTTTTGATATTTTCCTCTTTGAAGGCGAATTCTCGGAATTAAGTTACTGGATAATTTTTGCATGAACAAACCTACTAACGATGGAAACCCAGCTTCCTTGAAGTATAAAAAAATTGATGTTGTCGAAATCATTCAAAAATTGCATTGCATTCATGCCACAGAGTTCTTCAACCGATTCACACATTCCAGCTACCTTCGAAGTGGTACTTATTGAATTAAGAGATTTAACCTCTGCAGATTCTTGGTACTCATATGCGCACTTTGCTTTTTTCTCTTAAAAGCCTTGTTTAAACGGAATCTTTGCAGGTTGAACCTAAGCTTGATAGTAAATGATTGGGAATTAAACTACAAATATTTCAGTTAAGGTTAAGTCTTGCTGATATTGCAACTTTGCTGTCAGAATAAATGGAAATAGAGAGATAAGGAGGAGTAGGGGAATTCCCGTAGCAAAAGGCGAACTCCTTTATTGCTGTGAATTCAAATAGGCTATAGTCACCAGGAGAGCGTAGGGTTAAGTTTTTGATAAGAGCTTCTTTAGCTTAGACTCATCGATACAAATGGCGGTGCGCCGTGAATGCGTCCCTCCGAAATTTGTTATCAATTGAAGTGGAGCATACTTCAAATTTGTTAGCACTGTTATCAGCAATTGCATTTTCAAAAAATTAGGTTTGCTATTAAAAATATTCCGGCCGATATTTCAGCTATAACTGAGGACGTACATACGAGTATGTATGTATGTGTTATACGTTGAGTAATACACAATTATATCTCATTAATATCAGCTTAGTTTACATTTATATGAAACACGGATTCGCTTAGTTGGCAACCTTTAATAAATCTTTGTTAAACATCTAAAAATTCAGATATTTTGGTATAGTAATGCGCTATTTCATTTTAAGCATCAGTGTGGCTATTTTTAACCGAAGTTGATTATTTAATTTTCTTCACAAATAGTTTAGTTTTGGTAATTCTAAAATGGTTACTTTATTTTTGAAACTTAATAAAATTGCATAGATGAGAAATTTGTTGACTACATTATGAAATTGGGCAATTTCATTTCACACTTTGGCAATAATTTTGTACTATGAATTGTATCAAATGTATTACCGGTATTGCAATTTCGTATCCAGTGCTTGGCAGAAGTGAATGCCAATTACTTTTGAATTTGAATCGAAAATGAACGGCTGTAAACGGATAGGTGCAGAAGGAAGGTTTTCGCATAAATAATAAATAAAATACAAGAATACACCTCGAAATAAATTGGAGATAAAAATTTCTCAAGGAATATGCAATACTTTCAAAGGAACTATTAAAAAGTAATTTTTGGGTGAAATATGGAGCCCTGGCTAATGGTTTAAATTTGGAATTTTTAATCAATATTTCTTTTTATATTTCATTAAAACGAATGGTTGCGATAATTTTGTATTTAATTCTACTTTAAATTTTTTAGGCCAAGGCGTGTTTAAGCTGAACTTGCTTTCACGAAAGGCATACAATTCTACATATAAGTATTGAAATGTACATAAATAGATGCATCTTTAAAGAAATGCTTATTTTTTCCAGAAAATACTTGAAAACTTAAATAAAATAAAAATTTCTGACCGAAAATTTTAAAAATGTTCTGCTTATCACCTTTTCCCCAAAACTTGGTAATATTTCGCTCACAGTAACACTGGTTTGCATGGAGGCAAGAAAATGCCGAGCTACTAGGGTAAAGGTTCGGTAGAAATTCCACGGCACCATTACATAAAGATATTTGGCTTACCATTCTTTACGGATTTGGTCAGATAATGACAGCTGAATAGCTGGGAATGAATACCATGACCTTACTTTGACACAACTACGTTTCGGATACTGTAGTAGGTTCAACTCCTACCTATCCAGAATCAACCTAAACATACTCAGCATATGCCCGGCATGGGGAAGTACTCCGCACAACACTATTAACCTATTCACTTATTCGCCCCCTTAAGTCTGCTCATCAGATACCCCTTTCTCTCTTTAAACAACATGTATCTTAGGTCTACCGTTAGTTAAGATTGACGATGATGACCAATGACTTCACAGCGCTTAGGAGGGCTTGGTGAACAGCTACTATACCAAAAATAACAATAATCATGTTTGTATTCCAACTATTTATGTATAGGATACATGCAGAAAACGATTTTTTTTTTCGAAATTTAACTGATGCTCAAAAAGAGGGGCGACTACCATATTTTCTTCGAAATTTTGCTCACTCCAATTCAACTGCTAAGTAGTAGGTAGGTAGAAAGGTTAGATGGCAAGAGTACCTCAGGTACACTACAAGTAGCACTTACGTGCCGTTTTGATACCAATATATGGAGCACTACCTGCGAAAAAAATTAGGGCAGAGCTGCTGATGGAGAGGAGCAGAGAATGTGATCTAGGCTGGGGAATTTCTTCAAACCATCCCCAAAGGGCACGCTAAGGAATCTCAAGCGCCTAGTTGCCAGAACCGGACTTTTGCAGAGAAAGTGCTCAACAGTATCTTTCCCCACAGCTTCTGTAATAGGGGTTATACGGAATTCCAAGCTTCTCCGCATGAGTACCGATCACCCAGTGACCAGTGAACACCCCAATGAATTTGAAAATTGAATGACGAGGGATTCCCATAACCTTAAGCGTTCTGTTTCTATCGTATTGAGGTCAAAGTGTTTTTAAATATCACACGATGAGACAGACATACATACATCTGTCTTGCGCTTTTTTTTAGTTATACTGCTATGTAGTATACTGACAATAAATTATCACAAGTTTTCGAAAACTTGGTAGGAAAGCAAAGAAAAGGATGAATTGCGCTCTGAGTGCATGAAGAAATTCATCCCCATATATCCGGGAATCTGTATAGTGGGATTTCCAAAAAATTGTTTCCAAAAACAAAAACGTGAAATATAAGCGAAAAGACATTCGGCAATAAAAAGGATATTATTAGTACAGTTACTGCAGAAGTTACAAAGCTATAAAAAATACCACTAGTTACGTGCTCAAAATCGGCTTAAAAAATATATAGAAATTGATCTAAATTTTATAAAAAATTTAAAAACTATAACTGTCATAGTTATGAAATTACAAATGTTTTTTGACTAGACAAACTTTTGTTAGTACGGTCGAATATTTAGTACGTACTTATGTGCATAAGGCGAATTATGAAAATATTTTGCATATAAATGCATTTCTTTTACACACACATACATCTCTTCATATATAAATATGTAAGTAAATACATTACATAACTAAACGTTTTTATCAGCCTGAAAGCAAACTCTCAAATCACTTCAAATTGCAGCTCAAACCAAAATATTTAAAGAGGCCAAGTTGCATTTTTTTGGCATTCGGCCAGTATTGAAATTTTGCTGTAATGCAAAACTCTAAGTGCCCAATTAAATTGTGGTATGGCACAGTAGCTTGATGGGCTGCGCAATATGTAGTAAGAGAAATATAGCGAAAGCAAAGTGTTTGAGTGAAAGAAAAAGTGGTCAACAAAACGAAGTGGGAACTATACATAAAAATACTTTCTAAGTCCGATTGGCAATTGAGTTAACGAGCTATAAGAAAAACTGGCTAAAAACTCACTTTGCAGGTACTTGCGTGTCTATTTAAATAAATAAATTCATGTACATATTTTATTTCTCATTCAAAAGCGACAATATTGTGAAAATGGAATGAAATGCACAAGACAAGCAAGCGAGATTCAATGCTTATGAAAAAGAAGAAAAATCTGTTTATTTTTTATTAATAAGTATCAATATTTTCAAGCTGTTTTTAGAATAGAACGCAATTAGGAAATTTACGGCATAACAAAGCCAATGACCGATAATTAAATTATACCACTGAGCCTAAATACAGCCTTGGGAAAAAGTTTGATTTCTGATAAATGTACAAATTTTAATTTATTTATTTTGTTAAATTGCTTTCGTGCGTTTAGCTGGGTGTTGCAGTAGCTCAGTTATCTGGTATCAGATTGAGTTCTGTTAATTCAGATCATAATTAATTTTTATTTTTAGCATAAATTCGCAGCTATCGGCATCCAAACATTTTGAAATGATAAACCCTTGGGCGATACCAGCAAAAAAAAAAAACCATTAACTTAATGAAAAATGCACACCGAGCACAATGCGCCGCAGAATGATGCTTTGGGTGCCTGTTCTTTACCACAAGAAGTTTAAATATTTGGATATTCGTTACTTGGAACCATATTTACTAATGCCAATTAACTGGACAAACGACATCAAACTTTTTTCCGCCGTTTTGGCGCGGACCATAAATTGACTCAAATCCAAAAGTGAGCCCCTGGAACGATACATAATTCTTATTCACACAGTAAGTAAGCATAACCTGTAACCAAAATACAGTTCCAAGAGTCTGCAGAAAGTATAGCACGCAGAAAAGTTAGAAATGTCCACGTTCACACGCGTATAAACTCATAAATTTATAAATGTGAATGTGCCTAAGTAAATAAGTATTACCGAAATAAACGCTCTTTCTTTCAATTTATGAGAAATATTCCCATGCTTTCATGTTTTACAGAATTAATGGTGCACTGAGGGAGAACTCCTCTATCGATTTTAGGGAAATCTCCGCACTAAGAGATTGGATCGAAATGAAATATGTAAATTAACAGCCTAACTCTTGTCTGTAATTTGCTCAGCACTTTTCATATGGTAGCGGTACCAGCATTAAAACATTATTGTTTTTTAAATACTGCACTTCCAGAGTTATTAAAATTAATGTTATGAAAGAGTAAAAATAAGTGTGATAGTAGCGGTCGCTCTTCGGCAACCAATGGAAAATCTCCGAGTATATTTCTGCATTGAAAAGTCTCATAAAAAAACCTTCTCTGGTTTGGAGGCGGCGTAAAACTGTAGATCCTCCATTGGTAGAGAAACGCACTCACTGTAAAGATGCACACCACAAATAGGAGGAGAAGTTCAGCCAAACACCCAAAAACGGGTGTAATATCAAATTGTATATATGTATTAGTATATATATAAAGCTTATGGATACCGTATAGCTGGCTTAAAATGTTCAACAGTTTGCTAGCATTGTAGCGGTTAAAAACTTGATAATATAATAGATATTTGGGAATTATTAAATAACGAAGCCATACAGTTACTCACAGCTTATTTGATGCAGGTAATACTTTTTTAGAAAAAGAACATGACTCGATGTTTATTAAATTTAATAAAAAAAATATATATGACTTGTAATGAGATATGTATGCACTGTTTACCACTGTAGAAAGAACAATAACAAGAACAAAGCTTGCTGAAAAAATATGGTAAGAAACAGTTTTTTCATCAAAATATGCGCACAGCTTAAATGAGGCAGTGTATTCTATATTTTCTCTGAGAATGCAATATCGGTGAAATGTATTTTTTCTGTTTAGCTTAGCGTCTTAAGGCATTCTCAAAAAATTTTTGTAAAGAAAAGTTAAAAAAATTTTAATTTAATAATAGGAAAAAAACGGACCTCACTTAGAAGAAGTGAAAACGTTATTCATCATTATAAAGAGGGTAAAAGCCAACAAAAAATTGCAGAAATTGTTGCTATTAGTTCCTCAACTGTCTAGCACATTATATGTATGTAGAAAGGGTTCGACACGAAAACAGGATAGCTGATAAGGGCAGATCTGCGCCAAATAAAATATTTAATGATGCAGATAAAAGGTGGATTTAAGCACTCCAAAATTAACGAACGAGGTCGAAAAATATGTACTTAGGCAACATCTGTAACTCTGTGGAAGGACTGCCTGAAATAAACCATTGATTAATGCTCGTAATAGAAAACAAAACACGGGGACAGTGTGATGGTATGAGGTTGCATGTCCTATTCAGGCGTTGGAAATTTAACATTTATCGTAGGAAACATGAATAAAGAGATATATCGGGATCCACTAAAAGATAATTTAGTACAAAGTGAGGATAAAATGGTCATTAGGAATTTGTTTAGGTTCTACCAAGACAAGGATCCCAAGGATATGTCTGGTATTGCAACAACTTGGCTTATCTGGAACTGCCCACATGTAGCACAGACACCTGCAGAGAGTCCAGATCTCAACGTTATTGAGAATTTGTGGTCAGTGCTGGAAAATAAAATAAGAAACCTCAATATTTTTAATGCTTCTGGTCTGAAACGGGCACTACAGGTATAATGGGATAAAATTAGTTCCGATTATAAAGCAAAAAATTTTAGATTTTTTTCTGTAATGGAAATACCTCAAAATATATTTGATATTTTAATAATTTTTTTGGCTGCATCAAATAAACTGTGAGTCAGTATAGAATAAGACCCGCTTTCATTGTTACCATCAAATATTGATAACCTTTTATCTAATGCAGAGATATATGTAAACATGAGATATTTTTCAGGATTTGTCTAAAGAAACTGAGCCAAAACCTGGACTTTCCAAATATTTTAATAATCACTTAATCAGTAATCTGTGAATCAAGTCTAAATAAAAACGCGCGCTGAGAGTGTTTACCTCATAAGTTGTGTGGAAAGGAGCCTAATAAAATTATATAAATTATATAAACGAATAAATAAGTTAAAAAAAATATGATTAAAAAATTTCACTTATTGCTGTGCTCGCATTGAGATTCTAAAACACTTCCAGTTACAGTTGACGCTCAGAAATCTTAACCTGTTTGTCATTTGGCTGTTTAAGTTTTCCGAATTTTTAAGATTTCTGGACGTTTTTTAAAATCGGCTGAAAATAAGCTGAAAATCTTATTTGAAGCAATCATTGACAACTGCAGCGTATTGCATTAACTTTCTTTAATGTTTTAGTCTAAAAAATAACATTTCATGTGTTTGAACGAGTGAAGTAATCAGTAAGAATACATTGTTTTTGTGGTTTCGATAATTGTTTTTTAACGATGTCTGAACGCAGTTCGAACAAGTTTGCCATATGCTTATTTGTGCATTCTACATTTTGCTCGTTCCATTTGATTAGAGTGTTGACCGCACTTATTGCATCTAAATAAGGAATGGGTTGATTCGAGCAAACAGCTTCACCATCCGCTATATCTTCATCACATTCCATTTCTTCAATATCGATATCATTCAAATCACCTTCATCGATCATATCAGCATTCCATTCCTCAATTTCATCGGTTGATAAGCTGGTACCGACACCCAATTTCAAAAGTAATTGTCTAGTGTCTTCAATTTCACGCTCATAATCAAGATTTGAAAGCAGCTCTGACAATGGCAGATCATCTTCTTTATCAAATTGGTCATCGTCCCAATTTAAAATTTGGTTCCATGCCTTCTCCAATACGGTTTGGGGTAAATCATTCCATGCTGACTTCAACATTAAGATTGCATCACGAATTGAATGCCTTTTTATCATATCATGAACCGAAGCATCTTCTTGAGCGACAATATTCGACAACAGCATATTTCGATATTTCAGTTTTGCTATTTTTATTGGATTTTGGTCCATTGGCTGGATGACGGCTGTCACATTCGGTGGAAGGGACATTGCCACAATATTTCCGTCGTCAGAGCAAAATGAATCAATCGATGAATGTTATCCAATTATCCAATAAGAGAATTGCTTTCGGTGGAATGTTGTTTTCGGCACTAAAACGTCGCACCTATAAACATTAGCAATGAATTCGAATTAAAAAAAGAATTATTTTTTCAACAATAAAATTCACTTCTCACTTCTTTGACGAATTCGTTGTGGAACCAATTGCTGAATATTTTTTTTGTCATCCAAGCATTGGCCGAATGATCATAGTTTAGCGGGTTTTGGAAATTATTAAAACAGCGTGGTTTTGCCGCCTTTCCAATGACAAGCGGTTTGATTTTATTTGATCCATCGGCGTTTGAACATAACATAAATGTAATGCGCTGTTTCTGAATTTTTCGTCCTGGGGCGGTTTTTTCGCAAGCGGCAACGTATGTTTTGTCTGGTAAAAGTCGGTAAAAGAGTCCCGATTCGTCTGCATTGTATAACTGTTGATTAGTGACATTCATTTCATTCATTTTTGCGCGCAAACTATTTATAAATGGTGTAATTGAAGTGGTGTCACTAGATAATATTTCCCCACTTCTTTTTTGTCTGGATAAATATCCGCGAAAAAAAACTTTGCAAAACAATGACAAATAAATCAATGTTTACTTCGATTGAGCAAGTTCACGCATTAGCAACATAATTTATTGTTCGCTCAGCCGATTTGTATGGAACGCTCGGAAAACTTAAAAAAATATTAAGATTTCAGAACAGTACATTATGCGCCAGAGCCGTTTAAGTTTTCTGGACTTTTAAGATTTCTGAAATTTAAGATTTCTGAGCGTCAACTGTATAAAGAAATGCTAAATATGAATATATCAATATTTTCGTTAAAAAACGCGCTATAAGGCAGCTCTAAATATAATATATTTCTTTTATCAAATCAATAAAAAAAGTTATTGCGTTTCGAAGCACTTTTTAAATATAACAGTTATTACAGTTGCTTATGACTTTTTATATATAGCAGTTTCAAAGAAAAGTTGTAGAAAATAGGATTATTTATAAAAGGTCTTAACAAATTTTATATGTTCCTCAGTTCACAGTTCACGACCACTAACCATTTCTTATTTTTAGAATGGGAGCCGTGTTATACCTCCCACCACCCTGAAAACTTGTGTTTAAGTTCACGTTGATGTGGTTTATTAAAAGGAAAATTAAATTGCACCCGATATTAAATGCACGGTTGGCTCTAATTTTGGCCTGAATTTACTGTACCATTTACAATTACATATATTAATAAGATGAATTCATTATTTGTTTGAATACGCCTTTTAATTATTTATTTATAAAATACTTAAGCGCAATTTATTTTAGAAATAACGGAAGAATAATCATATTTCATACGATTAATAAAGTATTGTTAATTTTTGTAATTTAAAATACAATGAAAGCAATAAATTTAATATAAAACATGAACATTAAACAAGATGCATGGCTTTATTTTATTACTCATTGCTGTATTTCCATGGCTGTAAATATTCACCCTCCTTATAAGCATTTGCTCTCTCTCTGCTAGCAGGTAATACAGTTTCCTAATACACGCTTTTTGTTGCTGTTTGCCTAAGGCTCGCCGATTAGCTCAATTTAAATATCTAATTAACCACAACAGTTTCATATTGTGCTTTTAATTACAAATATTAAGTTTACTGCATTCTAATGCAAAACAACTCGATGCGCATTCATTTTACTAACCAGATGCATTCGCGTAATCGCTGCGGAGTCGAGTGACATAACCTGCAAAAGTGGGCGACAAGTGAAGAAAATCGTGCCCACCATAACATTTTGTAATCGTTGTTTGTAATCACGTAAAATCACGACTATTGCACACGTACTAGCTGAAGCTAGCTAACGAGTGGCCGCTTTCGTGGTCGTGGCAACCGCTCCTCAATTACGTTTGTTTTTGTTTTTTTGCGGCAAAGAACAAGAGAAAAAACAAAGCCGTCACAGCCACCTGCTGTATGGAATTTTCTTCCGCTTTCCTATTATTTTTCACAGTTTAAATGAGAAGAGTAGTTTAAGCGATTTTTTTTTTCATAATACGATTTTTTTGTTTGTCCTTGAACATATAGTATGTATGTAGACACAGAGGTGTGTGGCGGCAGATATGAAACTTATATTTTTTCCATTTATGAGCAAAATAACCGCATACTGATATTTTGACCAGTTTTGACTATTTTCCTCTTATTTTTTCAACTCATTGTACAACAAATACCATATAAATCAAATTTTCAAACTTTGTACTCGACTCGAGAAAATTCGGAAACATTTCATCGAAATTTCATTTTTTTTAATGTAACGAATGCACGAAATTTCTTTTTATATAGACAAAATGCATAACATCGACAGGAAAAAATTATAAAAAATCAACAAGAATTATGAGCTACTTCATACTTGCACTAGAATTTAATCAGCTGTAAAAATATGTACCCAATTTTTTTAAATTTAATTCAATAGTCCGAAATTGTGATGAAAATGTGTTGAATTAGTGTAAATCTTATACAAAGTGTGAGACATTGATTTGTATGATAATTATCTACAACAATGTTCCATACTTTCATTATTGAGAACTAAAAAAATAAGAGAAAAATAGTCAATACTGGTTAAAATACCTCATTTCTATTATTTTGTACTTAAGTATATTTTATATCCATTTTGAACTTCTTGATCATGACTTCATCTGCTCATATGCTACTTACAGGTATATGCATATATGGACTTGCGGTAGTGTTTTTTTTTGTAAACTGACGCTCCTTTACCCCTTCCTTATGAATTTATTAACTAACCTGGCTGCGAGAAGAATTGCGCATTTCTAATTATGTTTTTTTCCGCCAATCTATGTATGTATGTACATCAGACAAATCAGAAATTACACACACACACATACGCGCATATGAGAAGTCATTGCGCATCCCAACAATAATTCTGCATTCTCCAACCAATATCCTCCACAAGCACCCCCTCGCCCACTCACTCGCTTGCAGGTCTCAAATAAATTTATGTATACTCACGCTTTCTACCACAACAACAATCATGGGAATATTTTCAGTTTTATGTACATACATATCAAGGATTTTATTATTATGGGCATTTTATGTATGCATGTTTGTTTGCATATGTGAAAAGTTTGTTAAAAGAGTTTTACATAATTAACACGATTTTTAATACGAAATATAATAACATATGTACATATGTATGGATTTGTGCATGCAAGATCTCATATTGGAGTTTCAAACGACCGCAATATCGATTAGTCCTTACTAATACGGTATTAACAAAAACCCACCACACATGTGCGTACGTATGCCCAAACATATGAATAAAATGCTAATTAAATTTTCCATTTCTATTTGGAGTTTCACTTCACTAGAATTGCACTTTCATTTACCATTTGAATTGAATGAATTGCAGCACCGTCAAGTGGAGTTGGTTGACCGATTTGTTTGTTGTATAGTTGGTTGTATTTGCTTTTGTAAAAATTATTTAGTTAGTTTGGCTTGGAAATCAGTTCGTTTTTTATAAAACTGGTTTGCTCGTTTACGTTACGTACATATGTACATACATACATATGCATGTTTTTCTTTTCTATTTAGCACTACACTCGTTTCGTTTCGCTACAATTCGATTTTTTGCATCCTCTTCTGCAACTTCTACCACTGCGGCGCGACTTCCACTTTTTTCGCTCCTACGTATTTTGCACTTTGCAAAGTCTACTTTTCTCTGAATCACCAAACACTTTTCACGCACACATGCAAGAACACGAAAAAAAAACAATTCACTTTTCTTTTATGAAAAACTACGTGGTTTTTCAAATTGAAATTTGTTAACAACTTTTAGTATTATTCTTTGTGAGAAAACCTAAAGTGTGTCTAAAATATTTTCTTTCTTTCAGTGAGAAAGAAAAAAATTATAAATTCAGTATGTATTAGTACGCGCATCCGTTTCCGTGCCTGTATTTTACGTCCGTACGTTGCGACAGTTGCAAATGAATTGAAGCATTCAAAAGCAAAAAGCAGCAGCGGAATATTTTCCGAAACCCGATTGTTATTCGTTTGCTATGTTTTGTGGTTGACATTCGCATTGTTTTTTGGGGCCGATAGACGGACAGAAAAGTATCTGTAGATATCTGTCAGTTGCTTGGATGCGTTTGCAAATGGAAGCAATAAAAATAAACTTGTCAGCTATCAGATACAAATGTGCAAGGTTGTACAGCGATTTAAAATAGGAACGTGTGTTATTACCAGTTATTACTACCTACCAACGCACACTGAGCAGGTAGCAGTAGTAGAGCAAAACAACAAGACCAATGAATTTTGTTTTTGCTTTTGCTTTCGAGGATGTTAAAATCTATAAACAAAGATTGGCAGTTTCGATAAACTAAAACAAAATTTGATAATTTAAAGAGCAAATAAATAAAAAAAAAATCAAAATTGCAACCTTATTGCTGCTACCCCTTTATTGTGTCTTGCCACCTGGTTAAAAATTTCTGTTAGCTTCTGATAATTTTTAAAATGTAACCCATGCAACTGAACAGTTAAGTAAAAAATGCGAAATTCAGCCACAAATATAAGCAGCACAACACTATCTACATATGTACATATATATTTATCATATGTCGACTAGGGATTTGTACGTATTAAATACGATAAATGTAAGTTAAGGGGACAGATATCTGTAAAAGACCATATTTTCCCTGATTTTCATTAAAATTATTTAAAATGCAGAAGTCAATATATTTTTTTCATAATTGTCATACAGTTTATTTATACAGTAAAATAATATATATATATATTTTTTCATTTTAATCATTTAAAATGGCGAATGTACACTCAATTCTTCCAGGAAGGTTGCAGCGGGGCTTCTCAATCGGCGGCCATTGTAGCATCGGCAATGAATACAAAAAACCTAAAATTTTTTTGTTTATTAATGTCATAATTTCTATATATATTAAAAAAATGGAGAAAAATAATCGCGGAATAAAATGCTTAAAAAAATGAGTTTTGGGTCGAATTTTCCTACTGTTTTTCCTTCGAAAAAATTATTTTTTCGAAAAATTGTCAAATTATTTATTCACATAGAAAGTAATATCATAAAAAAGATGTGTGCAAAATTTCAAGGAGATCGGTCAATAAATATTTGAGTTATCGTGTACGCCAATTCGAAAAATATAGTTTTGAGAAAAACGCGTCTAAAGTTTGAATACAACGTAACTACACCTCTCCCAGCGCTCGAACGCATAGAATAGAGTCGTCGCGGTTGACGGTCTATAATATAAGAAATACTTAAATTTAAGAAACTTCTAATATATTTTTGATATATTCTTAAAGGATTATATTAACATTTTATGAAAAAAAGAATTTATTTCCGAAATTTTACAGGTCCCCTTAAAATGAAAGTTATAAACAATTAAAAATTGTGATTACTATTTTATTTGGTTTTTACTTTGACGTTTTTCCTTACATTCGTAATAAAAGTTATCGATAACGCCGAAAACACAGAGTTAGACGGAAAAAAGAATGGTTATAATTTATTTAAATTATAAAGCTTATAATTAAATTATTTAATAAGCTTGGATGTCGGGAGAGAAATTTTGTACGGGTAATTTAATTACCGCTATTTATTTACAGAGTGCGAGTTAGGCACGAAAGAGTAGATTATCTACTTATATGTGAACCTATTATAAGTTGTGCTCTCACTTTATTAAAATTTTGTTGTAAAGTTGTGAGCACAATTTTATATTGAAAATAATTAATTAGGCGCAGTCAGGTGAAAAGTAAGAAATATGAGCTCAATAACAAAAATACAGATGTCAAATAACCGCTGATATCTACGGCGTGTACCACTAGAACAAAGCTAAAGATTCTCAACTCGAATGTGAAGTCTGTACTGATGCACAGACAACAGAAAAACCTAACTGTTATAAACCGCTGTTTAAGAGCCATACTATGCATATGGTGGCCAGATAACTGGATATCTAAAGACGAGCTCCTACCTCGAAGCGAATAAAGGTAAACCTGCGACTGACATCAGCAGAATGGCCCTAGACTAGAATTCTCAACGGCACAAATTACCGCAAGGCAATACCAATAAATCCGACGCCGGAATAGATAGCACTTTATAGTACGCACAAGCACCAGTCAGGAAACGGAAATAAGCGACAAAAAGGAGCCACCAAAAAAAAAAAACGCCGAAAAAATTGGAACCAAAAAACGCTCCAAACAGTAGGCATCAAGGAAATATAACTCCAAAAAGTGGGCACACCAAAATATATTTCCTACAAGTTTGCACCAACAAACAAGCGCCAAAAAGTAGGCAGCGTTACTTCTCACTAGAAATTAGCAACCACAAGGAATAACTCAGGAAAAATAGCCTAAAGTGTATCTAAGATATATGTATATAAGGTATAGCTCTACCTCTCCTTTTCCTCTACGTTATATCTTTTTTCTCTCTCGCGTAACGAAAATGCCCAAAACGTTGCGTTGAAATTTTACTCTCCATTCTCGCTCGACCATCGACGCCTAAGAAGTTTCACTTCAATAATACTAATACTACAATACTACCCAAATTCATATGTGATTTAAAAAAAAAATGATAGTTAATTTGAATAAAAAATGTACACAAAAAATTAAAAAACATCATATAAGCAATATAAAAAAGTTGAGTGCCAAAAATGGTTTCGATGAATTTAAGAATTGTGCAAAATGCAAAAAATTGTAAACTAGTGAGTTGTAAACATATGAACATGCATCAAAAACTTTCGCTTGAAGGTACTAAAAAGGGCTTTGTAATTTTTAAATGCATTAAGTGCAAACTAAACCTATAAGCTTAGTGTAACAAAACTAGCACTAGGGGTGTCCAGAGCTAATGAAAAATATAAAAATAACAAATATGGCCAGCCAAGGCGGAAGATCTGAAAGATAAGTTTAAAAGAGGATGAGTGGAAACCGCGAAACTGGTGGGATCTATGGGTTTTTCTTTTTGAAACTAAACACCCAAGAACAATTAGACAATTCACAAGTTTCCTAAGTGTCGCATTGTCATATGTCCTATAGCTTGTATTTGTTAAATAAATGTTTAGAGAAACCGAAACTAAGAGCGACTAATTTTTATTCATAATATGACTTCCACCGTGATTTGTGAACCCTTTAAATGCATTCTCGGCAGCTTAAGAGTTATGATATACATACATACGTCAATACGGCACCAAGGACGCCCTTGTAAATCGCTTAAATATTTGAAAGTATTCTTATCTGCGCTGCCAAGTTTTAAGTTCCAAAAAGCACGAAAACTTGGAAAAAACGAAAACACTAAAAGCATTGCATATTTTTAAATCAATCAATTTTTTTAATTCAAAATTTTAAATTTAAGAGTTTGTACTTAACAAAAGTAAAAAATAAGGATGTAAATCAATAACAACAAATTATTCGTTCATCTTGGTTCTGTAAAAAAAAAAAATTGTACAAGTTATGTGTTCAGAAAAACAGATGTTTTTTTGTGCTTTGATTTTCAAAATTCACAAAATCTAGCTTTTAAAGGACTAAGTTTGACAACTATGACTCTGATAATTCAAATATATAATCATTCAAATAATAATCTATAGCTTTATATGGGAAATATGTTTATTACCAAGTCATGTCAAACTTAAGCGGTATTAATTAAAATATTTGACGGTTAAATTGACATTTTTGAATAAAGTAAAATATTTACATATTATTTAAAAAACATTTGTTCTTGAATAATTTTTTTACTATATGCTGCAGAACTGCAGTGTGTTTTGTGACAAGTCCGGCCAGAAAACTGTCAAACTTTCTATTAAAACTTGGAAGGAAAGACGTTCGGTTGATGGTCGGTATCATTATAGGACACAATCCATGGGGCCAGCATATGACCACCATTGGAATCATTGAGGATCCTGTCGTGCCTGTCGTGCTTGGAGGAGGCGGATAGCACTGAGCCCTTTCTCTGTGAGTGTCCTGCCTTTGCTAGAGCACAGCTACGAGTATTGGGTACCGATGTAGTGAGAATGATTAATATTCGTTCTCTAAAAGTGGAGGATATATACAGATTTGCCAAAGAATCTTGCAAATTCTCACAGGACTAACTATCTCTATCTCCGTCTCTATTCTTTCCTATCATTTTCTCTGATACTTTTTTCCTTCCCTCCTTGACTATCTACCCTCTTTCCAGAGCTTTAAATAGAGTCACCAAATCTCCTGGTGCTCCTTGGCTCGACCTTTTCAAATTTCAATTTCAATTTCAATATGCAAAAAACGATTTTGAGTGGTGGAGTTCTTTATTTTGACCTTTGCTGGACAGATCATTGTTGTTTGTATCAAGGATGATAGATACCAATTTGTTTGAGGGGAACTTTGGATTCTACGTCATTCGTTTTGTGTTTCACTAAGCTAAAGCTAAATTGTGCGAATCTAAGCTAAAACTAAATTTTGTGAAACACAAAACGAATGACGTCGGCATATCTGTCAAATTCGCTCAGCGCCGAATAACGGTCTGCTAGGTAGTACACCTCTAAAAATCTTTTCACCATGTGTTTGTATACTTCAGCTGTCTAGTTCACAAGTGCTGAATATGATTGACGTACGACGCGTTTTGCAAACAAAATAAATATACCGATAGGGTGATTACTTTTGCGCTACCTTGTACTATGTGTAATTTGTACTATTGTGCAGCATAACTAAGAAAACCGTTTTTATTCTGCTAAATTCAGGTTTTTAATTCTTTTTACACTCAAGTTAAATTAGCTTGACGGTTCAAATATTCTTATACCGATATCGATAAATAAAGAAATCGTCTTTTATTTCTCCGTATTACGCATTATTTGAGAAAATGAAAGCTATACTTTCTTATCAGTTTCTATGTTTTATTAAACTATGAGAACCTTACGCAAATTTCGCAAATTTTTGTTAATTAAATTAAATTAATTTTAATCCAAATAAAGTGAATTGCTATCATTAGTTCGATTATTATTAAAAGAACTTTGTCGACAATAAAAAATTTGTTTAATAATTTAAATATACATATATTCTAAAATTTTAGTAAATCTAGTCTATTGCTCTTTTGTGTGTTGTAGATATTACAAAATAAATTTTTGATGGCCGATAGCCCAAAATCGAAATATTTAAAAATTTCACACACAGGAAAATCAACCCAACATCACAAGATTGTTGCCAGCTCGCTTTCGCACCTTGCGTAGCGGGTCAAAGCGGACAGCACGCTGTTTCTGTCTATCTGCGGGAACGGAAATAGAAACAGAGATTGGTCTATGCTTTGCCCGTTTTGTTCGATTGGTGTGTCGTAAAGCTAAGTGGAATAATGAAATGAAATGAGTTCAGTTTATTTCGTGCGTTAAACGTATTCGGTTGTGTTCGTTCGTGGTAAAAGTGATAAAATAGAAAAGTGCTTTGCCGTGTGTATGTGTAATGTGAAAAAAATAGAAAATTTTGTGAAGTGAAAATTTACAAAATATTACAAGTGAAAAGATTATACAATTAAACGCCTTAAAATATTGCTGATGGCGGTATATATAAAGTCAATGGATGTGTAAAAACAAAACGAAAAGAGTAAATTAAGAAAAATTAAAGCGGATTAAAGAATTTTAATCGGAGCGAAGGAGCGCAACGCACGCAACCACACGTACACAAGTGAACACGTACACAAACAAACGAACGCATGTAAAGATGGAAGTAAAAAATTTTCACAATCTTTCTACTTGATTTATTGACCAAGAAGAAACAGAAAAGAACAGATATATAAAATGTAGGAGTGGAAAAGACGATAATTGAAGTGAATAAAGAGATAATAAATGTATTTTTGTCGTTGGAATACAATCGAAAATAAAAATTAAAATAAAAACAAAAATATATAAATAAAATAATAAAAGGCAGTGGTGCAACAATAACTTGCACGAAGTGATGGTGGAGGTATGCACAAAAATTCTATCGTAATTAGTTTTGTGTTGGAAAAGTGTTTAAAGTAGTAAGAGCAAATTGTAAAGCCTATTGGGCAAAAAAATGTAGCATAGCATATTTATATTGAATCTATATACTATATGTATATGGGCAGATTGGGTGCGCTTCATATACTATAGTTGGCGGCAGTGAATAAGTGTAGCATATCCGTGCATTTAAGTAAGTTGCCCGTTTTGCGCACTTTCATGCTCCCAATGGCCCCCTTCGTGCGCTAGTTACTCGAATTCACGACTCTGCTCCACTTATATGTGCTTGTAAATGTACATTCATTCATATAGCCATGCGTGTCTTCGGCAAATAAATTCTGATTGCGCGGGTTTTCCGATTCATCGGGACACGCGCACCATTACTTGAGTGCTTGCTAATAAATGGAACCCTGTGTATATTGTGTGCTATACGAAGAATTTTAATAGACTTCCGCTCTAGTCCCACACTATGCCGCAATAAGGAACTATCAAGAAAAATGGGCGCTTAAGAAAAATTTCACTTATCGTTTTTTACGGCATAACCGCCTTTCAGCAATACCGTGATACCATAAGGGAAACGGAAAAGCATATAGATGATGGCGCAGGTGGTGCTAGTTACTTCCCTCGCACATATTGTTTTATGGAGCCTTGCCCAAAAACAGACTACCGCTTGACCGTTCTGCTTTTTGGTTTCGTTATTTTTGCTATGTTGTAAGTTTGTTGGTGAAGAATAGCACAGCTGATGTATGTCGTTACCGTATTTGCATTTCAATTGTTCTCGCTTTTACTGCAGCGCAAAACAACAACTTATTCCGACTCGGTTGGCGCTATTGCACCGCTTTTTCAAAATTAAATCAAAACAATCCAAAACTTACAAAATCGCTACTGCGCTGCCAGCGGTGCCAACGACGTCGAAGCTGACAATGACGTAAAGAAGCTGACGTCGGTGTCTGCGTCGTAGTCGGCGAAAGTTGAATGGCGGTTCTTTCTACTCGTGTTTTGTTTTGATTTCCAGTTGTTTTATTTTGGTGCAGCCTATAATTTTTGGGTGAGTAAACTATCGAGGTGTTTGACTTGATGTGCGCGCCAAAGTGTTTACACTTAGATATGTATGTGTATGTATGAGCACACATGTTTTCATGTCATTTACATGCACATGCATAGTGCATGGTTGATTAGAGCATAGGAATCGCCCCAATTCCGCCTGCAAAATTCGCTTCTGCAATGCAGAAAGTGTTTGGCGTTAAAATGAATTAGAAACGGTCAGAAAGCCGTGCTATGTACAATTCGCTGCAAATTAATCACCGGGTATATATTGAACCGTGGTTATTTAATTTTTAACTGTCTAAATTTCATTTAGTTACAATTTTTAGCAAGCAACACATTCATATTATGTGTGTATTATCAAATACAAACTTAAAAAGAAAATTAAAAAAAAACGAGTAACAACGAAATATTTTGCATTTTTTTGCCTCCATTATGTGCGTTATGACTTGGGATAGGCCCAATTTATTTGATTGAATGCATTTTGGATCAAAGAGTATACATACATATGTGAATATATTAGACGAGGTAATGTTACCACTTGCCACTGGGTAATGGGTATATCAACAGGATTATCAGCCCAAACATACATAAAAAAGAATCGTTTAGGGTCAACGGGGTTGAGATTATGCGTTAGCCTACTCAGTTTCGCTACATAAACTCCCATAGAAAACTAATCGGCTGTCATCAAAAAAAGTGTTGATGAACGGAAATCAAACAATTCTAGAATGGGAAGGTAAAAGAGGCATGGAAAGGAATCCCATTAAATCATTGTAATGCAAAGAAGTAATGCAGAGCTGAAAAACCGAGGGTATTCAACGAAGTATTAGTGTTTTTTTTTCGTTTTGTATAGCTTTGAAGGCATTTTATGCCAACACTTAAAAATAATATTTTATTATTTATATACCTAAATTACTCTTCTTTTTATGTGGAACTAAATCTTACTTTGCTTTAATTAAATATTTTTCATGGAAATATTAACTTAAAATTTGGAGCAGAATTCCTTAGAAATATAGTATCTGGTATAGATTGCATTATGACGTTGAGTGCTTTTCAATGGCAATTCACTGAGGAAACTTCACCAAATGAATATTTAATTTGTTGAGTTTTTATTCTCAACTCTAAAAGTTCTCAGAGGCAGATGTAAAATGTTTCCCAGCAAGTATTTGCATTCTTTTCACTCAAGAAAGCGTTAGGCTTTGTTCCTGTTGCTGTTGTTGTAACAGCATAAACATTCCCCGTAAATGCTGGGGAATGCCGCTGGAATGACAGGGTCGTTCCGGTAATGTAGAACCGACTTTGTTCTCTCGATTATCGCTTGCAAGTTGCGTGTTTCCCCTCAAAATGTATTTGCGAATGCAAATGCAGTGCTCTCATACAAAATAGACTACATAAAATTGAAACAAATTGACCCATTCGTTTGTTTATATTTGTTGACATAATAGTCCCCTACAAGGGAGTAGTATTGGATTGTTAATCACTCCTTATGGCGAATCTATTGAAGGTGGTATCGGTAAATCAGCTGATTATTTTTTTTCCTTTGCCCGGCACATCTGCAAGTAAGCATAAAATGAAATGCCGAAAGGCCGTTCGCACTATCGTCGTATGCTTCTGGCGCTTCAAAAGAATGTCGGCTTTTCAACGCAATGCATCCTTTAATTTTTATTTTCTTCTGTCGTGCTATTCCAATGTTCAAAACGTTGTTGTTTATCCTTTAATGAGTGCGCCTTGGTTACGCTAATGCCACAAGGAGAACATAACTTTATGTCTAATACGAGTATACCCATTTTGTTTTTCTCGGTTTTATTATGTTGCTACATATAATTTTATTTGTCTTGACTACTTATGCTTACATTTTCATCCTACTATCTACCTTCCTTCTTTATAATTTGATGCTAATTGCAAAAATCGTATGTATCACCTCACACACTTTGGTCATT
Source organism: Anastrepha fraterculus (assembly GCA_037575425.1). NCBI lineage: Eukaryota > Metazoa > Arthropoda > Insecta > Diptera > Tephritidae > Anastrepha > Anastrepha fraterculus. The sequence continues at coordinate 28,661 of JAYXIM010020963.1, read as the reverse complement.
GTGCTTGGATGCCAGTTGCGTATATTCAGGGACAATTTTGGTAAACTTTTTTTACTCTGCTCTTCTGGCTTTAACTTTTCAAAGAATTTTAATTAAGTGCGTGATCAGATTTGTATCCACATTTTTTAAATAAACCGATTACATGTTTTGTCATTATTATTGCCGTTGTATTGTTGTAGTTCGGTAACGGTGGTTACCATCGCGTGAAACATCTTCATAAACATACATTCGGTAAGTCGGGTATTCGCCATCAGTGGAAGAGCTTCAGTTTGTTATATTAATATTTATTACAAACTGCCAGAGAGTTCAGGAAAGCCCCACATGTCAGAATATTAACAAAATATGTATTTAAATCATGCGTGATAAGAGCAAAACCACTTTCAGATGAAGACGTTCCTTCTTATCAGAACCTATTAGCGACAACGACACGAATATCCCATATACATAGATATACAAAAATGGGCAAAAAGGGGTTTCTAATAATAGGTGTTATTATGAAATTCAAAGGAAAATGTTATTTTTAATATAAATGATCGGGTGTTATTTATATTATTATAAAGAGGAAGGTATGCTGTTAATAGTGGAAAGTAACATCAGGCAGATGACCATCACGACCACGCTTACAGGACAATATTCCTTTCATGAAATTTTCCATAACACGAATTCCATCTTTGAGGCGTAGACCTTCTCTTTCAGGTGGCCCCAAGGAAAAAAGACACAAGGTGTTAAATCACAAGATCTCGGTGGCCAATTGTGATCACCTCTTCGAGAGATAACACCGTACGGAAACGTTTCCCGTAAAAGATCAATGATTTTGTTGTTTGTGTGGCACGTAGCGCCGTCTTGTTGAAAATAAACGTTGTCCAGATCAATACCATCCAATTCCGGCTATAAATATAGACAAAAATATATACAAAATAATAGACGCAAAGATTTTGAACGGCTGAAGAAGCTACATTACAGTTTTAATTTACACAAAAAAACTAAAGGAACTATGTAACCTGAAAAAACACCGCATTTAAAACATTATAGGAACAAACAAAGTTATAACAAGAAAATAAAAACATACATATGTACATATATGGTTGTGAATACCCATGAATGAATTATTTAAAAACGATTCACGAAAGTATCAAATTGGAATAACTCATGCAAAAGTGGATTCATTACTTTAAGAACTATGTCTGAAATAAAAAACTTAATCAAAATAAAAAAAAAACGACGGGTTGCGATGAAATCTCCGCTGAAACTTATAGACTGCAGTGGGATGCCAATTCTAATGAAGGTGTTTCACTTTGTATATGCAATGGGGGAATATGCAAACTCATGGTAGATATCTACTTTTATTGTATACCAAATTTATTACGCTGAGTAAAAGCGGCAGATACTACTTCAATGCGAGGCTAACCATACTAAATATCAAATGACTTAAGTGCTAAAATATCAAATGACGTAGTGCTCAAGCAACGCACTAACGGACAAAAAGAAGAAAAGTCGTTTATTTCGGACATGTAACAAGAGGCAAATTTTATACTTCTTTTGTAACAGCAGATACATACAAGGAGAAATCAAAGGTTAGGTTAGGTTAGGTAGTGATGGTTGCCCAGAGAGTGGGCCCACTTGGACGAAAGAGTTTGGTGCATCCTTTGTGATACCATTGCAAGAGGGGAAAAAGAGGTGAAGGAAAAGGACGATATGACGAAAGGGAAAGGGGTGGGGTGGGTTGAGTGTTTGTGGACTATGAACGGTGGTGACTGGTCTGCGGTTGTGTTAACCTCTCTATGCTGCTGATGAAGTTAATCATATTTTTGTTATCAAGACCCGCTATATGAGCAGGCGCAGAAAAGAAATGAGAACCAAGATGCTTGAATCTTAGTCCCGCGAGAGCTGGGCAGCTGAGGAGCAGGTGCTGAGATGATTCCACCTCATCCTCCATACAGCTGACGCAAAAAGGGCTCGAAGTGATTCCGAGTCTCACGGCATGTGTACCCCGCGGGTAGTGCCCCGTGAGGATGCCCACGAAATTTGAGAGTGGAGATTTCATCATCCTCAGAATATCCCTCGAACGCCTCCTATCCAAACGTGGCCAGAAGGACTTCGCGAATCTACACGTTCGTGTACTTACCCAGCGCTCGCTGAGTTGGGGCAAAGCCCATCCTTCCAGGAGTAGAGCGCAGGTTGTCAAGGGGATCCCGGTCTTCTACTTTTGCGGGCACACCGCCACGCAGGCCTCCCTTGTCTGGCCAGCTCGTCGGCTTCGCGATTTCCAGCAATGTCACTGTGACCAGGTACCCAAATTATTTTTATATCGAAGAATTCTGATGCAATCGAGAGAGAGAGACCAGGCATTTCCTGACCAGCTTCGAGTGCACCATAATAGAGCCTAGGGCCCTAATTGCCGCTTGGCTATCGGAGTAAATATTTAGAAATCGAAGGACTAAATACAAAAAAAAAAATTTAAATAAAAAATAAATAATTTAAAAAATATATAAATAATAAAAAAAACTAGAAATAAAAAATAAAATAAATATTAAAAAAAGTAACTAATGAAAAAAAAAAAAAAAAAAAAATAAATAATAAAAAAAAAAATAATAATAAAAAAAAAATATTAAAAAAAGTATATGTAAAAAAATTAAAAAAAAAATAAGAAAAAAATTAAATAAATAAATAAAAAAAGTAAAGTAAGTAAAAAAAATAAATAAATAGGAAAAAAGTAATTAAAAAAAAATTAAAGGACATGAAATAAATATTAAAAAATTAAATAAATGAAAAAATTAATAATAAAAAAAAATAAATATTATATATTAAGTAAAAACAAATAAATAAAAAAAAAACATTTCTATGCAATCGTGAAGGTCTAGCATCGATACGGATGAATGAAGATGGAGTATTATTTTTTCAGACGTTCGCTCGACAATCGGCCCAACTTCTGCCATTTCAGCAACATTAGCCAATATTTATGGCGATTATCTTATGCCCTTTCAACACTATTTTTCGTGGATCCATCCTTGTTTGAGTAACTTTGGCTTATCTCGTCTACGATAGTTTTCGTACAATATAGTCATATGCGTCCATTTTTTCATCTCCTTAGCTCGATTTTAATTCGTTCCAGCAGCGGTTCTTAGACGAAAATTTAGTGCCCTTACTTAATTGTCCATAACAACCCGTTACCGGGTTACAGCGTGCCGAATAATGTCTCGCCAGGTGTCTCTGCTTTCCGTACACCTTTTCCAGTTTCTTGAGCCAAGACAAGCCAAGTCACCTTTAATTTGGCTCATCTAACGGACACGAGGACGTCCTCTTCGCTGTCGAACGCCAATTACCGTCTCAAATATCTTCTTCGCCGTAGCAATTCCTTCTATACGGGCGACATGATCCAGCCACCTTAGTCGGTGCAGGGTGGCTCGTTTGACTATGCGAATATCTTTGTAAAGCTCATACAGCTCGTGGTTCATTCGAATGCGGTAACTGTTGTCTACGCGAGTAGGACCAAAAATCTTGCGTTTTTTTACTGTCTCGGCTTCAGCGCCATAGAGAAGCACCGGGATGATGAGCGTCTTGTAGAGTTTGTCGAGAGAGGGCTTCACTACTCAATTGTGCACTTAGCCCAAAGCAGTACTTGTTGGTAAGAGATATCTTTCGCTTAATTTTTTGTTTTGATTTTGATTTTTTCACGTTGTTGCCAACTCTAAATCTCATCGTCTCAATGGAAAAAATCTTGTTAAAATGCGGACAGGTATATAACGTTTGGTCCGGACTGAATTGAACATTTCCTTACTTGTTTTTTATAAACTTGCCAATATATAGTGCACCTTTATTTAGAAGCTGAAGAGCAAAACTGTACCGGAGATACCACCGGACTCTTCAGAGAACCCGATACATGTTGGGGTACATAATTATATAATAATTTAAACCAAATCCTTCTACGTCCCAAATCCTGTGTATGTGTATATGTACCTATATACCAGTTTGACAGTAGTCACGCGTGATCTGTCAAAAGAACCCTATTGGGGAAAAATACCTCCAATCTGATCACCCCTTTTATAAGCTTATTTTTATGCGAGGTTTATAATTTTATTCAACATAAATTAGTCAACTGGACTGGAACTTATTGCCAAGTTTTGGCAATTTATTTGTTTCATATTTAATTTGGCGATTTTATTATGAAAACATGGTTCATTCTCCTCCAAAAACATACTTATGCATTTAAATTTAGCTGTTATGGTAACTATGCTGATCTCACGCTGAAACACCGTCCTGAGACTGCTTCGATATTTTTCTTCCAACTAAACATTTTTTTTAGGTTAGTTTAGGTTGTAGCGGTTGTTCACTATGTAACTCCCCCAGGCTCATAGTTCATTGTGATGACGCAAATATTTACACTATTTACATACATAAAATTTTGTGGTATTGAAAAATGATGCAATTTGCAAAGTGATTACCTTTTCCTTGCAGGTGTCACAAATACATAATTTGTTTGTTAAGATTTTTCTAATGAGCAACATAATGCCTTGACCATTTTCATTTATGGATGCTATTTTCCGAAAGCAGATAATATTTAATAAGCAACCGAAGCAATAATTGTAGCAACCGTTTGGTAAATACGAAAACTAAAACAAACAGATAAACTCGTTGCAAAGGAAGGAAACTCAAGGAATTGTTAATTAATTGTTAAAAAAAGCGTGAAAGTACATATAAATGGTTTCTACTTTTATCGGGCTATTGGGTGAGTGCTTGTCTGTCCTATCTGCCAACCATCGAAATATTATTATTTTTTTCTGCTTTACAGACATTCAATCATGGTGGGAGATACCGTGTATATCTCATTTTTGTTCATTGTTTAGTTCGGCCTTTGACCTACCCGACATCGATATCGAGGTACGTAGCCTAATTAAAACACACACCTGTGTATGAGTTCTCTTGTAATTCTTATCCTTTTGCAGGATCTTGAGTCGGCGCTCCTATCGGATGGTACTGATGAAGATCAAATCGCACTTTTACCGGAGTTAATTGTTCGCCTACTAAAGGGTTGCGATGCACTCAAATCGGTAGCAAAAGAAATAACGCACAGCAATTATCAAATGTTCTTGCGGCGTTTTCTACGCCAACAGTGTCGCATTCACAATACCGAGAATCACTTTGATACGGACATTGACTTTCAATCGCTGCCGGTGCGCAAACGTTTGCAAATACTACATGACTTATGTCATTTTCGGCTCGATTCCTGTGATGTACAAGTCATACTGAGCAATTTGGAAGCGGATAGTTTGCGTGTCGAGCCGCTGGGTTACGACTCGAAAAATTCTGGCTATTGGTATTTCTATGGCACGCGACTATATCGAGAAGACAAGCCAACATCGTCAGTAAGTGGTCACAGTGCTGGTTCTGGTGGTAGTAGTGGTGGTGGCGGTGGTAATAAATCGTCGGCTACAGCAGTAAACGGCGAAGTTGGCGAATATGCTGATGGTGCTGTATGGCAAGTGATTTGTTTTACCGAAGAGGATTGGCAGAATTTGGCTAGCAAGTTTAAATCTTCAACGAATGCTAAAGAACGTGAATTGTATCAGATATTGGACGAAAATTTTCTACCCAAGTTACCACAACTTTTCCGCGAGCGTGAGCGACTGCGACGTAGAAAGTGAGTATAAATAGTTTTGTCTTTTAAAGGGGCGCAGTTTTCTTAAAATAAGCTATACATTTTGCCTTTTTTGGACTGGCTTAATGATTACATTTTTATATCTATCTATGTTGAATGTTGAATCGAAAACAGTTGATTTCTTCATATTAAAATAATTGAATATTTCTTGGTGAAGTTATTTATAAAAAAACCAAACCTATTGAAAACATAATTTGTCTATAAATAAGAGGCATTTGCATTATTTTATGCGAATAATATTAATACAAAGTTTCGTTTATTTTTTTCACAGACTGCTTCAAGTACGAAATTCTACACGACTACGTAACATCGTCGAGCTAAAAGCGCGCCAAGAGCAGGAAAGATTACTACGCGAACGTCAACGTTATCAATTTGAGCCGCCAACCAATCTGAAAGCTCAGCAATTGTCCGTACAGAGCAGAGCAAGAAGACGGTTAGCAAGAGAACTTGCCCATACTTCTATCACTACTAGAGACAGCTACAATTGAAAGAAAAAAATAAAAGAAAACGAAAACGACAACAAACCTATAAAATACCAACCAAAAAAACTACAAAAAAAAAAAAATAAATACACCATGACACGTAGAGAACTGTAATGAAATGGAAACGCATATCAATTGCTCACTTCCCATTAAAATACACCGAACAGAAAAAAGCAAAAAAAGAACAGCAGAAAACAGTGGCGCTGAAGATTAACATACATACATACGCATGCGAAATCAAACATTGATCTGTGAAAGCACATAAACATTTATAAACATACATTTGTCACACACATACTTTACTTTCACGCGTCCATTGCCCAAAAATGCTGCATCTAGACATAGTACAATTTAATACCAATATGCCACATGCGAATACAAACATACCCAACTAAAATTTGTTTTCTTCAACACAACGGCTTGTTTAATTTTATGTACGCTCATCATTTTTTGTGCTTGAACATTTTTTACACTTTTGCTGTGATCTAAGTCTATTACATTAATTTTAATACTGGAATATTGACTTGTCCATATACCAAACTCATAATAAGTCAGATTGACCAGTTGATGAACATTTTTGCGTAAACAGAAAAAAAGATTTTTACAAATACAAAAATTAAAAGAAAAACTTTTCATTTAACACTTGTTTGACACTTCATAAGACAGTAATTCAAAAAACAGTACCGACTACTCATTCACGACAACAAAACTCAACTCATCGCTACTTCAGCACAATACAGAATTATGAACAAAATGAAAAACGCATTTTTTGGTTGACTAAAAATTTGCAAAATAGTGTACAGACGAAAGTGCGTCGTCCGATGGAACTAAGCAAAAGAAAATCGTGTTAAAAAGAAAAAAAAACGATCTAGAAGAACCGATCGTATAAGTAAAAAAGCGTTATATTAAAGAATAATACTAAACAAAACTCAACGGGAATGACAACAACTGCCGGAATGGAACATGTAAAATCGAGTGACTACGACAGCCATTAATTTACGTTTATTTCGGTTATTGTGATTATAATACCAAATTGGACTGAACTTACGTTTGGTTTCGTTACTCAACTGAAAATCGAATTACAAAATTAAATAAAAACAAACAAAAAAATAACTATGTAAGCATGCTTTTTTTCTCTTAAATTTCTTGCATTTCATTTAGTTTTTATGAATTTTTCAATCTTATATTAAATTTGTTTTTATTTCCTTGAGTTACTTTGCGCTTATTTGGATTAAGTTTCTTTCAATATTATTTCCGATGTGTACCTATACTTTTTAAACTTCATACCGATAATACAAATTTCTACATAATAATACGAAGACTAATAGTTAACTTTAAGCACTAACAGGGCCAGCACGCACAGTAAGTTCTCGCCAATGAAATAATTTCTCAGAATTCAACTGAATTTTAAAGTATCCAAAAAAAAGTGCAAGAACGCAAAACTTGCATAACCTGCACAATTTACAAGCTTTCATGACACGCAAACTCAGGAAGTTAAAAAAAAATCGAAAAAATTTATTATGCCTTGTATGTGCTATCTAACACATGGGCTGAACAGTCCTGGGACTAACAAAGAAAACTCTTTGTTTTGTTCAAAATTAGCTTTATTCATCAACGCAATTTCCATCAAGAACAACGCAATCGTCCCAGCGCCGCTCTAACATTTCAATACCACTTTCGTAGAACGATTTATTTTTTGCCTCAAATTAGGTCTCAGTTTTAGTGATAATCTTTCATTCGAGCGAAATTTCTTACCGGCGTGCCTTTTTTTAGGTCTACGAACAGTTTGTAGTTGCTGGCAGCCAAAACTGTTGAAAATGGTGGATGTGGGCGCAATTCGAAGTTCAATTCAAGTAGTTTTCCCATTCCATTAATTGACTTGTAACACGGTGCGTTGTCTTGAAAGCGCGCAAACGCGGCACCCACTTTGAATAGAACTTTCTCATAGTCAAACGCTTATGCAATATAAAGCCAACGCATTGTTTTTTGATATCTCTACGATGTCAGCTAACTCACGCAACTTCACTTTTCGATCATGCAAACTGTCTTGGTGGCTTTGTTTGATGTTTTCTGGTGCTACTGCCTCCTTTGGGCGTCCATTGCCTTGTGCATCATCGGTGTTTCTATGACCACGTTTGAAGTTAGCAAACCACCGTTTTATTGTTATTTCTGATGAAGCGGATTTCCCATAACACTTTTCCAAGCCATTGCCTCTCCTTGAATGGCATTTTTCCCCTATCAAGAAGCAGTGTAAAATTAAAACACGAAATTCTCTTTGATCCATTGTTTAGAAAATAACAAAAGTAGTGTCACTCTTAGCACAATAAATCACGAATCTAGAACTAGAATAATATCATGAATGTTTAACCTTAAGCCTTTTTAAAAATAGTGCCTTTAATGTGTTAGGCCCGTGACTTTTCAGCCCATGTGTTAGTTACACACTTATTTTGGTTTGAACATTTTCTCTGCAATTTATGTTTTTATTAATTTATTGTTTGAAATCCTGCTTGTAATCAGCGTTTTTTCTTATTGGCAAATTGTTGCAAGTACAAATTTATCCAGTAAAAATTTTCAAGTGCCCGCTAAAATGAAATGTCCTTTGCTCTATAAATTTCGCCCTGTAAGTTTTTTGGATGTGAAAACGCCAATTTGTTTACAATTCAGTGCTGTCCACGTAAGAGATATTTTTCAGGGCATCCAATTTTCTTATGCTTTTCTATCTGCCTAAGTGTTCCATTTAACATCTTCATTTCACGAAAATTCATTATCACAGAGCAGAGCTATAGGTATGCCACGCTTATTAACAGATACAATAATAATGAATGGACACGAAAAATACTGGTCGTGCGAAAATCATTATAACATCAAATTTATATATGCTAAACCGACAAAATATTTTTTCATTTATTTATTTTTCTTTATCAAGCGTACCATGTTAAACAAAAAACTCATATCAATTCTCTTTGTTGTAAACAAAATTCGCTCTTCGTTACGGTATAAAGCTCAACGCCTTGAACATGCTTAAAGTCTTCTCTACTTCATCGTCCATAACAACTGTATAATTTTCGCGCACGTGCTTTAGCACTCTTATTTTGTTTATCATTGCGATTGGGTGTTACAATATTTTTATATGATCGTAAACCTTCAGTTTTGCGCACTTTTTGAACGTAACCTTTCGTCATACGAACCTGTTTTGCAGCATATCGAAGTGAAAGGCAAGGTTTTTTCCAAAAAATTACACCACTTTTTTTGGCTTTTGACTGCGACACAAATCCTTTTTCTCTTCGACTTCCAGTCTTTCACTCCAAAGACAAGATTTTATTACATTTAACCGCATTTTTTGGACAATTTAAAGTTTTTACTATGCCATTGCGCGCCAACTGACCATTTTCTTGCTTTTCGCGCACAATTTTCTCCGCAAGCTCACACTTAACCGAGCAAATTTGGGAGAATACATACATATGTACGTAGAGGTTGCAAAAAGTGAATACGCCAAATTAATAATGACAGCAAAAACTATGATTGTGCATACTTAATTTTTTTATTTGCGTTTAGTTTTACGCAAGTGATGTGTAAACACAATCGACTAGTCTTTTTCGTGTCCATTCTTTAGCTGCTGTTACGCAAATCTCTAGAATACAGAGGTTGAGGGAGTAATTCGTTGGGGTAATTCATTTGGTTCGGTCATTGCTTCGAAATATCCATTGGTTGGAGTTGTTGTACTTATCTACTTCGTCTGCTTTTTCTTTGTTTACTTTCTGGTTTTTCTCTTAGATATGGAAAATAAAAGTTATTTTCGGAACAAAATTACAGAATTACAAAAATAATGACAGAATATTTTCAAGTAATTAAAAATAAGATGTTTATATTAATTGCGTCTCAGAGACATTTATCAATCTGACCTCGTACGCATCAGCGTAATAAAAAAAGTATGTACTTAAGTTTTAAAAATCCCTAATTACTTTTTGAAATGTGAACTTTTAATGTAATGGATTCATTTTTGTTAATTTTAATTGTTTTTTGTGTTCATAAGAATTACTTTTGGAACTATAATGGCAAAAATTAAATCTAAATATTATATAATCAATTACTTCTTACATATATTTTGTATTTGTACGATTTTTTTTGTAATATCATTATACATTTTTGTTTAATATCATACAATTTTTTTTTAATGTCCTAAATTTTTTTTTTAATATCATAAACATTTTTTTTAATATTATATCATACAATTTTTTTTGAATATCATAATATTTTTTTTTAATAACGTTATAAGAGTTTGGCTTTTTAAACTCATATAATTTATAGTGCCATTAGATGATAAATGCTTAGGAGTGTGTGTTTTCATGTCAAATGGTCCAAGAATTTAGAAAATTGTTAATTCTTCTAAAAATTGGTTTATTTCTAGACTTGAGTATAAAAAGAGGTAAACTGAAAAAATTATGAAAAAAATAAAGTTAACTCCTTTTTGCCTTACATATTCCGTGAAATACTCAGCTCAAGGCAGGGATATGAAATATCGTTCCACCTATTTTAAATTTCTTGCGGCGAAAGCTTCTGGTCCATTATACCTCTCTGGAATCTTTATAAAAAAGTAAAAAACCAGTTTTGGGCTTAGCATAATTACCGCGTATTACGTGCATGATATTGTGTGGAAAAATTCCAAATTTCATTTTCGACTCTGGGTTTTCAAATGTGCCATCGTCGAACCTCCAGGGTTTTACTCTTTCAAAGATTTATATTTAAGTTGAATTTCTTACGCTTTTCTTACGTTTCTTTTTTAATTTTGAATTGATATTTAGCTAAAAAACCAACAACAAATTCATACATTTTTCTAACACTGAATATTTACCAAAGTCACCAAACACCATGGCTGTCACACACATTCAAATTAAAATCTATACCATCAATTCATTTGAAAAAAAAAAAAAATTTATTTCCAAAGTACAATCACTAAAATATCGCATTTATCTTTACAGCTCCCAATCCACTTCGACAGCGAGCGGCATCTCAACCTACGCCAGCTCCTTGCGACGCACAACCACCACAAATTCCAGTGAATTTCTCTGCCATCGTGAGACGTTTTGTCTAACTCCTGAAGGCGAAGACGAAGAAGCTGATAACGACAACGAGCACGAAACTGAACATCAGGCAGAATATTACAACAGAGCACAACAACAGCACGCAGAGAGCCCTTGTGCATCAGTCAATTGCATATCAGGTGGTGTAGGCATACCTTTAGTTCTGGCAGAGCAAGGTGCGTTCAGCCATCAGCAAACGTTACCGATACATCAGGAGTTGCTATTGCAAAATATCAAAGTTGAGCCGCAAGATGATTTGGGTGATGAGGGCGAATATGATGTAAATCACAACGGCCATTCTCCATACGACGTCACTTCAACTTTTGTCAAGCAGCTTGCGGACACGGAAAAGTACTTGCCATTGCGCAACGATCGATCTGAGTCGCAGCAATTGCAGCAACAGGTGCAGCAACGACCGTTAGACAACACTGGTTGCGCCTCACTGGTGAAACCACCGCCTGTGAAGGCCAAAAAGTCACATCACAAGAAGAAGAAGTCACAAAAGAAGCAAAAGAAGAAATCGCGCGAACATCGGCGTCGTCATAAGCATGCCAATAGTGTCAGTGGCAACGATAGCAACAGCATTTCCGCCTCCAACACTGATCTCCCAGCAACAGCAACAGCAACACGAAAAGAAAAAACAATACCACCAAATCAGGGTGGCAGCAGTAGCAGTAATAGTAGCAGCAATAGCAATAGTCAAAGTAGCAATAGCAATAACAACAACAAAACAACCAAAACACGCAGCAGCCACAATAATAAAAATCATCAAGGCAGTCGAACGCAGGCGCCAAGTCACAGTCACAGCCATCAGCATACCAATAACCACGCGCTTACGCATACACCTTCGTTGAGCCCCGAGGACAAGGAGAATTTTTGCCGTCAATTTAGCGGCGACGCAACGACAGCCAGCGAACTGCATGAACTGTCTAGCGCAGGTATTGGGGTCGAGGCATTAAGCGATACCGCGGTCGCAGTGGGCACTGGCGGCGCGCAGCACGTCGCTACCGTCATAAAAAAGGAGGCGGTCGTGGGCATTACACTTGATATGGCACCTACTACCAATATGAAGTTGCCCGGCAGACAAACCAACAATTCGCTCTCGTCGCTGACGGGAAACATATTTATACCGCCCGCATTGCGTGAAGATACAACGGCAACGACCACAACTTTGGAACGCGCCGATAATAAAGTGAAGTCATCGACGGCAGCGAGTAGTGCGGGGCATAGGAAACATCATAAACATAGCACGTCGGCATCGGGGTCTACCGCTTCCTCGGACTCTAGTGCTACCACGGATAAGAGTCGCGGAAGTGGCGGTGGTGGACATAAAAAGAAAATTGCTGCAGCAACAGCAGCAGCATCAGCGTCAGCGGCGGCAGCGGCAGCGGCAGCTGTGTCTACTCCAGCCGCTGTGTCTTCGAAGTCATCATCACAACACTCGGATAAGAGCGCAGATGAGTATGTATCTGGGATGTGTTTGTATAAAAGTTTTCAAATCTGCTTCTCATTGGTTTTTCCATATACAAAATTGACTTTTTTTTTGCATATGAATGGAGATATACAAAAACTCTTTACGTGTTTTCTTGCTGTTGCTTGTTTGTGCAAATCCATATGTTTTCTATTAAAGGCGCGCATGAGAAGCTTTGTTGGATAAGATATGAAAGAAATGTTATTGTGGAAATGGTATATGGAGTAACACCATAGTTCTGATTTTTTACGTGACATGGTATAGTAAATGTTGGTAATATAAAAGAGTGCTTTACGCTGACCATTTGCTGTGAAAAAGTTATAATTCAGCACACACCTGATTTTTTTGTTTTTTGTTTTGTTGGCATTTAAAAATTACGAACGTCATTGGGGGGCCTAGTGGAACAAGTTTTGTAAAGCTATAGTTTTTTTTATCAGTTGCGATCGTTGACAAAATTAGTCAACAATCCAAATCAATACTCGGAGATTTCTCAAAGTTTCTTTCACAAACGGTCAATCTTGCTCCAAAACAGTCAATCTTGAGATTTTACGTATTCCCAAATCCTTGAGATCGTTTTCCACTGCGTCTATCCATCGGCGCCTTTGGCCTTTACGCCTATTAGCTTTCCTCACGACATGGCTTTCGTCACGACACAATCAGCAGCATATCTGAGTATTATCAGCCATCAATCTCTTCGACTACAGCGATGAGATCCATAACCAAACACGACTGCAACTACTGGATTGGACAGTATATAGACAGACATTAAACGAAATTCATCGGAAAACTCTCACTACCTTCCTAAATTTCCGACCACCGAATGCCGTTAACGTAGTTCAACCATCATCTATGAAGAGTTTTAGAGTCGAAGGTTTTCATTTGCCTCGTGAGACCCGCGTAATTTTTGCCTCATTTACGGTCTGGATATTGTAGCAGGTTAAACTACTATACCGACAGATGGCTGCACATCTTCGAGTCATACTTGTTGTTCATTTCTGCGCACGTTGTGGAAGTAATCGACTCCAAATTAGCCGAATGTGCCTTGTTAACTGTTTGAGCGTCCATATTTGCTTCCTTTGAGTTTTTGCTGAATTATTGTCCAAGCACTTTCACTAGGGTTGGCATCAGGCGACTGTGAAGGCTAATCCAATATTTCAATCCCATTTACTGTCTCCTCTCTATACACCTTCGTCTTCGATGCTTGGATCGTTTTCTCCTTGTAAAATCCAAGGTTGGCTAGTTCTTTCAAACATTTCCGCAGTTGACGGAACAATGCGTTTTGGTAAATTTAATTCATCGAAACTGCATTCAAATTGGCGGTAAGCACGAATAGGGAAATTCTGTTTCAGAGAAGCAGCCTCAAACATGAACTTTAACAGTTCGTTGAAGTGGTCGATTATCAACAGTACACCAGGGCCTACGTATGCAACTATTCGCCCTAAAGAAAGATTCACACGTGAATATTACGTTTGTTCAATTCCGTACTGAATTTAGCCCATGCAAGTCGTTTTTGTGTGTGATAATGAGATCAGCGGTTTCTTCAATGTTCTCCGGAATATTAGGTCTTCTACATGTAAACATCCGCTAATAGTGTCTTTGGATACATTAAACTCCCTTTTTCATAAAGCTACTTCACCCAAAAATAAATTCGTCTTTGTCACAAATAAATCAGTGATCTTCTGATCTTGCTTTGGAGAGGTATTTTTTGTTTGGGCCTCGTCCGCGGAAGTTGGTAATGTTTTTAACTTCGTTATACCGTTATATTCAATTATTTATGAACGGCTTCGACTTCTTTAAACATTTCGCAGCAGATACACGTGACCTATAGGGTGTGCACCAATCGTTTTTCATACACGATACTCATTTCCTAAAAACAGCGTACGTTTTCTAAATTTCTCGCAAATGTAAAAAATTGCACAACGCGTATTGCGAAAAGAATACACCAAATGGCAGCATTTTATTTGTTTGTTATAGCGGAACTCTAAGTTTAAATTTTGCCGGTCCCGCTTTTTTTAGACAGACTGTAAGATGATAGCTTTAACAACTTTGAAACATCGCTGCTGAAATTAATCCTGATGGTCTAACTGTTATTGAATATTACTATGACGTTCTTGCTGAAACTTGTGAAAGAATAAGGAAAAACAATATAATTTGCAGAACGACAAGCCATGGTTTCTCCATCAAGACGACACTTTACCTCAATTTGTTAAGAGTTTTGTAGCCAGGTACAACATCCCAGTGCTAAGCCATCTACCTTATTATCTGTATTAAAAGTAACACCCTTTAAGTCCGCTTAATTTGTGTAAGAGAAATCGTCTTGTAGCACCTGACCGAAAACGACTTCCAGCACTGTTTTGAACAACGATGCTATAAGCAAATATATAAAGGGGTATCAATTTAGAAGTATCAGGTTTTAGATTGAAGTAAAACAACGAAAATTCAAATTGATTGGCACCATTCATAGCATTTATTTTTTAAAGATAATCTCTTTCCAATGTTGGCCGCAACTGCGTCGTAGCTCGGCCATCCGTAAACAACAATTTGGAGTGACTCGCTAGAGGACCTCGGTCAGTATCTCGTGAATAACTTTAGTAGTATTGGTTTCCAATGCCTAAAGCGAAGCTCGTTTATTTACAAAACATTTAGATCTTACATACCCTCACAAAAGCCCAAAGGAGTTATATCACATGATCTTGGTGGCCAATCCACTGATCCGAGACGAGAGATAAATTGCTCACTGTAACGACGACACAGTAAATCCATTGTTTCACGGGCTGTAACGCCGTTTTGTTGGAACCAAATGCTGTGGAGATCACAAGCTTCACTTTCCGTCATCAAAAAGTCGTTTATCATGGCGCGCTGGTGTCCGCCATTCACTGATACATTGGCGCCAGCTTCGTCTTTGATGGAATATGGGCCGATGATTTCACCAGCCCATAGACTGCACCAAACATTTGTTTTCAATGGATGTAATGGCTGTTATTGAATGGTTTCGGG
The DNA here is from genome assembly GCA_037575425.1 of Anastrepha fraterculus. NCBI lineage: Eukaryota > Metazoa > Arthropoda > Insecta > Diptera > Tephritidae > Anastrepha > Anastrepha fraterculus. The sequence continues at coordinate 12,974 of JAYXIM010020963.1, read as the reverse complement.
TTGTATTTCAGCCCAAATATGGCAATTTTTCTTATATATATGTGGGATTGGAGAAACCCTAAAATAGGCGGCAACCCCAATATAAAGCCCACAAGCGAAAGCGACAACTACAGCGACAACGACAATGAGAATGACAACACTGAATATAGACAAGCGCGACGTGTTGTGAAAGAAGACGGGAGTAGCAGACAGACGCGCAGCCGTGTAGATACAAATTTTAAGCCGCTAGCATATTTTCTTTTTTTCAAGTAATCAATCAAATTCAAATTCAAATCAAATTCTTTTATTTGTACAACTATTTGTTAATAATAAAACAGATAAAAGGACCCACATATATTTATATAATTGGCGCGTACACCCTTTTTGGGTGTTTGACCGAGCTTCTCTTCCTATTTGTGGCGTGCGTCTTGATGTTGTTCCACAAATGGAGGGACCTGCAGTTATATGCCGACTCCGAACGGTAGATATTTTTATGAGGAGCTTTTTCGTGGCAGAAATACACTCGGAGGTTTGCCATTGCCTGCCAAGGGGCGACCGCTATTAGAAAAATGTTTTTCTTAATTTTGGTGTTTTCACTGAGATTCGAATTATTATTATTGAAGTAGCCAATAAGCCAAAAATGGGCCTCATCGCTGTATACCATAAGTTGGCCTGCGCGTCGATTTTCGTAATACAATTGCAAGATTTTTGAACTTTCTTGAGGCGTAAGTCTTTCCTTGATGAAAAGTCAATGAATACTGAAAAAAAACTGTGTATTTAGTTTGACAGTAGTCACGCGTAATGTGTCAAAAAAAACTGTCTGCTAACCCTTTATGAGATGAAAGGAAACAGTTTTATAGTTTTCTCTTTACTTAATAACCACACCTCGTATAAAATAGCAAGTGCTTAATTTAGCTATTTTCAATTACTACAAAACTTATATGTATATTCGATTTTCTTCAATCTTATGAACAACAACTACAACAACTACTCATACGCGCTGACTTATTTTTTTATCACAGCATTTAGTTGAACATTTTTTTAAAGTGGTAGTTTTAGAATAAAAATATTCTTGATTTGGTTTGTCGGTACTAAGGCTTGTTTTTGTACAACTACATATATCCATAGCTACATATTTGCGCATCTGTATATATTTTCTTATTTGTACGTAGATGAATGTTGTACATTTTCTTTAGTTGTTTTTTGTTTTTGGTACTCTCTTATTTCTGTCCTCTTTCTTTGTTTTTACCTATGCATCCTAATTATGTTTCTGCCTTTGTTTAGACTTCTTGAAACTATTTTCTTATGCTTCAATTTCATTGATAGTAGAATATCAACTACGAGTACTTTGCCGAAATGTGTGTAGAAATTTTTGACGCGTTCCTTTGTGCGCATGCGTCTCGACCGCTTAACTATTCTCATTTCCATGTAGTTTGCGTAAAATTTAGCTCTCCAAAAACAAATTAGCAAATATTGTAAATATTTAACAACTCATTTCCCTTTTTCTTTTGCCTTCACTCCGTTTCATTTAATATATCGCGTTTCATACATAAACCCACACACATTTCCATATTTGATTGATTTTCGTATTGCTGACTTGTAAATAAATTTTATGAAATGTATCATCAACCTTTTCGCCCACCAAAAACCAAAAAAAAAAAAAAATTAAACACAAACCTTAATTCATACCGAATTACGTACTTACACCTCAATTATTCTCCAACTTCATTATCATCATCATCGCAACCGCAAATGTAAACAACCATCACTACAAACTTCAATATGGTTTTGTAAAAAAAAAACATGTAAATTGTAGAAATGTATTTAGTAAAAATCGCACCATCACCTCAAACACCACCAAAAACACCACAACCTCAACAACCACCAAAACCACTTCAAATCATAACGCCTCGACTGTGTTTAGAAATGCGTCGCATGGTGCTGAAGCAGCCGTAGCCACAACAACAGCAACAGCAGCAAAAACGTTTTTGTCATCGTCGTCGTCGTCATGCGCCAGTACAACGGCGACAGCTGTGACTAAATGCTATTTAAAACATGCTAACAATCAAAATCAAAATCAAAATCAAAATTCTCACAAACCAACTAACCAAAATCATATCTCCCTCCATTCCAATAATTGTTCCAATTCATGTGTTAATTACCATCATCATAATCACCATTACCACAACAACCACCACCATCATCACCAACAACATACGCACCCAATGCACGTTTCCCAATTTTCCATGCATTCCTATGCCACCAATCAATTGATACCGACATCGTTGAACGCCTTTAATTATGCTTCCAAAAATTCCACGAATACGAATTTTCTCAGTTTCACCGAAACGGAAGAAGTGCTGCAAATCGGCATGCACAAAGTACTCGTCTATGTGAAGAACCATCGTGATGCCTGGCCATTTATGGATCCCGTTGAGGAGGATATAGCGCCACGATATTACTCCATTATACGCAGGTAAGTCTAAAAATTTCAATGTGGCGTATTATTAATTGGAAAAATTTTATTAATTAATTATTAAATTTAACTATTATTTAAGTATTTATTAAATTCAAATCCAAATTCAAATCCAAATCCAAATTCAAATTTAATAAGAAAAATATAAATAAATAATTGGCGCGTACACTTCTGTTAGGTGTTTGATCAAGCTCCTCCTCCTATTTGTGGTGTGCGTCTTGATGTTGTTTCACAAATGGAGAGACCCACAGTTTTAAGCCGACTCCGAACGGTAAATGGTTTTTATGAGGAGTTTTTTCATCGCAGAAATGCACTCGGAGGTTCCGCTATTAGAAAAAACTTGTGCTATCAGTTTGCTGTTTCATGCGCGAAGATTCGAACCTACGCACTTCCGAATGGTAGTAACGCACCAACCCATTCGGCTACGGCAGTACGTGATACGAATTAAAAAAAAAAAGATGATAAAAGGCTAATTACAATACCTACTTCGTTCAGTGGTAAACAAAACTGACTATCTTTTTCTGGAATTTAAATTTTGAGGACTGTTGGGTACTCTTAATTTCATCGAGAAAAATACGTGAATGGGCAACAGGTTCAAGAAAACTAGAAAAAAAAACGTTGCCAGGTGAAATCCAAAATTTGGCTTGCCAAAGATGGATTATTATTCATTTGTTGTTTGAACCCTTTTAGCTTGGACAAAATATTTGTCTGCATTTATTTGATTGTTGTGACCTGAGCAGCTCTATTATTAATCATTACTTTCTCAACTCTGATTTTCATTTAATGTGGAGTCAATGTAAAAAGGGCTCCTGCTTTTATTGCATTGGATGGTAGGGTCTGGTTCTAGAGAATCTGCCACTTTGTGATTAAGTGGGTTTTTTTTAAGTATTTACGGTGTAGGTTGATCAGTGAATTCATACTGTTTCCGCGCCTGATTGGCACACACGTTTTTACTTTTGACCTCGGATCCCGTTGCACCGAGAGCTTCTTATCAGTACGTAGTGCGCGCCTGAGGATAAACGACCTGAAGTAGAGAGCCAGTGTTGCCTTACTTGCTAATTAGATCTAAGCCTAGAACTCCATATCGAGCTTCGGCTGGCAAATCTTATAGCGCCTAGAGCGCGTGGCGCTTGTCTTCCTTCTATGATAATGTTTAAGAAGGTGCGCTTGGTTGTCTGCCTTACAGCTGTATGTCTAGGTAGGCGTCGAAGCTTAGGAAGTTATTGTCCTTCATACAAATTCAAATCCATCCCTTCTTCATTATATCCGTTTATGAGTAAATTTAATGAACGAGCGAGCCCTTATTACATCATAGATATGTATATCATCCATCGATAATTAAAAACAAAATCTCGCCTAAAATATACATTTACGTTATTTACATTCCTTCTGTTTGTTTTCCTAACAGACCAATGGATCTGCTGAAGATGGAAGATAAGCTAGACAACGGTGAATACAATAAATTTAGTGACTTTCGCAATGATTTTAAATTGATTGTGAATAACTGTCGTCTTTACAATGGTCATAACAATGGTGAGTCCCTGAACATTTTTCCAGTTAAGAACAATTTGTGAAAATTTGTCGTTTTTTTTTATAGAATACACCGAAATGGTGAACAATTTGCAAGAAGCCTTCGATAAGGCCACTAAAAAATACTTTGACAACTTATCAGACGAAGATGAGGATGACCCGAATTTGGGCTACCCGGCAGCTGATTCAAAGATGAATGTCTTCCGTGAGAAATATTTTAATAAGAAGTCTTCGAAGGACGCAAGTAGCGACAGTCAAAGTGTAGTTACAGATGCGGAGAAGAATACTGTAGACAAAGCAACAGATAAGAAGAAAAGCGGCAAGAAGCATTCACATGAATCGGTTAACCCGCTGAGTAAGGAAAAACACCCTGATAGTGCTGAGGAAGATATGGAGGATGTGGTTGGTGGCGATGTGGAGCAGCGTGGTACAAAGCGTAAACGCAAAGAGAAGGACAAAAGACGCAAGAAAAAATCAAGAAGTAAAATGGCTGTGGTAGAGAAACATACAGACGATGAAGACGATTTAGAAGAGCAAGAAAATAAAGCTGATGAAGAAACGCTTGAGGAATTAGAGCAAGAAAAGAACATAAAGAAGAGTAAAAGTAAACAAACGAAAGAAATCTCGAAAAAGGCCAAGAAGAGTAAGGGCGATAAATCTTCAAAATCCTCAAATAAGTCTTCGAAAGGCAAATTCGAAAGTGGCAAAACAAAGAAACAAAACAAGAAATGCAATAAACCAAAAACGTTTAACTCCGATGAATCGGCATTGTCTGATGATGAAGAGCGAGAGCCGGAACTGGATGCGAAACCAGAGCCTGAAGAGGAACAGGAGTCGGAGTTGGAGCCTGAGGCGGAAACCGATGACGACGGCGATGACGGCGATGTGAGTTTTGAATACCCTGAATCAAAAAAGAACCGAAACAAGCTAAGTAAAGAAAACAAATCACACTCAAAATCCACCACGACCGCAACGCAAAGGAAGAAAAATGCATCCACAAAATCAAATAAACAGCTTACCAACGCCAAAAATCAAAAGTGTAAAAGCAGGAGTAGCAAATCGAAGCAAAAGTCTAAGTTGGCTCAAGATGAAAGCGACTGCGATAGTGAAAGCGAAACGGAAAAACAGGTAAAGAAGAAGAAATCGAATTTGAATAAGGACATGCCACCACCAGCCGTAGATGCACTTGCCGCTTCGGCCTCTGAGCTGGAGGAGGAAGTAATCGACGACGACGATGATTCACGTTCGCGCAGCATGTCTCCATTTAAGGTGGATCTGCATAAAAAATACTCCAAAAGTGCACTTAACGATGATCTCTGTGACTTACTGACATCAGTGAAGAAAACATCCAGCGGCGGCTTGACAACAAACTCTAATCAAAAACGTACAGCAGTTAGTGATGACGACGATGATGATTTTAAGTCCTTATCTAGCCGTAGCTCAACGCCGTTACGTGGTTCTAGTGAAGAGCGCAAAACAAAGCGTACAACCAAAAAAAATGTGCGCGGCACAAAAAAAGCCGAGCCGCAAACTAAGAAGATTTCTGCTGCGACTGGAACAACCTCTTGTAAAAAGAATGCCGAAAGCGAAGCTGCGGCAGCGGCAGCTGCAGAGGCAGCAAAGCAAGCCGAGTTAGAGATGCTCTTACCTTTCTTGGATAAATACGAACTGATCAAATATCGGCGTAGTCGCACGAACAACTTGCAGCAGAGTGCAGCACTCAATACAGTTGAAGAAAGCCAAAAAAGTAACAGAAGTCGTTCGAGAGAAACCGCTACCAAGAAAAAGGATGCCACAAAAGCTGAAAAGGATAAGTCGACTGAAAAATCGAATGGAGAAAGCACGAAAATACGAAAGACAAGCAAAAAACCCAAGAAGGATGTGCGCGTCAAAGAAGCTTCTGACACCGAAGAAGTTAAAACGCTTCCTAAGGAGGAAACAACTACGAAATCATTAAAAGAAGACGAGAAGCCATCAGTTAAAACAGAGTTGGCAGAGGATGTGTGCAAAGATAGCCAAGCCACAACTAATATAGGCGCTAACAAGATTGGCAAAAATGTTGAAAAGAAAATTGCCACATCGCCTGAAAAGCCAACTTCCAAGAGAAAAGAAAAACCTAAACCCGAGCCCACTCCCGCCGCCGTACAAGTGGAAGATTTGCCAAAGAAGCCGGCTGAGAAGCCTGCAGCTCCAGTGCCACCGAAAAAAGCATTGCAAAAGAAGGCTGCCGCTAGCGCTGCTGCGATTAAAAAGGCTAACAACAAACCTGCCGCCGCGAATATTGCTTCGAGCAAGACTTGTTCGACCAACATTGAGGCACTGGACGTAGAAACTGAGCAAACTCTCAAAGATATCAATCGTTGGTTAGAACATACACCACGTTTTTCGGAGTTTAGCTCGGCAAGCAATTCTCCCTCACGTTACAATCTAGATGAGTTCGATCCGGCCATCCCTGCTAAACTAGAGTCGGCCGATTTCAGGCGCCCAGTACCGATCGCGCCACCGAAAATTGATTTGGTGCCCACAAAATTAGCAGAAGTTTTGGTTGATTTAGTCTCTGATGGGGATGCAGTAGTGTCCAGTGGCCTTAAGAAAGAAGTAGTATCAGATTTAATTACAAGTGGCACATCAGCCAGCACCGTAGGGGGCACAGCTAGTAGTGTTAGCTCCAGTTGTGGCACACCACCACACTCGGTAGCATCTGCCAACTCAGTTGGTAGTACATCAGCGAATGCGTCGTCTAATAATTCAATAGTCAATGCGCCGTCGATATCATCGATTGCTTCGGCATCAGCGGCAAATCAGCCAACTTTGCTCATACCACCTCCACCAGCCACTGTTACCTCTGCCTTGAGCTCCCTGGCGCCACCAAAACCCAAAGAGCCTAGCACCACTCAATTGCTGCTACATCCACCACCGCCGCCACATATTAAAAATCAGCTGGCAAAGGAGGCCAAACGCAAGTCCCTGAAGGAAAAGTTACAGGCGGCTACAAATCCACGGCGCAAAGATTTGCTCCGCACAATAGAACGCTTGCAACCAGGCAAAGCTAAAGGAAATCTCATACAAAATATAAATAAACCCGATGAGCTCTTTCCCCTTGGCCCCGTTGCGGCTAAATCGAAGGAAGTAAAAAATGCACTCATTGTTGACACTGGCGATAATGCGCCTAAGCTAAGTTTGGGTACCGTTATAAAAACTGATGATTTTGCCTTAGGGCAATCGCATAATTTCATGGATGAGTTAACCAGTAAAACCGAAACGAAGTCAGTAAATAGCACTGAAATGGAGGGGGAGGAGAAGGTTGGCAAAACTACTTCTATGGAAATAATTTCGGCCTTCACAACAAAAGTGCCGGCCTCATCGGCTAGCGCATTAGCTGCGCCGGAAACAGAGTCTGAGAAGAAAGCTGCTGAAGTGCCTGCAAATGACTATACGAAAACCTTTGAAAAACTGTTGGATAATAAAAACACCACGAAAACGGAATCTGGAAGCGCTGCGGCGTCAAAGGAAAAGCCGAATTTGAGTGCTTGGTTCAAGGCGTTTGGTGCACCGAAGAAAGCCAAGAAATCGGAAGAAGAAGAAAAACAACAACAGCAACTGACAGAAGCGAATGAAACGGCATCTAGTGCTGGTCAGGGGTCGAGTTCGACGAAATCCAACGACGGTGTCGCGACGCCCTCGATATCTTCTACTGGCGCCACCATTGCCAGCAGATCGCCTACTTCGGCATCAATGACTGGTGGTGTGGACTTTTCATTGCCCTCAGCACCGCGCCAACGTAAAGCAAGCACTGGTAGTACCATATCCGAGCGCTCCTCCTTTAGCCAAGATCCCGACTCGCCTCGTATAGCTATAGATGAACGGTATGGTTCGTATGCGGGCGCGAATTACACTTCGCCTATAGGCGCTTCCCCGATGGGCGCATCACCAATAATGGTTTCCCCGAAACCAGATGAAATTACTAAGCCTACCTCACCCTACCCACTGAATGGCGCAATAAAAGTGGGCTTCTATCAAGACACTACTACTAAAAGTAGCCCGGATAAAAGTTGCAGTCCTCGCGAAATGCCATCTCCATACCCACAATACTCTCAACACATTTACTCATCTGCTTCATCACCAAATGTTTCAACGCCTGAATTAAGTGGCACATCACCTTACGGTGGTGCAAACAGTTATAACCCTTCTGGTTCGGAGGCTTCAAAAACGCCGGTTTATTCATCCACCTCACCACTGCCGAATCTCTACGATCAATATAAGCAGCCTCGTTCGCAAGAATCCGATTACAACTCGTCAATGAGTCCAAGCACTCCCAACCCGAATTCACCATATCAGCAGCCACAAAGCTCACCATACACCACACAGTCGCATCAATCACCATACCACCACCCCAATTCACCATACCATCAGCAGCAGCATTCACCATTCCACCAGCAATCGCACAGCAGCCCAGCACACACACCACCCACAGCTACAACGGCATTACCAGCTGGCGCTACGTCGGTGCATTCGCCGTTGCATCAGCCGCAACATAGCCCCATGCCGAGTAGTGTAGACTCGCCAGCATCTTCTGCCGCAACACAACCGCCAACGCCATTGGCGCACTCACCAACCGATCAACCACATTCGCCGTACCAACAGCCAATGAATTCGCCTTATCAGTCGCAAGCACAGCAACCTCAAACGCAACCACCTCAAACGCAGCAGCAGCAAAATGCTAACGCGCTTTCACCCTACAGTCAAAGCAGTATGAGTCCTTCGCCATATCAGGTGCCGGTGGGGACACCTGAGGCTGTAACTTTCAACCAGCTGACACAAAATGCAGATGCTGCAACGGTGGCGCCAGCTGCTGCTGCAAAAGCGCCATCACAGGCAGACCAAGCATACGGACAGAATGTGACAAATAGCAACAACAATGCTAGCGCAGTTGGGGGCGTTGGCTCTAATGGTGGTGGTGGAAATGCTGCCGCAGTGGAAGTGCCAGCATACGTCCCAACATCACAGGATCTTTACAATGCGAATTCAATGGTGGCAACGCAGTCGCAGGCGCAGGCGCAGACAGTCGTACAACAGCAGCAGCAGCAACAACAACCACAAACACAACAGCAGGTGCAACAAAAACAGCCGCAACAGCAGGCAGATAATCTGCGAGCTATCTATGGTTCTGCGCTTAGTTCTTCGGCGGCTTCTATTTTAGATAGTACGAAACATATTGATTGGAACGTGACGGGACCTCAGCAGCTGCAGAGTCAAATGCAGCAGCAGCAACAACAGCCGCAACAGCAGCAATCACTTCAACAACAGCTTATTCAACAGCAACAACAGAAACAACAAAATGTTCAGCAGCAGTTGCAGCAACAACAGCAACAACAAAAGCCGCAATACCCGACTTACGCCCAATATCAATCGAAGGCCGCAGCAGCTGCGGCGGCTGCAGCCGCTTCCACAAACAAAGAAATGTCCGGGGCAGACCAAACAGATAGCGTAAAGAGACAAAGCGTCACCTCGAGCTACAGTGATAACTCTGCTAACGATATGGTAGCTTTTATGCAACATTTGCATCAGCAGGCTCAGGCACATAAAAACTCCATGGCCGCCATACCTGCGACAGTAGCCTCAAGTTCGGCTACCTCGACCACGGCAAGCACAGCGACTGTGAATGCAAACGCCGCCAACACGCTTAAGCGTACCGCAGAAGATATGCTAGGCATGGACTACAGTGGGACGGGCAGTGGCAGCACAGCGAACAAACTCCAAAAGTGTGAAAACAACGCTAGCATGCAGCAGCAAACGTCGCAGCTATCCACACAGAGCAGTAAGCAGCAGCAAATGTTCGACAGCTTCTTGGGTGCGATGCCATTTGGCAAGCATTTGGGCAGTATTACGCCGGACAAAGCCTTCGAAATGTATAATCGTGCTGCATCGATGGGATTTCCTAAGGACTATGCGAAGGATAACAGCTGTCAAATGCAACAACAACAGCAGCAGCAATCACAACAACCACAACATCAGCAGCAGTCACAATCAAATTCTGCAGTCAGCCAACAGCAACAGCAACAGCAGTTGCAGCAGCAAAAGCAAGCGCAGCATTTACAGCAACCGCACCAGCTACAGCATGGCCAGCAGCACGGTCAGCACCACCAGCAGTTGCAACATAGCCAACATACGCATCAGCAGCAGCAAACTCAACACTTATCCAAGTCCAGCATGGATGGCATCACAACGAGTTTGCTAAGTAAACCGCTGAATTTTGGCGTTAATAGTTTGCAGCAGCAGCAGACACAACAGCAACAACAACAACAGCAGCAACAACAGCAGCAGCAGCAACAGCAGCAGCAGCAACAGCAGCAGCAGCAGCAACAACAGCAGCAGCAGCATCAACTAAGCCATTCCCAACATATAAATCAAAACTATTCAACTCAGTCGCAACAGCCGCAGCAGCGGCAGCAATCGCAAACGCAAGCGCAACAACAAAATGCCCAACAGCAGCAATTGCCTGCTAAATCTACTGCAACTGCAAGTACAGCTTCTCCCTCAGCAGCGACGCTGGACGCCAGCAACATGCTGAATATGTCTAGCCACCACCTGACGCACCATCTTTCGGCCTACAATAAGCCGACACCACCACCACCACCAGCGCAGACATACAGCAACCCGGCTGCCTCGTTGCTGCACCCCTTGGCCGAGAGCTTATTCGGTTTATCTTCTGCAAGTGCCGGATTTTACGATAAGAATATGCCTCCAGCGGCGCATATGTACAACGCAGCGGGTGCGGCGAAAAATCTCACAACATCTCAGCTGTACTCAAATCCTGCGTCCATCGCTGCAATGAGCGCAGGCGCTGGTATGTACGGCAACTCACAGCAACTGACGTCCGCGGCGCTGGCGAGCAGTACATATGGTGTCACGAACACCAACCCTAGTTGCAGCAACAATGCCGTTAACCAGCAACAGCAGAATGTAGCGGCCACAGCAACGGAGGTAGCAAAAGCAGTGGCGCCTGCTCCACAGGCTCCTGCCAAGCGTGGACGCAAGAAAAAGGCAACAACAATTGCGGCTGAAGCCGCGGCGGCAGCTGCAGCGGCTGCCAAATTGCAGCAACAGCAGCAACAACAACAACAGCAGCAGCACCAACAGTTGCAACGCCAGCAGCAGCAGCAACAACAGCAACAGTTGCAACAACAACAGCATCAACCACAACAGCAGCAACAACAGTTGTCGCAAAATCATCTGCATGCGTCACAGTACAATACGGCGGCAGCGCATATTTCGCAACTTGCAAGCGCAGCCTCATCAGCAACAGCTCAGCCCGCACACCAAAGTTCAAGCGCGGTGCCCGCCCACTTGCAGGCGCACGCGCAGGCATTGCAACAAGGATTCCAACTGTACGCTGGCTTAAAGACCGGCGGAGTTGGGTCGCCACTCTCGGCTGCATCTAGCAGCAGTTCGGCGGTAGTTGCGGCGGCCGCGGTAGCAGCCGCTACAAATGTTGGTGCACACAGCGCAGCTTCGGCCACAGCAGCATCCAATGTATCCGCTGCGAGTGGCGTCGACGTAGCCACTGCGATTTCGCTGAAAACGTCCGCGTCGGAAACCACTGGTATGGTGCCGGGAAGCGCATTCAATTTCGGACCCACACCTGGCAGCCTTGGCCTGTACGGTGATCAAGCGGCAGCAGCTGCAGCCAGCAGTTATCTAGATCAATTCAGAGATGCCTAAAATCCGTATTACATGTCACCGGCGCCGGCTCCGGCACACCGCAACTCGACAAGCGATGCCAGTGCAGCGGAAAAAGCGCAAGCAGCGCTAAACCCAGGTGCGACGGCGGCCGCTAGCGCTTACCCCTTCTTGGCGGCACATACAACACCGCGCGCTTCTCCATATCCGTTTATGCACAATACTGGAGCCTCACAGTTGGCTGATCCAAATTCACAATTATATTCATCATATTTAAGGCGCGAGGACTTCCTCATGTTCAACCAAGGGCTATTGGGACGTGGCGCAAGTGCAGCGGGCTATGGACAGCCACCGCCACCGACCGCCTATCGGCCATCGTCATTAGGCATGCCAAAGCCATATGACATCAATCGATCGTGGTTTTAGCAGTGCGCCAATAACACCGCCCAAGACGAAATAGACGGGCAGACAGCAGTGTCGGCGACTACGATGGCAGGCGGTGATGGCGAAGGCAGCAGTAGCGACGTGTTGGGCGGGCCACAACAGCAACAACAACAACAACACCAACACCAGCAGCTTCAACAACAGCAGCAGCAGCAGCAACAGCGGCAGCTATAACCGGGTCAGTTGTGAAGGGTGTTGATTTTGGGCGCCTGTGGCGTATTAAGGCTGCTTTTCATACCTGCAAGCCTCGAATGCAATTCATTTGCGTGCCACCCAATACTATTCATACAGGCACGTGAGCATGTGCAAAGCTCCTGCACGGCTAAAATCACAATTCTCATTATTCTTTGTTCAGCTTTAGTAGATTTACTACAAAAAAAAGAAGAAAATGTGGTTTAAGTAAAGAAAAAGAATTAATGTGAATGTTAGCGTATTTAATGAGCAGGTTTTTTAAAACATATGTATATTTATGTCTAACATATTTCAATTAGATTAAATTGAATAAAATGCTAAGCTAATTACATGCGTAGCTAAGTGTAGCAGCATTTACACTGAGAAGTAAAAATTTCTACTAGATTAGATGTTTACAATTAAGCACAAACTGTATCTATGCTAAGTTCAATGTTGATGGCAAGCCCACAACAAAAATATTGTTAAATTTTGGCTAATTTGGGAAGTTGATAAGTTGCTGAAATATTGTGTAGTTAAGTTTATTATTATGTAAAATGTTGCTTATGTATATTTAAAGTGAATAGAAATACGTCTCAAGCTATGTGCTGGCTTTGGACGTGAATGTGCATTAGAGCAGTTACGACTAAAAATTATATTAATTATTGTAATAATTGCAAGTCTTAAAGATCACGAT
>JAYXIM010020955.1:0-22783 GCA_037575425.1 Anastrepha fraterculus | reverse complement strand
TAAATTTATTAAATACACAGCTTATTTTAGTTATATATATATAATTGGCGCGTATACCCTTTTTGGGTGTTTGGCCGAGCTCCTCCTCCTATTTGTGGTGTGCGTCTTGATGTTGTTCTACAAATGGAGGGACCTACAGTTTTAAGCCGACTCCGAATGGCATATATTTTTATGAGGAGCTTTTTTCATGGCAGAAATACACTGTAGTAGTCATGCACCAACCCATTCGGCTACGGCGGCCGCCCAATTATTTTAATTATTTTTAATAAAATAAATATTCGTTTGGGAAATCCATTTTTGTGCTTAAAATTTTTGCGCAAATGATTTAAAACCATTTAGTGATTGATTTTTAACTTCTGGAAGGTGATACGACAACTAATATGCCGGTCAGCTTCGATTATTTTTGTGATTTTATCGACATCTCCTTTAAGGGGTTAGGGGTAGTCAGAGTCCTGAAAATATGATGATTTTCAATAATTTTTGTTTTGCTCGTCAATTGCTTTATTTTACAAAAATAAAAATATAGCATTAAAAATTATGTTTCAACTTGACTTTAGCAAAATTAAAAAAAAAAATAATTGTAAAAGTTATCGCTTTCTCCAGAAGTCCCTTGCTGTGAGCATCACATGTTCTTGGAGGTTCCTCTAAAATCAATTGGACAAGAGAAATTACTTTTATTAATGAAGGGTTTTCCAATAACAGGTGTTAGGTATTAAACAGGATAGATGATTAACGATCTTTTATGACCCGAATTGGATAGTATTGATCTGGACAACGTGTATTTTCAACAAGACAGCGCTACGTGCCACACCAGCAAGAAACGATTGATCTTTTGCGGAAAAAGTTTCCGGACCGTGTTATCTCTCGAAGAGGTGATCACAATTGGCCACCGAGATCTTGTGATTTAACACCTTGCGACTTTTTTCTTTGGATCCACGTGAAAGACAAGGTCTACGCCAACAGCCCAGGGTCGATTCAAGACCTCAAAGATGGAATTCGTGAAGCTATCGAGGACATATGGCATCCACTTTGCAATTCGGTTATGGAAGATTTAATGAAAAGGATATTGCCCAGTAAGCGTGGTCGTGGTGGTCAGTTGCCTGATGTTATTTTCCACTATTAACGGCTTACCTTCCTCTTTATAATGAAATAAACATCCCATCATTTATATTAGAAATAGCATTTTTCTTTGAATATCAAAATAACACCTCTTATTAGAAAACCCATTAAATAATCTTGTGCCTGATCAAAGTTTTTTTTTTCAAAATTAGCAATATGGCGCTAGCAGGAAAAATTTTTCAAATTTTCGAGAAAAAAACCTAATTGTCGGTTTTTTTCTTGCTAAAAAAAATCGGAATTTAAGAAAAAAAATCTTTGATCAGACACGAGTTTTTTGTGTTTTTCAAAAGCAGCATAAATTTGTTTGAAGTCTACCAAGCGGTTTTTAAGTTGCAGTGATAACCAGTTCAAAAAACATAGCTTTGAGAAAAACACATTTAAAGTCTTGCTGCTGCTAGCTACTTGCTCTCGAACACTCCGGAGCGCCTAATTGTTGAATAACTGGAAACCTGTGTGTCGGATTTACTTCTAATTTTTAAACAATATTTCTAAGATATTATACTTTAAAAAAAAGCAAAAAGAGTTCAAGTTTTTGAAAATTCTTAAGGCCCTCGCAAATTTAAAATGATGTGTCTTTAAAAGCGTGCAAAAGGGAAACGAAAAAAAAAAATTTTTATTTTGGTTTTCAGTATTCTATTTTCTGATCTATTGGGTAAAAAATAAAAAAAAATATTTTTGGCTATACGAGGTTCGTTCAAAAAGTTGTCAGCCTTCCCATGGTCTTCACATGTACAATGGACACAGATAGAGCCGGTTCTGCCAAACCGATTCTGATGAAATAAAATTTAAATGATGTAAAATTGATGTCGTTATCATGTGAACTATGATCATTTGAAAAAAAAAAACAAATATATTGTAGTATTTTTTTCGGACCTTTAAAATCCAAAAAATGGTCACAAAATGGTGTTTAACGTTTGGATGTCCGCCATTTAGCGAGGGCCTTAACATTAAAAATGCCTGAATCGAATCGACGAAATCAAAATTGCACGTAATTACCTGTATCATAAACACCATCGGCACCAAAAACACCATTCACAATTTCAGCGGCCTGGCTTGTGTTTTCGACTTTATCAAAGGAAAACTGTAAAATGTACCGAATTTTCTCTTTGTTGACTTCCATTGTTAACACCTTGTAACTCAGAATTGAATGGAACAAACAAAAAACAGCTAACGCACTTTTTAAAGTGAAATGCTTCCTGGCGGGTTCCAGTCAAGTGCCATCCTCGTGAGCCATTCTTCCGTACAACAATACTGCCTTTACACATGAGCCGAATATTCATAGTTTAGTGCGCCTGGAGATTTGCAAACTCCCCCATACTGTATGCATTCGCCCGAATGCCGCCCGTGCTTTGTTTAGCCTGCAGTTTTCACCTTCATCTGCTCCACCACGTGATGATGCAGCCGAGGTAGCAGAAGATTTCGACGAACCGTCAACCAATATCTGCCTTGCGATATTGTGATTAACTCTCATGGCCTTGGTCTTGGCGATGTTGACCTCCAGTCCGACAGTGCGTGCCAGCGCTACTAGTTTGCCCGTCTTCTCTTGCATGTCAGAGAGTTTGTGAGAGAGGAGGCAGATGTCAACGTCAAAGTCCAGGTCTTCAAGATGTCTGATGAAACTCCATAAAATGCCATTTTATTTGTGCAGGGTCAGTTGGCTCATGACGTCATCAAGGACGATGGCGAAGAGAAGGAACGACAGGGACAACCTTGCCTTATGCCTGCGTTGATAGTGAATGGATCGCTGATATCGCCTTTGTAAAGCACTGCCAGTTCGGAGCTCTCGTAGAGGGCTTTGATGAGGCGGATTATCTTGGAGGAAACTCCCTTTCTACTCAGTGCCAGCCAAAATGCGTTTCGTTTGATAGTGTCAAACGCCTTCTTAAAGTCTACGAACAGCATGTAGAGTGAGGAGCGCCACTCAACTGATTGTTCTACTATAATCTGAAGTGTGTTGGCTTGGTCAACACAGCTTCGGTGAGGGCGAAAACCAGGCTGCTCGTCTCCTAAGGAGCGTTCGATATCTTTGAGCCTGCTTTGTATGATCGCGGCTACAATTTTGAAGATGTGAAGTGTTAAGTAGGGTTATTTCTCGCCAGTTGCCGCAGTCACGTAGGTCGCCTTTCTTGGGCAGCTTCACTATGATACCTTTTGTCCAGGACGTAAAGCATGGTCCAATGATTCCTCCCGCCCATAGGCCGCACCAAACAGTTGCTGTAGAAGTAATGGGTATTCATGAATGGCTTTGAGTTGCTCTTCAGCCCAAATACGGAAATTTCGCTTATTGACGTAGCCATTAGGCCAAAAATAGGCCTCATCAGTGAACAAAATTCGGGCCCAAAATGCGGATCTTCGGCGAGTTTTTCAAGAGCCCAACATTGCATTTCGTCTTTCAAACCAAGATCTTTGCGTAAAATCGCCGCCCAAGTAGTGCCATTAGATAAGCCAAGTTGTTGAGATCGTCGCCGATTCGATTCTTTCGGGTCTTTGGCAAAACTCTCATTTGCAGCCGCAATATTTTCTTCACTTTGGACTGTATGTGATCTAATCGGTCTTTTGTTAAAATTATTCTCAATTTTGTCGACGGTTTGCTGAATAGTGGGTTCGGTAGGACGGTTGTGTACCCCATAAGTTGGCCTGAGCGCGCGATGAACACTGTTTACCGAGCGTCGATTTTCGTAATACAATTGTATGATTTCTAATCGTTATTGAGACGTAATTCTTTTCTTGATGATATGTCAATGAATACTGAAAAAAATATGCCTTTAGTTTGACAATAGTCACGCGTAAACTGTCAAAAAAATTAAATTGGAAGAAGTAGCTCCAAACTGATCACTCCTTATTTAAGCACAAAAAATATACTTAGACTTTCAGTCACTTGCAAGTGAAAATTGAATTGATCTCTGGATGGAAGTTTTTCTGACCATTCTGTTTTCTGACAAATTCTGAAATCTTACAATAAAATAAATGTTGACAAGCCATGTTAGTTTTATATGTGTGAATTACATGCATGCATACATACATACATACATATATGCGCATAATTACTTATACTTGACTTTACATTGACTCTGCATGCAATTAAACAATTCTTGATAAATTATAATGATTAACACAATGGTAACTGCACCGGCTACATGTGCAAAAGTGTCCCTGACAGTGTAATTAACGTGCAGTTTTTGTGTTCATTTTTCATAACTTTCCCACTCAGTAAACTTCACAACCTACTTATGCAACGCCGCACATTTAGTTTTGTATAATCTAAAGCATAACTACTAAATATGCTTTGACACATACAATTAATATAATTTTATTAAATTACACAAAAAACAAAAAAAAAAAATCAATCAATTAAGTCGCCAATAAGAAGGAGTATAAATATTTGTTAAAAAATGTCAAACAGTTGTTGTCTCTATTACTTATGAAGCTGGAAAAACTATAATGTGAATGTATGTATGTATGTGTGAGAATCAATAATATTTCAGCTATGCATCGCACAATTACTGAAAAATGTTTTATGATATACAACTAAGTACATTTATGCATATAAATACATACATATGTATGCATTTACACATTCACAAACATTCGTTTGCACAATTAAAAAATTTTACCACACCTTCTACCTCTTTGATAAAACCCAATAGAGTTTATTTTTATATTGATATACCTATAGGAGTATAGTAAGTGTGTATGCCTGTGATCCTAGTCGCGCTTGCGGTGGTGTGTTATCAATTAAATGTTAGCTAAAAAGGTCGTTCAATAAGTTTCTGTACTTAAAAGTACGAAATATTGATGAAGATTTTTTGATTTTATTTGAAATTTTATGCAAAGCTTGAAACTTTAGGTTGTAGTATTAAGTATATTTTTATAAAAAACAAATAAATAATCAAAAAAATCGTAATATCGTTCGCTGCCATGAAGCAATAATTAAAGGTGATGTAAGTAGCCTAATTTTCACCCTGTGTTAGCCATCTTGAAGCTACTTAATAA
Organism: Anastrepha fraterculus; assembly: GCA_037575425.1. Taxonomy (NCBI): domain Eukaryota; kingdom Metazoa; phylum Arthropoda; class Insecta; order Diptera; family Tephritidae; genus Anastrepha; species Anastrepha fraterculus. The sequence goes on along the minus strand of JAYXIM010020955.1, from coordinate 17,671 downwards.
ATCCGTGTTGTTCTCTTGGAAAAGCTACTTTTTATTTCAGAGCAAATTCTAAAGAAAAAATACTCAAAAGCGTAGAAATTAAAACTTTTGCTGAAAAAGTTAGCAGGCAATACTGTTTTGCCTATTTCATTTTGCTTAGACTTTCGCATCTTTCAATTCTATTGAAAATTCTGTGAAAATCATTGTTTCAATGATGCCTTTTCAAAGAGGCATACAACTAAGCAACAAGTCGCTCAGGGACTTATATCGTTATGTTCAGGCAAAGTACTGCTTTCAGTACATTCTGACTTATCGATTAAATCAGGATGTACTGGAGCATTTTTTCGGGGCGATGCGTGCCAAAGGCGGGTTGTATGACAATCCTAGTCCTATGGAATTTAAATATAGATTACAAAGATATTTATTAGGTGAATGAATGCATATATTACTCATTTCTGAATAACTTAACGCTTTCTATTAACAGCACGAAATACTTCAATATTAGTTGATCGTGGCAATGTTGAGGCCGACGAAACTAACTGGCTCCGTCTCAATGATACTTCTTTAGAAACTTTACAAAGTTTGCTAACAGAAGATGAGATAGTTTCAGACGACTCTCTCTTCGCCAACGATTCATTAAATGAGGACGCTGACTTTGATAGCTTACACGAAGATGCCCTTGAATATATTGCCGGTTACATAATACGCAAATTAAAGTTGACCGATTGTTCATACAATGAGCCTACATTTACTTGGGTTGACACTTTATCTAAGGGCGGATTGGTTAAACCAAGCACCGAGTTCGCGATTATTTTTATTATAAAAGGAAAGCACAACTTTTTCGTTTTTTCGTGGTTGGCCAAAACACGGCAGTCAGCTTTGTTTTATTTTCTCTTCATTCTTGACAATGTGACATTTCAATGTAGCGTTGCCAGCCAGCAATTATAATTTTTTAATAATATTATAATCTAATAAATAAATGTACCACACAGATTTTTTTTTGTTCTCAGGTGCACTCTGTTTGGTGTACAGTGATGCTGTCTACATACTGCCAGTTGTGAATTTGATAATTTGGAAGCAGCTTGAACTTTATGTCTTTGAGGTTGTTAGTTGTTTAGAACTCACTTTTTTGTTTTTTTGTCGGGACAGACTAGCAAGTACAGTACTCAGACATAATTAAATCCATTGCACTACACTCGAGTTCCCTTTTTCATTTTCTTTAAATCTACCCGATCTCCGAAGAAATCTGAGTAGATCTTGTGGTGCCAAGGAGCCAAGGTGGTCGCTTCTTAACACATCAGGGCCAAAGACCTCAAGTCTGTTCGAGCGAAAGCTGAGGAGATGTACAGAAAGTGGTCCGCCGTCTCATCCTCCTCTTCACAAACTGGCCAGAGTGCACTGTCTGACTGCACACCTTTTTCATGTGCTTCACCCATAGAAAACGTCCCGTCATCAGTCCAAACAGTCGCCTACAGTCCCCTCTTCTTTGTGACAGAAGAAACTGCGACAGTCGGTCGGCCGTGACAGGTAACATCAGTTTTGTCCATCTGCACTCTCTCTCAGCCTGTCAAGCTTGCTTGTGGGTTAGAGTAGCCCGTTTGCTAACTCTGGCTTTGATGGCTGCAGAAAGGAGTGGCAGAACAGGCTCCGGGCCAAGGAAGTCGACCTCAGAGCCCATTCTGGCTAAAGAGTCAGAGATCTTGTTACCCGCGATTCCCACGTGTCCCGGGACTCATGCTAGCATCAGGCTGTTATGTCTACCGACACAGTTCAGCCTGGATTTACAGTACTCAAATACTTTTGAAGTGGTTGGCGGGCTGTCTAAGTCTATGAGCGTAGCTTGGCTGTCGTTAAAGATACATACAGATCTGCCTCTCCATCTGTTTTCCTCAACAAAGTTCATTGCTTCTTCAAAAGCGTACACCTCCGCTTGAAACACAGATGCATGCATTCCAAGAGCAAAGAGCAGTTTTGTCCCGCTGGATTCCACATAGACCTCAGAGCCTGAGCCGTGCTTGGTCCTGGAGCCATCCGTGAAAATGCGAAAACAGTGTTTGCCGGGCTTATTTTCTGAGTTTGACCATAGTTGAGCCTCTGGCAGCACCACACTGTATCTCTTGTCGAGCACGACTGTGGATGGCATGGAGTCAGGGAGCATGGCGAGGATTGTTGGATCGAAGTCCATGTCTACTCTGTTGTTCAACACCGGGCAGAGGCCGTACGAGTTCCCATTGTGTTTCAGCCTGCAGATGGGCTTCAAGGCAATTCGTATAAAAGATGACATTTTGATACATCACTTGTAGAACCCCTGCTTTTTTGATTAGTCGAACCCTCTTGATTTGGCTATAAATCTGCCTATGTCGTATATCGTAAGGCAACCAGACTTGGGCACTCACATAGATATTGAAAAACTGTTTCCCTGGATTTTTCTTGATTGCAGCTTCTCCATATATTATTGAACGGCCATCCCCTCTTCCTGGCATGGTCTCCAAAAGGAAAGTGACCGGCTTTTCTTGACGTTTTTTTTATAATGTCTGCTCGTGGCTTTCTTAAGAATACGTCGGTTCTGGATTTGTTGAAATTGGCTCACGTTTGTTTAGCTATTTTACAGGTATTCGTGAAAGTTCATCAGTCAACGGCCTGCTTCTGGAATAGAGAGAATATCTGCCTTTTGCTCACTCCTTAGGGACAGCCTATTTCTACTGTTTCTGATTCGTTATAGGATGGCCCCTGTTTTGCCAATTTATCAGCTTTCTCAATTCCTTCTGTATTCCTATGGCCAGGCATCCAGATGATAAGTTCTTCTCAGCATTGTCTGATGATTTTTGAATTGGTTATAGGTGACTTTAAAGCTAAGATGGCTGCTTGACTACCTGAAAAAATCCGTACTTCCGATAGTTGTTGCGGATGGGTTTTAATCATTCTGCAAACCTCTCTTATCCCGACTACTTCTGCTTGAAAAATACTATTGCAGTTCCCCAAACGGAAGGACTTGGAAGTTTCGAGGTCTTTCGAATACACACCGGCGCCGACGCCGAAATCCATCTTGGATAGTAGTCAGTGTAAAGGGCAGTTGTATTTTCAGGATTGGCTGCTCCCAGACCGCGTGTTATGTCCGAGTGTTAAACACCTAAATCGCGCCTATTGGTTAGTTAGGGCAAGCCGAACAGCGGTGTTATCTGCATCCAGTGTATCAACTAAATCTAGGAGAGGTAAGTAGAAACGAGTATTCAGAACATCCGAGGATGGCATTTTTAAGAGCACCGCTTATACATATAAGTGCCATACGTTGAATCTTCTGAAGCCGTAGCCTTGCCGAGGGCCCTTAACCAGATTATAATCCAGTAAAGAGGATAGGTCTAATAACGGTCCTAGTGTCCTATTGCCTATTTGCATAAAGTAGAACTACAGACACTTTTTCCATTCATGTTCCAATTTAGTTGGAGGCGAGGATTACATCTAAATACTTGGCACTATATCCTACTTCTAGCTTTACACCATTCAATGTTGGCCTCTCAAATTGTGGAATTTTGTAGTTTGTCAAGACCAGCATTAGTTGAGTTTTCTTAGAGTTCACACAAAACTATAAAATATGGTAACTATAAAATGCTAAGAAAAGCCCACAAGATTAGAAACTCATAATCCCTCAAATCGCACGATCTTAGTGAATCAGCGAGTGATAACCTTTTCCTCAATTCGTTCCTGCAAAATATACATCGAAGTATTCGCTGTGTAGAATATATCGCTTTCCTACTAGAACAATATGCCGTCCAGTTTTGGCCTAAGAAAATTGATTGCCATCAATCTGTAGAACTCGCCATTGTCAATTCGGCTTCACCAATCTTGTTTTGAGTCAATAAGTTATATTTGAGTCAATAATTAGCACCTGTGAAATTTCATTTGGATTGGAGTTGTTCCATGTACGACAATTTTGCTAGCCATTCATGCAAAAATTAGCTTGGTCGCGAAAAGTAATTTTGCGGACAAAGTTCTTTCAGCTCCATAGCAAATGATTATGATGACATATTGACTACTTTGATAAGAAATTGTCAGATTTATAACAATATTAATTACATTCGTTTCTTACCGGTTCTCTAAGTTTTCCATCGATTAAGGCCAAGAGAGCAGCATTTTCCTAATGCTTTGAATAGTTCGTTTGCTTGGAAGTGCTTAGCCATTGGCAGAAACATCGACTTAGGGACGACAATTTTCTTCACTCTCAATAGATGTACTTATATATACCCTCGTATGAATAGCCATCTGATATTTTAGCATGTGTCAAAAAGTAATGCTCTGGCCAAAACGAATATGTATCATTGCCAGCAATTAGCATTCTCAGCTCACCATCGCTCATTACTGTCAATCTTCGCTAAAAATTATTCAAATACCGTTTAGAGCGCAATTTAATTATTTTATAAAAGTTAACGCATTATAGCGAATGCTTAAAATTAGTCTGAAAATCACGAAAATAGTCAGCTTTAGAAAAGTTGTATGCGTGTATTCCGTGGGGGAATGGAAAAACATATCAAAGAAACATACAGACATGCGCTCGTATGTATTTACAGCTGTGTGCACAATAATAGTAGCATGACTTATTGCAAAGTTTTGACTATTTATTTATTTTTTACCTAATTTTTATTTTATTTTATAACACAAATACATATAGTTTATACAACAACAAATACGATATAGCTTAAAGTTTCAATAGGCGATCCATTGACTCCTATTTAGAGAATAAAGCGTCAACAACTTCTCTTCGTCAACGGACACAGTTTTGTGTTAAGGACCTTAGTTCGTTCCATGATAATCCAAGATACTTCATTTTAGCTTCTATTGAGCGCCGCCAGGTGGTACGTGGTCTACCAATTCTATTAAAATTCTAGCAGTTTGTTGAAACGGATTCCAGTTTAGCCGTTGTTTAGCGACATTGTCGTCATTTCTCTTTAGCGTGTGGCCAATCCATTGCCATTTCCTTTGTTTCATGCCTTATGTAACGTCGACCTGGTTAGCTTGCGCCAACAAATCGGTGTTGGTTATTGTCCGTGGCCAGAAAACTCGATTTATGAACCTTTTCAGTTCTTCGCGGTTATATGCCAGGTAGTGCCACCATGTAACAGAACGGATTTGACGTTTGAATTGAAGTGATTCCAGTATCAGTGATCCCGATATGGTGTCATTGAGATGCAGCGCTTTTGACTTTGAAACCATCGCACTATGGGCTGGCATCAAGAAAGGTGGCCAAAAGTCGGTTTTGGAACTGGGACCAATGGAGTATATTTTTGATATCTATACACTTTAGAGCAGCTATGAGCAAAATTTCAGAGAATTTCGTTTAGTAGTTTTGCCATTAAAGGGCGATAACCATTCATACTTCGGCTTTTTTTGCACTTGGTCATATAGTTAAAAACAGTGCGAAATTCGAATATCGCTCAAAATATTTTTGGTAAATTTTACGTTTTTGTATTCAGTTAGAATATTCCAACACAGATTATACTGAAAAAGCTTTGAAATAAAGGAACTTGACGAAAAAAAATTAATTTTATTCTTAAAATGTTGTTTTTTACCAAAAAGTTTTAGCCGTCGAATGCTGGCAACTTTTGGCACTCCATGATATTAACAAAATTTCAATATGAAAATATTCTTTGAAGTATCTATTATTACCTATTAATGCGCAAATGTGCGCTTTTTAGTATTTTCAGAGATAACGGTAAAAACGTATGTGCGCTCTGAACAGCTTTTGTACTGTGTCTATGTTCAAATGCCCATAACGTTTTACTGAATTGACAGATTTGAGTCATTTTTGATATATTAAAAATATTTTTAAAAAATCGTTACACAGCCAATAGAAATGTTTTTTTTGTTTACATTACAAAAGTAACAAAGTAGCCATGATAAATTAAAAAAATCGTTGGGAGAACGTAATTCTGATTGGGGGAAGGTTTTTTTAAATGTAATGATGGCAATTCAGCTCGTCGGGCTTTTCAAAATTCAGAAGTCTTTGCAAATTGTTTAGAGTTGAATACAGAATTAGTAACCAACTTTTCAATAATATTAATGGCTTTATCCTGCCATCTGCCGATAGATCCTAATAAATTCAATATACTGTGCCATCAGACTGCAAGAATTTATGTTGCGAACTACAATTGGTATTTTATGCCTGCGACGGTTCATAAAATATTAATTCACGGCTCTGCGATTATAGAAAATAGTATTTTACCTGTAGGAATGTTTGCAGAAGAAGCTTCTGAAGCCCGCAATAAAAATTATAAGTGTTACCGTGAGCGGCACAGTCGGAAATGTAGTCGAGAAGCTACAATGCAAGATATGTTCTTGCGTTCTATGGATTCCTCAGATCCACTAATAGCGTCTCATAGCTTGAGTTCACGACTACAAAAACGAAAAAAATTGCCTCTTCCATCTGCAGTAATTGCATTACTCGCATTACCAGAGGTTCCGCAAAGTGAAGAGTAACGGCCACTCCTCAAAAGAGATAAAAAAAAAGTAAATCATAAAAAAAATATAAAAATATAAAAAAATTAAAAAAAAAAATCTTAAAAAAGCAAAAAAAAAATATTTTCAGTTGAAATCAATTTTATTTTCCTAAAATATCTTTAATTTTCAAATTAAGAAAAATATAAAATAAAAAAATCTTAAAAAAAAATCGTTTTAATAAAAAAAAACCAAAAAACCGTAAAAAAAAATTTAAAAAATAAAGAAAAAATAAAAAAAAATAAAAAAAAAATTAAAAAAAATAAAAAAAAATAAAAGTGGAGTCTTCTAAACCTGTAACCTCCTCGTGGTAGGCTCTGGAAACTGCAAATGTTCACCAAACTTTGCAGGCTAATAACAGGCTTATGAAAGTGCTGGAATTTTCAACTTAGGCGCTTGGTATAAAGATTTTTCAAATTCTGAGTCCAGATTCGAAATCAGCGACCTCGAAAACCCCTTTATGCAAATATTTGTATAAAAAATTGATTTTTTTTAATTTCGGCCGCCATATTGGATCCGCCATATTGAATTTTTAAATTCTGAGTCCAGATTCGAAATCAGCGACCTCGAAAACCCCTGTATGCAAATATTTGTATAAAAAAATTGATTTTTTAAAATTTCGGTCGCCATATTGGATCCGCCATATTGAATTTTTAAATCCTGAGTCCAGATTCGAAATCAGCGACCTCGAAAACCCATGTATGCAAATATTTGTATAAAAATATGGATTTTTTAAATTTTCGGTCGCCATATTGGATCCGCCATATTGAATTTCTAAAATCTGATTTCAGATTCGACATCAGCGACCCCAAAAACATTTATATACCAAGTTTCACGAAAAAATGTTTTGATTTCGATTTATGGCCGCTTTTCCTTGATGCCAGCCCATAGTGCATCGTTGACTCTGAAGCTAGTTGATTTCAACTTCTCCTGCATGGCTTGTGTCAGCAATTTGAGGTCGCACTGCTTGTATGCGAGCAAACAGATGCTTTCAGCGTATGCCAGGTATCTGAGGAATGTTGCCATTGGATGCCCCTCTGTTGGTTTTCGTTGTTACAGGCAGCGTTCAAGACGTCTACGATGGCAAGAAGAAAGCGAATCGGGTACAGGATACAGCCTTTTTGAACACCACTTAGCAAGTGAAAAGGATCGGAAAGTTTATCTTCTTGAAGGGCGTAGCAACTTGCGTCACTGTAGCTCTCCCTTATATTTATCATATTACTCGATGGCAATTCTGATGCAGTTTCAAACTTTGTATAAAATTAAAAAAAAAATTAAAAATTTCGTCACTATTTCAAAGTTTTCATTAAAATCTTTAGGAATCTTTCGTGTATGCAGTTTTATAGCCCATTGAAATTTGGTATAAAGTGCAAGTTTAAAGTGGCTCAAACGTCGCGTTGATTTGTGAGATTTTTTTTCGTTTGCGGTTTTGTGCATTTTATCCTCTTAAACAATATTTTGCGTATTCGTGGAACAAAAAATGCATTAGACTCTTAGTAAAATAAAAATGATCAAAAATCAAGGCGAATTTTTGAGGACCAATGCTCCATACAGAAATAAAAGGATCAAATATTATATAAAGCGAATTTTATGCCACCTTATAAAGTTAGCTTAACACACCAAAATTTAATTCGCTACAAATTTTTCTAAAAATTCTTATCATAAAGTTGGAAATGTTGATGAAAATTTGTTGAGTTTTTAACAAATTTTGTACAAAGTTTCAAACTTTTAGTCAAATGATTTTTATTGTGCTATGAACTATGCATATATTTTTAGAAAATTCCAAAAAATAAAAATAAAAAATAAACAAAATATTCAAAACTTTGCAATACGTCGCGAGTGTATGCGCATGCGCGTGTGCGTTCCACGCACCATCAGGTGACAAATAAAACGCGTGAGCTGTCCGTTACTGGTTTGCCATTGATCTACATATTGCGCGTAAAATCAATTACAACTTTACATACATACATACATACAACCAGCACTATCAAACATATCAAGAGAATCAATCATAACAACAAAAAAGTACAAAATAAGTCAGGTTTCATATGGAAAAGTAAAATCCAGTTATCCTTGCATTAAAATAGTATCATTACATATTTAGTACAAAAAGTGAAGCTATTATGTTGCATGCCACACACTTTCGTACATACGCATGCCCAGTACAAAGAATGTCACGCCATTGAAATTAAGTCATACAAGCAATCATGCAGTTTAATGCTGTTAAATCAAATACAGCATATTTTTTAATATAATTTATACTATAAATCGTAAATTTGTGTATTAAATATATACTAGAATTGCTGAATTTTCCGAATTTATGAACTTCCACACGTAATTAGCATTAAAAACTATTACAAATTGCAAATTAATATCTGCATAAATATGTGTTATATACGCACATACACATACGAGTACGTTAACGTAGCAATCAAATTGTTATACATTTTCACGCAAGTAGGAAAGTGTGCTTTGGAAAAACCACCAGCAAGAGTTCATAGGAAAATTCGATTACGCATTAAAGCCAGTGTAGCAGTGGAAGCGAGTAATTCGCTGCCTGGGAAATACCGATTGTAAACGAGATTGTGACTGTTAGACTCTCTAGTCGATGCTGACCGTGCAAAGATAAATCTTTATGTAGAATTTTATTTAATTTTAATGTAAATCAGTTTAAGGCAAATAGTAAATTTCAGCATAAAAGCCTGATACGTCTGTGCATATTTAACTGATAAATTTGTTTTTGTATAACTGGCTGTTGATCGACTTGTTCTGTGACGTCTCATAAGCGCGATTTCATGTCTAGCGATCCAAGTTTTGTGAGCATTGCCGTCAATTCCTGTGGAATTTGGTTCATTTGTAGACTTGAGTAAATTGAAAAAAAAAAAAATAAAATTTAACAATTTGAGATTTCTTTAATGTTGAAAAAAAGAAAAAATTAAAAATTAATTTCTTGAGTAAAGGAAACTAAAAAAAAATGTTGGAGAATTATGTTTTTAAATATTTATAAAAATATTTTAAATATTTTTGTTAATTTTTTTTTAAATATTTATAATAATATTTTAAATATATTTATAAAAATATTTTAAATAGGAAGTAGGGGATAGCGCCATATACCCTATGATCAGAAAGTACGGGAAATGTTTAAATAAAACAACACAGACTTAAATTTCAGGCAAATGTACTTTATCTCCTTCACAATATGACCCGCTTGAAGCAAAACACATGTGCAACCGTTTAACCCAGTCCTCCATGACGAAGGGATGGCCTTCAGCCCCTTCGTCGCATTCTCTTTGAACTCATCTATCGACTGAAATCTCATTCCACGAAATGGTAACTTCCACTTGGGAAACCAAAAGAAGTCGTACGGCGCCATATCAAGTGAATACGTTGCTTGCACGATGCTGTTTACTTGGTGTTTCGCCAAATAATCCAACACAATTTAGGTTCGGTGCCATGGCGCGTTATCATCATGCAAAACGCAACAATTGTTTGCCTATATTTCCGGTCGTTTGCGGCGTACAGCATCTCTCAAACGCTTCAAAACGGATAAATAATATTCTTTATTGACTGTCTGGCCCGTTGGAAGCTACTTATTGTGCACTACGCTTTGGCAATCGAAGAAAAAAGTCAACATCACCTTCCTGGTGCTTTTTGATCATAGTGTATTTAGGTGTAATTCGCGACAAGAACAGAGTGCATAGTAAGAAAAGCCGCTGTTGCTTTATTTTCAAGCAAAAAAGCCATACGGCGCAGGTGGGGTCTTTCTCACTGGCTGCATAGGACCGTTATCAGACCTATCCCCCTTTACGGGATTATAGTCTGGTCGACGGCTCTCGATAAGACTGCGAGTAGAAACGGACTTCAGAATTTTTAACGTATGACGCTTATACTCGTATGTATCAGCGGCGCTCTTAGAATTACACCCTCTGATGCTCTGAATACTCGTTTCTTCTAACCTCTCCTAGATTTGGTTGATAAACTGAATGCAGGCAACACTGCTACTCGGCTTGTCGCAACTAATCAGTGGCGTGATTTAGGTATTGGTAAGTATTTAAATTTGGTTCATTTGTTGGTATGAGCAAATTAATTAAAATTAAAAAAAAAATACCATCAATTTGAGATTTATTCAATGTTGAAAATTTTATGAAGCTCTATAGTTTTTTAAAGTGAAATATCTTCCGTTCTATTCAAAATTTTTATATTTGAAAAAAAAAAAAATTTATCTTAAAAAAAAATTTTTTTTTTAAATAATTTTTTGAATATTTATAAAAAAATCTGAAATATTTTTGGTGAAAAAATTATTATTTGTTAAATGCCTATAAAAATATTTTAAATATTTTTTTCTTAACATTTTCTTAAATAATTTTGTTAAAAAATGTTTTCTGTCATTTCAGATTTTCAGATTCAGATTTTTTTCTTATTTTTTTATTTTTCTTCATAGCTTCGTTCATAGCACGTTATGAAGTTCGGAACGTTGTTTTTTAGCCATCCTTGATTCATTTGCGCTTTGTGAGACGGTGCCGAGTTCTGTTGAAACGTTCATAGTCTGCCACCAAAATGTTTGTCTGCTCCCGGCTTCAAAGCAATCTCCAGATAACTTTCTCGATAATATTTCGCTTTTGCCTTGAAGCCAGGCTCGATGAAAACCTGTGGCGGGTGCTGCCTCCTAGTGGCCAAACGATGACTCAAACTTCGTATGAACGGTCGGTCAAATAAACTCTATCGTTTTGGGAGTTTACGAATTGCTCAATTTGAAAAATTTTCTCTTTAGAAAACATAATGCGCCTATCAAAACACGAACAAAGTGTTTACGTTCTGCATCATTTTCAGCTTTAAAAAGTGTAACAGATCAAAAAATTAGAAGTCTTTTTAAATTATACAAACAGAGTGTTAAAGAAAAAAACATAAAATAAACTCTACATACTGTCACTTGGTATCACTATGGATCAATTTCTGGTCTATATGCGATCTAGAGGATCAATCAAGTCTAACCCAATGTAACCTTCCCCAAACTAATATAAAAATGCTGCGTAAATTCAAATGTTTTTATTTTGAATTTCCTCATTTTAAGACCCAGAAATGACTGATTATCATTCAATTTCGCAAAAAACCTAACTTCAAAACGAGAAATGTTCAAATAAAAAAAGTAAGAAAACATGAAATAAGAATTAAAACGCAACACTTCGGGAGCAAAAAAAAATGCACCGGTTTGCCCTTAGTTAAAGTTCGCACAGTGCATATAACTGTACTTTACATTTTGAATATATTATTTACTTTTACAGATATTAATCTCTAATTGAATAAAGTCTTTGAACTCATTGAACTGCAGTGAAAGGGAATTCGTTTAAACTTTAACCCAAAAGCAAAACTTCCTTGATGGAATTCCTCCGAAAGTAGTCTTAGTTAGAAAATGTCAAGTAGTGAGCACAGCATCCGTATTCACTCCACATAATGCTAAATAATAAAAAAATATTACACTAACACCAGCAAACGTTCACTTCTACAGTGCAATCACGTAGGCATAATTCATAACATAAACGAATGTTTGCCTCTATACGAGTACATACACTTACCTCTATACATATGTATATGTACTTACACTTACACAAAGTGTGTATGTCCGAACATGTGTACCTGCCGGATTTCTCACTTACACCGGCTGTCAACAAGTGAATGTTGCTTGCAAATCAAAACCAATTCGTCGATGTGAAGAAGGAAAATAGACTTGAAAATAATTATTATAGTACACAAATAAAGATTAATGTGATTTGCAGCTTTCTTTGTTTTCCTTAATTAAACATTTGTTCATACTTAATACGCGCAAAAGTTAAAAATAAAAAGTAAAAGAATTAGGAGGGTTAATTATTACTTATTCGCATAAGTAAATATGTGTACATACGTAGATGCTGAACACTTTTTATAGAGAATAGTTTGTGCGTAGAAACTTTTATATTCGTACCACCTGCTGTTTTGTTTGAGTTGGATGCTTATTGCTACATATTTCTTGTTTGCTTGTTATAATTTTGTGCATGTTAAACATACATACATACTTTGAGCGATGTTTCGTTTTAGTGCTTTATAAACGCTCGGATTAATTTTTTTATTAAACATCTTTAGAAGCCTAAAAACTTCGTTTTATAGACTGTCAACTAATTAGAACAACATTTGCTGGAGTGTATCGAACAAAAAGCGGACTTGCTAAAAAATTAAGCCTTTTTGGATCAAATAAATAGTGCATTATTACCATTTTCAGAGGCCATTTCATCTAACCTCATATGCAGTTTCTGTTTTTGTGTGATATTACGAAGCCTAGTCGGGGAAGCCAAGGCAAAATGAACTTTGCCAAAGCTCTTATTTTTAATTGGGAAACATTTCATAAAAATGGTTTGCCAAGTGCATACAATGTTCTTCCGCTCAGTGCCCTATAGTGAGATATTAGGAGTTGAACATTTTCCTCCTCTTCGGTGCATTTTCAAATTATGTTAGAAATAATATTGAAAATATGTATTTCAAAAAGTTCAGGGGTTCGATTCTCGTTCTGTGTAAACGTGTAGTGAAAAAAAAAAATTCATTCTCGTTTTCACTGCCACTTTGTACTCTGTCTTTTCACAAACGATTATTTTGAGATTCTCATTTGTGCCATGATGAAAGTAATTGTAGCCATGACACTTTTGCAGGTATGATATTCAAATTTCAATTGACGTTTGTTTTGAAGCTAGAGTAAAGTTAAGGAAAATATTTTTTTTTTTTTTTATATCTCCCCTTTATTTATTACAGTCTGTTATATATTAACAATATGCAATTTTTGTACAATTAGGGTCTATTATGTTCTTTTACCAATGTAAGAAGAATCTGTTATTATTATTATTGTTTTTTGTGATTACACTGTAAGTCTTATAGTTAGATCAGTCGGTGTGAGTCGCTTTAATCTGACTGACAGTCGCTGTATATGCTTAGTGCTACATTTTGTGATTGTTTCTTGGATAGTATCTACGTTTAAGTCACGATGTATGGCATTGGGAATAAACCAACCAGCATTTGTTATATTTCGTAATATTTTGGATTGTGTTCGCTGTATGAGCTGAATATTTGTGTTTTTAGCCGTTCCCCATATTTCTATTCCGTATTTCCAGATAGGAAAGGAAAATATGTCGCAAATAATTATGATGCTTGATTTGGAGCAAAGAGTTCGTGGTGAGCAAAGGTAAGAAAACGAAGAAAACGATTTTAGTAAATTAAATCCTATTTTGAAAATAATTAAAAATTTACAGAAATTTGTGGATTGTTGCTGAGACACTTTGCGATGGACAAAATCCACCAATGATGAGGCTTATTTAGAGGCCTTTGCGGAACCTATGCATTTCAGTTAGTTAGTTCCTCTACAAATATTTCATTTGAAAATTGCAAAGCGACAACTTTTGATAACAGTGGAAGATGCTTTTACCAATAACATTCAATTATAAAATTTATTCCTACTCATTTATTTTTTTTCCATTCATTTTTAACAAAAACGTTTGTTCATAAGCTACATTTGATTTAATTTATTGCTTAAAGGTAATTCAATTGTACCAAAATATTTAAGCTTGAAATAAAAATATTTAAAAATAATCATATATAAATAAAGAAATCATTATCCATTTAATATTATTTACTATTTTTCTCCATATTTAATTATTTTTCAATTTAAAACATTATACACTTAGTGTCATAAGTCTACGCTACTTGGTGGGTAGTTGAAAAAGTAACACGAAAAGAGTTTTTAAGCTTCTGAAATTAGCTTTTTTTTGTTTTTAGCTACATAACGAAATTAAACTTATTAAATAAAAAAAAAAAAAATAATTGAATTTATTTTAGATCACTCTTATTTTGATCAAAAAAAATTTACAACTATTCAAAATATGCTAGAACAAATTTGCATTTTTAAGTAGCTTGTTGGGTTCCCACAACGTTTCATCATTATCTTAAGGCTTAGGCCAATGGGGCACATAGAATTTAGTAATTTGGTAGTCTCTTCTCCAATAATCCTTTCCCACTTGTGCTACATAACATCTTCCCGGACTACTTTGCTTGCAATTTGGTGTTTCCTTATATTATAATTCGTTGCAGAAGCGCCCATAAGTGTCAATAGGGTTTCAATCTGGTGATGTTGAAGGTGTTGGCAATAGCTTTACTATATCAGCTGTAAGCTTAGAGTTATTCTCTTGTTGAACACAATATTCATTTGTATACGCCAGGAACTCAGCCTTGCTTGAAATTATGCTTTCAAATATCCAAATAAGCAAATTTATCTATTGTTGAGTTGGTAAACTGCAAATTTTCCTACGCCACCAGTAAGCAAATTTATCTATTGTTGAGTTGGTAAACTGCAAATTTTCCTACGCCACCAGTAAGCAAATTTATCTATTGTTGAGTTGGTAAACTGCACATTTTCCTACGCCACCAGTTGCCATACGCCCCACATAATAACCTACCAATATCGTGTTTCACTATTTTTAATAAATTCTTTTTATTTAGCGCTCTACCAGATTTCATTAACACAATTTTTTTCCTTTGATACCAAAAACGCAAAACTACCCTTAGTGCGGAGTCACACTGTGCGTTTTCACCGGAGCGGTTGAAACGCATGCGTTTTCACCGCACCGGATCGACATGTCACACTGTACGGTCAGTCAGCGTTTTGAGAAAAAAAAAATTGCAATTTCGCTATTGGAAGCGGAAGGATTATTGAGAGAGCCAGTGAATCGCCAACACTGGGTCCATCCATTCTTTTCTCATCGTGAATCAACTGAGAAATTTCGACGGTTTTTCGAAAATATTCGCCAACTTCTATCCACGCTTTTTCTCTTGCATTCTTATCACTATATTCTTTTGCACTTTTATCCCAAAGGGCCGGCTTTTCTTGAATGCAAGTTATAAATTTATCCGTATCGAACATGATTGCAAAACGCTGCGTTTGAACTGCACAGTGTGACGGTATTCGTAAGAATACTTGTGTCGTCGATGTCTTCCGGTCTTGCGGTCGAGCCGCATCGCCGCAGCAAGTTGCGGCAACCGTCCGGTAGGTGCGGCGACAACGCATAGTGTGACAACTATCATACAAACGCGTTCGTCATTGCCATCCTTTCGCGCCGGAGCGTTTTCAACGCTCCGGTGAAAACGCACAGTGTGACACCGCACTTAATCCGAAAAAATAAAATTTTTTCAAAGTTAGGGAAATAAATCCATTATATACGGCTTTTTTTAATACTCTTCTGGCAGTCGGAGCATTCACCTAATGAAATAAATATTTTTACCTTTCTCCGAAAAAAAAAAAATAATAATAATGAAATCAAAGTAACCATTTTTGATTTTTCTTTTACTGGTTTATTAATTTTTGGCTTATTGCTAATTGCAATCGATTACTAATTATAGAAAAAGTAATATGGTTCAATCAGAAATCATAGAAAAAATAACACAATTCAATCAACAATCATTCGAGTGATTAATTATTACTAAAACTAAATGCCATATTTACATATTCTGCTGTTAACAAGCGCATTTTATTAAAATTTTAATTTTAAGTGCCCAGTATCAGAACGTCAGTTCTTTGTCCATGCAGCCCATCTATGGGGCCTCCTACCGCTAAAAATCAAATAATCAGAAGCCCACCGCATTTTAGAAGTGAACTGCTCCATTACTTTGTTGCCAATATGTTTGTATATCTTTCTTTTTCTCTTCCCTGCTATTTCTAAACCGTCACAATTTTAACATTCTTTATATGTTATATCCTACTGATACCCTCTCCTAACTCTATTTACATTAACTTTATGTGTATTTATACTATTTTATTAGTATAATAAAAATAGTATTCTTAAATTCAAAAACTGTAAAATAACTTAAAAACTTACCTAAATAAATAAATTAAATTAAATAAAAAATAAATACACCTTAAGAGAACTTCCAATTCTAATAATTATCTTCTTCCCTGGAGTATTAATAATAACTCATTTTTATTACTCTTTCCTTCCTGAGGATAATTATTTGAAGACGAGATTTACAAAAGTCTGCCCATTGCCATTATTTGGGAATTTTGTTCTGCGCTTTTTTTTATCGCTAAAGGCAATGACTACTATATATTTATTTATAATTATACATGTATGTATGTGTATATTTATAATTACCGCATTACGCATACCGCATACTGCATCCTTTGTGGTATACCTCTAATATAATATGGCTGTACAAATGGAGAAACTTTCAACTTCATGACGCCTCCAAATGAAAATGTTTTTTTTTTATTAGAAATTCTTTTTCTCTTCACGATATGTAAATATTTTATTTTTGTATTAGAATAACATTTTTCCCCCAAATTTTCCCAATAATCATTCAAAATATTAAGTATAAACCTATTTGTTTTAACCCTTGTGACAATAGCAACCTACCAATCATACATATACCTACATACGAGTAAACATATGTATACTATACTCACTTGAACGTGATCCTTCTGCGTCATTAGGCTGATATACATAGTCATATATGTGTCGATCGAAAATTCCCCGTTCAGGATAGAAATATCGCCGAGTATTCCTGGAAAGAATGACCCCAAATTAGCAAGTGTGTGACAAAATAAAATAAAACGTATGAATATTTAATAAACACACATATCTACATATCTTCGAATAAAAACAAATTAAAAAAAATTAAACAATGCTGTCGAAAGCTATCGGCGAGAGCGGCGTGTTAATGACGCGCCGCCGAGGTTTGCGTTGATGACGTGCGCAAGCGTGCTAAACCAGCTCATTTTTGCCGGCGCTCACCTGTCGCGCGCGCTCAATCGCGAATTCAGTCGTTGCATTGCTGGACCAAATATCACAACACACATCTATACCAACAATTGTATCACAACAACTAACTAACAGCAGCAACAAAAACAATCTTGGTCCACCGGGTGATTCCAACACTTTGATTCACGTCAGTACCGGAGTGTGTGTGTGTTTTTTTTGTTTTTAGTGATTGTATAAGCGCTCATTCAATAGAACTCAACTTGAACTTGGTGTACGCGCAAACGTGAGGGAACCCCACAACCTGCGGCCAAGTCATTTGTTTTCATTTTGCTGTTCTCATTTTATTTTGTGATGCTGTAAGATAAAGAGAGAAAGACTGAGAGCGAGGTATGTACTAATGTGGCTGATGCTACGCGCGGTAACTGTCGCGTTGATGA
>JAYXIM010020934.1:0-12818 GCA_037575425.1 Anastrepha fraterculus | reverse complement strand
CGTAGTCGAAAAAGTCTTTTCGTATTTTGTCAATAGATGTCGTTGGAGTCATCTATCTCCAGTGCTACCAATCACATTGTGACATATCATATGGTGTTAGAAAGGTGACATTTTAAGCTTCATTTAACCAAAAAAAAAATGAAAAAAAAAAGTTATAGCTGTTCAAAAATGAGTGAAAATAATGAAGAAATTCGCTATATTTTGAAAGTTTTGTATAAAAAAGGGAAGAATACCACGCAAGCCATCAATGAAATTTGTGAAGTTTACGGAGGCGATGCTGTATCAGTTCGTGTAGCACAACAATGGTTCGCTCGCTTCCGTTCTGGAAATTTCGATGTGAAAGATGCACCTCGCTCCGGTCGACCTATTGTTGAAAAAGTCGATGAAATTGTGGAAAAGATTGACCAGGACCGTCACATAAGCTGCTATGACATCGCCAAGGCACTAAACATTCAACAACAACCGGTTTTGAACCATTTAAAAAAGGCTGGTTACAAAAAGAAGCTCGATGTTTGGGTACCTCATGAATTGTCTGTGAAAAATTTAATGGATCGAATTAACATCTGCGATTCTTTGCTGAACCGAAATGAAATCGAACCATTTCTGAAGCGAATGGTAACAGGAGACGAAAAGTGGATCAAATACGACAATAATGTGCGAAAAAGATCATGGTGCAAGGGTGGCGAAGCTCAACAAATGGTCGCAAAGCCAGGATTGACGCCTCGAAAGGTTATGCTGTGTGTTTGGTGGGATTGGAAAGGAATCATCCACTATGAGCTGCTCCAGCCTGATCGAACGATTGATTCTACATTTTACTGTCAACAACTGATGAGATTGAAGCAAGTAATCGAAAAAAAACGGCCAGAACTGATCAGCAGAAAGGGCGTCGTCTTCCATCAGGACAACGCTAGGCCACACACATCTTTGATGACTCGGCAAAAACTGGGAGAGCTTGGCTGGGAAGTTTTGATGCATGTACCATATAGCCCTGACCTTGCACCATCGGACTACCATTTGTTTCAGTCAATGCAGAACTCCCTTAATGGAGTAAAGTTGGCTTCAAGAGAAGCCTGTGAAAATTACTTGACGCAGTTTTTCGCCGAGAAACCAGAAAAGTTTTACGCTATAAATAGTTTTGTACGGCTTTCTGTGAAAAATTAATTAATATACATATAAATATAAGGTATCTATTTAGGTTTATTTTAGGGTCTTCTTCTTCTTAATTGGCGCGATAACCGTTTACGCGATTTTGGCCGAGTTTAACAAAGCGCGCCAGTTGGACACACCAAGTCCTTTTCCACCTGATCTTTCCAACGCAAAGGAGGCCTTCCTCTTCCTCTGCTAACACCAGCTGGTACCGCATCAAATACTTTCAGAGCCTGAGCTTTTGTATCGGACGACATGTCCCAGCCAACGTAGCCGCTGGATATTTATTCGCTGCGCTATGACTATATCATCGTAAAGCTCATTCAACTCATCGTTCTATCGCCTGCGATATTCGCCGTTACCAACGTGCAAAGGTCCAAAAATCTTACGCAGAATCTTTCTCTCAAACACTCCAAGCGCCGCTTCATCGGATGTTGTCATCGTCCATGCTGCGCCATACCTTAGGACGGATATACTGGATCATTTTAAACCCAACAGTCAAACTGATTTTGTTGAAAAATAACATAAACTGTTCTTTAATCGAGGGATTTAAAAATATATGTAGGTATATTTTTTTAAATGGTCTAAATCTAAATTCCGATTTTGAAATGATCATTTTCTGATTAAAAAAAATCTTAAAAAAATGCTTAAAAAAATCATACAAAAAAGAATATTCATTGAAAAAATGGATTAAAGATTCGTCTTTTATGTGTTGAAAAGCCATACGAATTTTCAAAAAGGTTGTTTTACGAGTTATTTTAGCAGTTGTGGTTACCGAATTAAAAAGTGGCATTTCGAGAAATGAGAAAATGTCCGTTCCATATACATCTCATTTCTTTTTAACTAGAGCAACGTGAACATTTTTGGATATACTTTTAGTAAGTTTTGCTGTTTTTAAGCTTTTTGATCATCTGGTCACCCTACAGGTGACTTACTTAGCGAGCCAAATGCTCGTATGTTGCACACATTTTACTTTTTTTTTGCTTCATTTATTTCATTATTTGTAGTTCAACTTCGTTTTGTTTATTTTCTGTTTGCAATGCATTTGCTTGAGGCGAAAAGTAACTATTGCACCGCCGACGTGGCGGGGCGAGCAAACAGATTAGAGTGCAGAATTGAGCAGCTGCATCCATCGTTCGTATAAATAGACGTGTAATCTGTTTATTTTCGTACTAACCGATTGAACAGCATGAAGTTTCTAGTTACATTTTCGCTCTTGGTTTGCTTGATTGCGTCCAGTCAGGCGCAGTTTGGAGGCGGTGGCGGTGGACCAGTGGGCGGCGGCGGTGGAGGACCAATAGGGGGTGGTGGTGGTGGCGGTCCCATTGGAGGAGGAGGTGGTGGTCCCATTGGAGGAGGTGGCGGTGGTCCTTTTGGTGGTGGCGGCGGCGGCGGTGGAAGATAAAGTTTTTAAAATTATTGGACGTTAATAAAATAAAATAAATATATAAAATGCAAAATTGTTCACTTTCCATTTATTTCACTTTTTTTTAACAATACTAACACTTTTAAAATTAAAATTCCGTTTCCAGGATTTGTCGCAATAAGTACCTCATAGCATTTATTGGAAGTAAAAAATAATTATTCGAAATTTATTTAGGCATTTGTCCTCATTTGTAGTTCAATGAGAACCCAAGCGTTATAATCTTGACAATTACTTCACCCTACCTAATTAAGATATAAAGTTGCAATAAATTCGTTAATTAATACATCCATACCTACATTGGCGCTTACACCCTTCTTAGGTGTTTGGCCGAGCTCCGCCTCCTATTTGTAGCTTATGTCTTGATGTTTATCCATAAATGGAAGGACCTATAATTTTAAGTCGACTCCGAACGCCAGATATTTTTTATGAGAAGCTTTTTAATGACAGAAATCGCTCGGAGGTTTGTCATTTGCGTTGCAGTAGGAGAAAATAGACAAAAGTAGTCGACCAAAATGGCGCATATTTGGTCTAATTCGGATAGCCCTAACTACTTACAGGTAACTCTCGTATAACACAGGAGTTACGATCCCAAAAGTTGGGACTAAGGACTAGTATGAAAAGAGGGTTTAGGTTTCAAAAATTAAAAAAAACATGCTACTATATTTTCATAATAAAGATAAATATTTTTATTGAAATTTTCTTAAGAAGTAATACATATTAATATGAATTAAAAAATGTTTTCTTCGTCATCACTAAGAAACCAGACTTTCTCCAGACCAACACGCTTACCTGAAAGGGAAATCTACCGAGTCAGCCTTGCATGAGGTAGTAGGGACTGTAGAGAAATCTCTGGAGGGAAAACAATTCACTTTGGCGGCCTTTATAGACATAGAGGGCGCCTTTAATAATATTACGGCGACGTCCTCTCGCCTCTCCTTTGGCTAGTAGCAGTAGATGAAGCTTTAACTCGCTTAAACAGGGGTGGGGTAAAGGTGGTAGCATATGCCGATGACTTGGTCCTAATGGTCTCAGGTCCCTTCCCATCAGTAATGGCTGAAATTTTGGAAGGTGCACTGGCTACACTCAGCAGATGGGCCGCTAGTAGCGGTCTCAGAGTCAACTCTGACAAAACGGAGTTGATGCTATTCACCAGAAAATACAAGCCTCCACCTTTTAAGCTTCCTAGACTTAACAACCAGTGTCTTACACTTTCATCGGAAGTCAAGTATCTTGGTGTAATACTTGACCCCAAGCTCCACTGGACGCTGCACATAGAAAATCGAGTTAACAAGGCCAATATAGCCTTCTACGCCTGTAAATCTATGTTCGGCAAAAAATGGGATCTCAAGCCATGTGTCGTACTTTGGATGTACAACTTAGTGGTTCTGCCAATTTTGACATACGGTTGCCTAGTTTGGTGGGTAGCTCTTCAGAAGGGCTACAACACCATTAAATTAGAGAGAGTGCAGAGAACTGCATGTGTGGGCATCACTGGTGCCTGTAGAACATGACCTACCGCTGTGCTCGTTATTCTCCACTTAATTCCTGTGGATCTGTAGGTTAAGTCCATTGCTGCTCAGAGTGCTATTAGGCTGAAGGAGATTGGCCTTTGGAGACAACTTCCTGTAGGACATAGTAGCATCTTGAAGCAGATCTCCCCTTCCTTCTCTGATATTCGCACCGACCTCTCCATCCGCAAACTGTGCTTTGAGGGTTGAACCCTCTTTCTGAGCCGGCAAGATTGGAAAGAAGGGAGAGTTGGTGCGGATATAGATGCCTCTGTTTTCACTGACGGATCCAAAATGGAGTCTGGAGTGGGAGCGGGGGTCTACTCTAAATCAGCCAGTATTTCGGTCTCCTTTAAACTGCCGGAGACAAGCAGCGTCTTTCAAGCAGAGGTCTTCACGATCCTGCAGGCATGCAAAATGCTTCGGGATCGCTGTTGGGAGGGAGACATTCATATTTTTTCCGATAGCCAAACTGCAATCAAAGCACTGTCGTCGCCGTATTGCAGCTCTCTTCTCGTGAACTCCTGTAAGGAGGAACTCAAAAGTCTCGAACGTACAGGAAACATTTCCCTCATCTGAGTTCCTGGGCACAGGAATGTAGAAGGAAATGAAATTGTCGATGAGCTTGCCAGGAAGGGGTCAACAGAACCGGTTTCAGCTGTCCCCCTCGCAGACATCGGTGTCCCTTTGTCCATTGTTAAAGGGAAACTACACAATTTCTTTCTAGGAAAAGCGCAAGACAGATGGAGGTCTGTCTCATCGTGCGCTATTTCCAAAACACTATGACCTCAATACGACAGAAATATAGTAGAACGCTTAAGGTTATGGGAATCCCCGCCGTTCAATTTCCAAACTCGTTGCGTTGTTCACTGGTCACTGGGTGATCGGCACTCATGCGGAGAAGCTTGGAATTCCATACAACCCCTATTGCAGATGCTGTGGGGATCCTGCAGAGAAAGAGACTGTGGAACACTTTCTCTGCAAATGTCCGGCTCTGGCGGCTGAACGCTTGAGATTCCTTAGCGTGCCCTTTGGGGATGACTTGAAGAAATTCTCCAGCCTAGATCCCTTTTCTCTCCTCCATTACATCAACAGCACTGGATGGTTTTAGAAGGTTTTCTCGTCCCAAAAATTTTTCTTTGCACAGGTAATGGTCCACATTATGGTATCAAAACGGCACGTAAGTGCTACTTGAAGTGCGCCTGAGGCACTCTTGCCATTTTACCTACCCACCTATCTGTATTAAGCGATTCTATATTTGTGTATTTCAAATATTATAATTTTTTTTATTCATGAATTGGAAACATTTAATTTCTTGTATTACGCAAAAAAAAATTTTTTTTTTGAAAAACCACCTAAATTTTTTTGTTCTCCGTATTAATATATAGATAAAAAAATTTTTTCTTCGTCATCACTAAGCACTATTAACCGCGAGCGTTTTCTTTTTGGCAAGATATCCTCATTCTCTGACCTTTTTTCTGTATTATCTTCAGATCCATGCTCTACCTTTTGCAAAAAATCTGTTATTTTATATTGCTTGCTTTTAGTTAAAAGATCTTTATAAATTTCCTTATATGGTGCTAAGCACTTATGAAGTGCTCTTTTAAACTTTGTGCTCCTTTCATTTGAAGGATCTTCATTTAAGAAATATGACTCTTATATCTGAGATCATTTCTACCAAACCTGCTTCATCAATTTCTTCTTCCACCAGTAATTCTTAGATATCTTGTGCAGTCATATCGTCAAAACTTTCCCCTCCTAGAGACTTAGCAACTCCCATTATTGCATCTCTGTGTGCTGCTGCCTCGACCAAATTTTCACCTTCAATTGACTCCGACAATATTTTTCTCCAACGGCCATTTAATATCGTCGGTTTTATTTCTATGATAGATGAGTTAGATTAGTAGTAGATTAATGCAGCCCAAAATTGTGAAGAGTTTCCACGCCTCCTTGACGTCCATAGATTCATCATCGTTTTTGTTCAAAATCCATTGTAATGATCTCCTTGTATAATTAGTTTTAATGAAGCTATAATTCCTTGACCTAACGGTTGAAGTAAAGCAGTATCTCTAATTGTCTGTTAATTTTTTCTTATAGTCCGTGTTGTCATTTCATTTAAATCCTATGATTTGGCGACATCTGATATCTTTTCGCCCTTTTTGAGCCGATCTAAAATTTGTAATTTTGTGTCCATGGATCTGAAATGTCTTTTAAAATATTTTTTTATTTTCACCAGACATAGCTTATTATTATTTCTTTATACATTTTTTTATTTTTATTATTTCTTTCACAATTAAAGTCTTAAAGTGTACTTAGGTATTAACAGTTCACGAGAATTCTACAGGAAAATCTGATAGTATGTACGAACGCGCTCGAATGAAAAATGTCAAATGAGGTATTCCTCGCATTTAAAAGCTTTATCACGTTTATTGAACTGTTGTATGGGGATTTCTCTAATTTAGAATTTGATTAAGTTCGTTTTTAACAGCTTTTATTATGTTTCATGTTTTATTAGGATTTTGCTCAATTCTCGAATCATGTTAGAGTGAATCCGTGCTATAGAAGTGCCACCTGTATTTTAATTTAATTGTTGAAATAAAGCGTAAAATGTTCAAAATATTTTACTTGTTCTTATATAATATTTAAACAGCATAAAAAAACAGCTGCCCTACTTTGCCGTTTGTACTCTCCATCAGTGCTGCCGTTTCGGTTAATTTTAATCCCAGTAGGTTAATTATTTTTATTCCCAGGTTTTTTATTTACTATATTTTTAAAATGGTTAGTTTTTGATACAACTTCATAAAAATGCGTAGTAGAAAATATTCAGCTACATTACGAAATTGGGCATTTTCGTCCCATGCTTTGACATTATTTTTGTATTATGAAATGTATGCAAATTTTGTATTCAAAGGCTGATCACTTTTCAATCGGCGAAACTTAGAACTTGTCATTAAAGCATCATTACGAATATTGACATAAAACGAACTTTGTATGCATGTATTATCTCTTGTATGCATGTATAAATCTGAAAATTTATCTACCCTTTTCGAGTTGGAAAATGAGCTACCTCGCTAAAGAAAGAAATTATCAAAAATCAATGAGAATTGCGAGTCACTTTATTTCATTTCGTTTGCTTAAGGAAATATGTTCTGCTGCATGTATCATATGTACGTGGTTTGTATATGATATTGATGTACATTTGTAACAAAGCATGAAAATCGGCCAACAAATATTAATACCTATGCGCATATACCGATTTTATTTAAGAAATAGCTGATCAAATACTGAAAATATAAAAACATCTACAATTGAGCATAATATCAAAATTGTTCCAGTGAAGTCGTCATTTAACTTCGACCTACTCGTTAAATTATGGAAGTTGAAATTAATTTACATTTTTTATTTAATAAGTGTAAAGAATAGAGTTCAAATGGAGATTATTAATTTATTAATTATATTAGCTGTATGTGTTCGATCTTTCAAAGGAAGCGCCTAGATGTTGTTTCAAAATAAAGCATGTAAAAATATAGATTCTCTCAGGTTTCACTAGTTTTATTCAAAATACGGCTCTTAACAATTTTATGTGGCACATATGGAATAGCGTCAGGGAATACGTGCTTTTTCCCTCATAGGTTACAGTACTTGCAAGCTTGCAGTGATTCGCACGTATCCTCCCTTTTGCTGTGAATTGCATGCAACAAGCTCTTTCCACCAATTTGGGTACTATTTAAAAAAAGTATGATACCATTTATTCTTTTCACGCACAACACACATTTAACCATTTTCTACAATAATTACATATGTTAAGTTATCAAAAATAATAATAACAATTCAAAATGTCAAATTAATTGTAAATAAATAATATAATTCTTTTTTATTTGTTCGGATGGAATTTAACTGCCAATGAAATATGTAAACAAGGCGCACATTTCTTACAAAAGTGTCCAAGGCGAATTAATCAGCGTTTCTACTGATGTCACCTTCTATTCATACGCCTTGGAAGACTGCTTTGATATGTAACTTTTTCTTTGCAGCCAAAACAAAATTCCTTTTGATATGATTCTTTCGATAGTTATTGACACATTTTATTTGTGTTGTAACACTTACGGATACCATGAATTGATTGTGTATGTGTTGTGGTATGATTGTACCAGGTGCTGATGCAATACTGAAACCAGTTTGATATTTTTGTGATTGCACCAATATGCTGGTATTGTGTATGTCGAATTTAGCTCATCGAAGTAGAAGTCTTCAAGTAATAAAATCGTTCTGCATCCGAAAAGGCTTTTTCTCGCCATACTTTTTAATTTTCTCTTCAAGCCAATAACAATACATACATTTTGTAAATATTCATAACAATTTTCCTTACGCACTTTTTGTAATCGAATATTTTAAAGAACCTTGTGCCAAGTGACTATCACCCTCTCTGATGCATTGGTGCTACACGGCAGTAGTTAGACCGATATTGCTGTATGGAGCCTTAGTATGGTGGACTGCGACAAGAAAACAGACATACTTAATGCCACTGGAAAGGATTAAACGACTCGCTGCTCTGTGCATAATAGGAACGATGAAAACCACTCCAACGGCGGCGCTGGAAATGATACTCAGCATGCCACCTATTGACCTCATGACGGAAAATCTGGCAGCGAAATCCGCGAGGAGGCTAATGGATGTGGGGGTATTCACCTTCGATCACAGCTCAATAGGAAAGTGGAGCTCAAGTGGCACGAGCTACATGACTCCGTACTTTAATTGGGAGAGAAGGTTTCGCACTACAATTGAAGAGGAGGGATGGCACAAAGGCATGAAGCCTGTCCATAGAACTTTTCACATCTATACAGACGGCTCTAAACTCTAGACGGAGTGGGAGCGGGTATTTACTGCTCAAAACTAGGAATAAGGCAGCCTATCAAGCTGCCAGACCACAGCAGTATTTTCCAAGCGGAAGTTTGTGCTATGGGGAAAGCCGTGGAGCTAGCCTACACTAGAACAAGAAAGAACTCAACAATTAATATATACGTGGATAGTCAAGCAGCAATAAGAGCAATAAGCTCATATTGTATTGAGTCCAAAAATGTTCGACGGAGCAGGGAGGCCATAGAAAGGCTAGCCGGAAACAGTAGGCTGCATATCTACTGGGTACCTGGTGACAAAGGCATTATGGGGAACGAAATAGTAGATGAGATAGCAAAAAGTGCTGTTAGACTACCTTTTGAGCAAGAGAATGACATACCAAAACCGCTAAACACAATATACAAGGAAATGGACGACCACAGGAAATGGCAAGTGGAAGCTAGGTGGACTAACCTGACCACATGCAAAACAGCAAAAGTCATGAGTAGAACTAACGACAAAAAACTGACTCAATTCGTACTTACGCTCTCGCGAAAGGAATGCAGACCTATCATAGATATGCTAACAGGTCATAATCTATTGACTGCACATGCGTACAAGATAGGGATTGCTTACACGGATAAATGCAGAAAATGCAGAGAGGATGTTGAGGAAACTTTAGAACACCTTCTGTGCGTTTGTCCGGCATTATCAAAAACGCGACTAAGATGCCTGGGAGCTCCACTGTTTGAGGGTCTGGAAGACGTCTCAAAAGCGGAGCTCTCAGCCCTACTTAGATTCGCCAACAGCGCTGACATCCTACATGATGTCTAATTTAGGTATTCATAGAGGTCGGTCTCCATCTGGTATCGCTAGGGACCAAAAGGTCTATGCGTGGCTTATTGCCAACCAGACTAACGTAACGTAACCTATTATGTAAATGGTCGATCTTTAAGACCAACATATCGCAAAATTCGTAATTTTTTGGTGGAATAAGTCATCCAAATGAGTCGACAATTCGAAGGCTGAAACGTAACATGTCGATAATGTCTGAGCGAGTCCTTGAACATTTTAATTCTCTTATAACAGCCTATAGACGCGCTCATGGTGGACATTTAAATTGTGTCAATTTTGCGGTATATGGACCGACCATTTTGGCGCCAACATCCATCCTACCCGCATGTATAGAGCTCTTTATGTAGCTCTTCTTCTTATTCGGCAGGTTGATTTCGATCATCCCTCATACAAGCGTCCTCATTGCTTAAATAAATGCCGATACCTTAGCAGAAAATAAATATAAACAAACATAGCCACTTCCTTTGGTCACCGGGAACTAATTCGAAGCCGTGTACGCAGTCAGGACAGTCACAGAATGCTTTTTAATTTCCATAGAGAGTGAGGCACTTGGAGTTGAGGTGTTACTAGGATGTTAACATAGGGATTTTACGCAACAGACACTTGCAAAATCCCAGCTGTTTCAGACACCATTCCCAAGCGCCCACTGAGAATGAATAAAAATAGCAGTGTTTTCAATTGAGGCATAAGAATTTTGCATTTAAGTGCAAATGCGCCTATACTTTTTTTTAAAATCAGATTTTGTGATCATTTAAGATTTAGTTTTTTATCAAGACGAAGTTTACTACCCGCAGACGAAAAATTACTACCCGTAAACTTAGGAACAGTACTTAAGGAACATCTACTCTAATTTAAGGTTGCAATAATCGACAAACTATGCACGCTATACGAGTAGTAGACAATTTTGAGTCAATGCAATACTTATATTCACTATTGAATGTTCCTGAGCTATTGAGACAACGCATCGGTCGAAGTATCGAAAATATTATTATATTATGATCAATTGGCAAAGAAAACAGGGAACAATTCCATAGGATGTTCTGCTCAGATGGTAGAAAATGCCTTAAATTATAAAAAATTGTAAAGTAGGAAACGCGCGGACAAAAGCATAAAATAGCTTTCAATGTACATTATGGCGAGTTTTATGTAAAAATCTTGAATTTTTGTTGGATTTATCACCGTCAACATAACATGTGTAAAAAGTCTGAACGTCCTATGTAGGCTACTGATAAGCACCATTTACCTCTTATCGCGAAAGTTGATTTTCGCGAATATTTATGTGAAACCTTTTGAAAATACTTTAGTTTTTAATTTTAATTAATGCGGTTTTTTTACATTCACAACCTTATTTTGAGTCAAGGTTGAGTTTGGGTGTCCTTATTTAAAGACCGACATATTAAAACTAAAATTACTGACATATCTAAAAAAATATGCACAAATTAACTTCCTATAGATTTCGGTGGCTTGCCACGCTCCACAAAAATGCAGAACGGCTCACTGAGGTCTGGAAGCTCATTGAGATTAACTTTGTACAGCAGTAGATAAAAAAACTGAATATATTTCGAAGGAGTACTATGAAACTACCAAAAAAATTTTGTCAAATCTTAATAGCCTACTTAAGTCAAATTTTAGGACAGATATACTAAGGTAGATTGAAGTCATAATTTAACGCAGGCTTTAGATTCTAGGCGTGATGACTTGTTTTGCAAGCTTTAGCAGATTTATAAACCTCTGAAAGAGAGGAACGCAGTCAGGAACCTGGACAGATTAGTCGTGGTCTGCAAAGGTGGTTTGAGGTAGTCTGTCGGTGACTCGCCGAAATATTATTGACTAAATTTTTTTGTTACTCTTAGTCTAGGCGCCGACTTCTCCACTGAATTATTTGCAATTAAATCCAAAGGGTGCCGGTTCAGTATCCATTTTCCGGAGCCTCTATACACATTGCTAAGTCTTATTATCTATATATATTAGGCCGGGTCGATTTGTGGGGAGGCAAAAAAATCACCCGTTGCTCTGTGAAAATCATATTCTAGGGATCAAAATATGAAACTTTGCCGAAGGAACCATACCTATAAAACGAATTCCGATGTCCCCCAATTTGGGCCGAGCTCCTCCTCCTATTTGTGGTGTGCGTCTTGATGTTGTTCCACAAATGAAGGGACCTACAGTTTCAAGCCGATTCCGAACGGCAGATATTTTTATGAAGAGCTTTCTCATGGCAGAAATACACTCGGAGGTTTGCCATTGCCTGCCGAGGGGTGACCGCTATTAGAAAAAACTTTTCCTGCATTTTGTGCTTTCACCGAGATTCGAACCTACGTTCTCTCTCTGAAATCCGAATGGTAGTCACGCGCCAAGCCATTCGGCTACAGCTGCCGCCTATAAATACCTAACTTAAAATTAACTTGAGTATCCGTAAATGAAAAAAAAAAAATTTAGAATTGAACATAAATATGTCCCATAAGTTTTTTAAATTATACCTACTTTAAGCAAAAAATATCCTGTATTTCCCAAGCATCCGCTGTTTGTCATCGTTGATTGCTTCCATTCGATTGGAAACCGACTCAGAACTTTCTCATACAAATGAAGAAAACGAATGTAACAGCCGTAGAAAATCGTTTTGCAGTCAATTTTACGTTTGACAATACGAATAAGAGCACAAAGCGTGTCGCCAGTACGGGAAACAAAAGACTCTTCTAGCCTCCGAGCAAAATATTTCCCTTCCAAATGTTTCCCTGTGTAAATCGGGACTATTTGTTCATCATTTGGTCATCACTTGTTGAAACAGAATCACCTGCAGAATTCCCTGCTCGCTCAAATATTTTTTTTATTATGCCACATTACGTAATGCTGGAGCGGGAATGTCGTGGGAACCTACTATTCGTATAAGCCTCTTAGGTAGTCCAATAGTATGAAACTTAACGACTTTGAGCAACTTCATAATCGACAGAAGAACTGTTATTTGCTGCCTTTTTGCCACACCTTTTATTATTTCATCCGCATTTAGAATTTTCTAATCAGTTTTAAAACATATGGGAAATTTGATG
>JAYXIM010020910.1:0-16518 GCA_037575425.1 Anastrepha fraterculus | reverse complement strand
GACAATCAACACATCACATAAAATCGCAAGCACTAAATACGAATGCGTTGGCAATTTCCAGCTAAAATGAACTTTCAGTACAACAGGGTGGCAAGCTTAGGTGATATGATGGTATTAGTTGCATAAAGGCTATGGCAAGTTCGTTTAATGATCTCTCATAGCAGATATTTAGCATTTGGAATAACAGTTTAGTTAGCCCTATATATACGGCAGCCTCCGTAGCCGAACGGTTTGGTGCGTGACTACCATTCGGTATTCGGAGTACTTTGGTTCGAATCTCCGTGAAACACCAAAATGAAGAAATTATTTTTTCTAAAAGCGGTCGCCCCTGGGCTGGCAATGACAAACCTCCGAGTGTATTTCTGCCATGGAAAAGCGCCTCATAAGAAGTATTTGCTGTTCGGAGTCGGCTTGAAACTGTAGGTCCCTCCATTTATAGAACAACATCAAGACGCACACCACAAATAGGAGGAGGAGCTCGGCCAAACACCCAAAAAGGGTGTAAGCGCCAGACTTTTGCGCCCAATGTTTTCAATGTCGGATTCTGCTTTTTCTTGTCGGTATGGCTCCTAATCATCGGTACGTATGTTACGTACATACAGCGGTCTGTACGGCTTCTGGAGGTCATTGGCATCCCGCTAACTGTTGTTAAATTGAACAAATTACTTTTCAGGAAAGCGCAAAAGAGATGAAGCTCCATTTCCTCATGTGCTATTTCGAAAAGCCTTCGGCCCATTGCAATGGGTGCAAGACTCAGAAAGTCCTTGGGAATCCATGACATTCAATTTTCAAACTTGTAACTGTGCTTACCGGTCACTGGATGATCGGCACTCACCCCGTAAAGCTGTGTTTACCATTTAATCCACGTTGCAGAAGATGTGGGAAGCTTTCAAAGAAGGAAACTATTAAATACGTCTTTGTAAATGTACGGGTTCGGCACTACCATAGACGATTAAGGTCATTGGGTGCTCCTTTCTTCGATAGTCTGAGGCAGTGCTCCTACCTAAATTCCATCAACCTTCTCCGTTACTTCAACAGCTGTGATTGGCTGTAGATCTCTGCTCGTTGAAGGTCTGAAAGTGGTATTAAATCGGCGCTTTATTGCTACTTGCGGAGCGCCACACTGGTACTTATATCATTTCACCTACCTATCAACCAACCGTAGTAAACTCATTGCGTAAAGTATCCAGCTTGGAAGCCATCTGAGCTATGATAATCTGCTTCAATATTCTTGAAGTATTGCCCTCTCTTTTAGCTGCAAACACAAAGAAACTGTCAATTACAAAAATAAAATTTTGTTCTAAAAAATCTCAAACAAAAAAATTAACAAACTTTTTATTTTAAGTACTTATACTCGTATATTTTACCATAAAAAATTAAAAAAAAATGTTCAAAACAGTTACAATAAACCGAAGATAGTTCACTTCAGGAATCTCTATTTCAAAATTTTCATCATCAAATAAAACTGGAAATTACAAATTGTTTTTAAAACTTTTCAATTTACTTCTAATTAAAAATAAACAAATTTTGAGAGGAATTGACGAGAATGTGCATTGGACCACCAGTTATGAAATCGCTTGTTTCTGAAACACCTGCATAAATCATGAATATTCACATATATCACTGGAGCCATTTTTAGTACACAACATAAAAAAAAGTCCCTGTAACTTAGATACGTTTAGGTTGGTCTGGTGGCTGCCAATATGACACACTTAGACCAGTCGAAGGTCCCTTGTGATACCACTCGAACTTTATCCTTACATTATGGCATCCCTTTTAAGCCATCCTGTGGATTTTATTAACGAGCTTAATTTTGTTAGCTTAAAACGCGCTTCATCTATTAAAAATAGACTGCCAAGCGGGTAAAGTCTTCTTGTGGCTAATGCTTCACACTCACCAAGGAGATGTCTCCTAGTATCCTCACTTCAGTGTTATAGCAGCTTCTATAATAATCGTAGTATGGAACTCCCAGGTTACGGGTTAATACACCTATCAAAGTTCTTGTATCATCTCTGTTGAGTTTTGGCAGGCATTCTGAATGGCCACTGTTGAGTTTCGGCCATGTCAGTTTGCTTAATTCACATGGGTTTTGCCATGCTGAATTTACTGTTTTAATAGTTTGCCCATCAGTCATTTGTGGCTATGGGCATGGGTTTCAGTGGCTATGGGCATGGGTATCAAGGCTTTATCCGACTGAATAGTTTGGGTTGTACCCTTTCTGAAAAGTTCATCTGCTTTACAGTTTCCTGCTATATTTCTATAACCTGGCCGCCAAAATCGGACAGGTAATTTAGGAGCTCATAACATTCTATGACTCTTTTCGACGAGTGTACTTTTGGACTCTAGCGCTTTTATTACTATCTTTCTGTCTGAATAAATGACGACTTTCCTGGTGGATAATACTCTTATAAATATTTATCGCTGTAAGTCCTTCCTGAATATCAATAATTTCCACTTGAAATTTTTTACACTACAGTGATCGGGTAGGCGGATTTATTGTTTTAACTCTAGTTTTTCGGTGTAGCCCCTCCAATTACTTTGTTAACTAATTTTGAGCTATCTGTATATGAAGATAGTTATTTAATTTTTATTTTCAATAAGGACGTTATCTCAATCTTCTTTCGAAGGAAAAATTTGATTTTACAAAAGTAAGTTGTGCATCTTAACTTTAAACTACTTTGACCTTTGCGAAACTCTGACAACTCCTCCAAGAAGACAGTATCTAAATGGGTTAGCATCCCGAAGCAGAGATTTTCATGAAATCTGAAACACGTTCAAAAACTTGTTGAGCATTCGCATAGGACTGTATGGACTTTTCCGTTGTTTCACCTGCTCCTACCGAGAAATGTGCATGTCTAATGGGCCTCTTTCGTCGATGCCGCATATATAAAGAACACTGCTTCAAAACACTGGCCTATCTGAGTTTGAGAGTTTCCCTGAAATTTTCTGGTGTCTGCTCACTAAATGGTAGATATAGCATCTACAGCAAATTTTTTAGTATCTGCTCACTAAATGGTAGATATAGCATCTACAGCAGAGGCTGTGGCGACCTTTCAGAGAAGCAGACAATTGAGCACTTGCTCTGTAAATGTGCGGGCTTGGCAGCTCTTCGATTAAAGTCACTCCTGCTCCTTTCTTCGTTGGTTCGCTGTAGATACTTGCCCGTTGGAGGTTTCATAATGGTATTAGAAGGCTTCTTTTGTACTAATTGGCGAGAGGCAGGCTGGTACTTCAAACATTTTACCTACCTATTTAACTAGAGCTCGAAAAATTTTAAGGTGGGATTATGTTGGTTAGTGCAAAATAACTGAGATTGTTTTGTGCTTATAAGAAAAAACCAACCCAGGCTCTGCCCATGTTGCATTACCATTTGACAATATTAGACCGTTAACCGGCTCTCAGCGAATTTGAAGAAATCAGCTGATTGTGTTGCTGATATTCGGAAAAGTCACCTACCGCTGATACCTCTTCGTTACCGTCTGATTAACGACTAATTGAAAGTGCATGGAAGAGTATGTACGTGTGAAAATGTGTGAAATGAGCGGGCTCAGTCGAAGCTGCTCTCACAATTTTGCTTCGGATGGCCAAACCTTGTAATCTATCATGCATGGTTTTAGGCAAGGCGATTATATACAAAGTGGCGACATTCGTGTAACAAAAATATTTTTTAAAATTAGAAATGTCAAGGGTTTGTCACGCTTTCACAACACAACAACTTTCCGTCATACCGTTTTACTGGCATTTGGAAAGTAAGGGGGGCAAGCTGATCCAGACAATGAGTTTATCAATCATTTTTGCGAAAAACTGAGATTATCTTAAAATAAATTACGTGTTAATATTCATGCTTAAATGAGTATACACAATTTTTTTTGAAAAAAAAAAGAAATACAAAAAAATGGCGGCGCTACAGCTGCTCAAACGTGGCTCTTTAAATTTGCGCCGTGAATGAACCAGACAAAAATTGTTATTCCGCATTAAAATAAGTTATGTCGCTTTGCATTTACCTATTTTTAACAAAAAAATGAAAATTTGAAGTGAAAAAGAAAAAAATACAGTTTTGTTCTTATAAACAAATTAATCAAAACAATATTTTTAGTGATAATTAACATAAAATTTGAGGTGCATGCAAAGGCCAATATATTAAAGAATGTCTCTGGAAAATTTTAAATTGGCATCTTGATTACTTGTTGAGTTATAATTGACAGCGCGGGAAAAATCGTATTTCGAGAAAAATGCGATTAGAGTTTCCCTTCTTACTCATCTTTCGTTCGACGCTCACAACTTTACTTACTTTACAGAGACTTTTTAAACTTTCTATTAAGCTTAAAATATTGAAAATATATTCTTTAGAATTTTTAAAGCAAAAACAATTTTAAGATCCTGGAGGAGCTGCCGTCCTTAAAGGCGAATTGAAGAAGAAGGAATAAACTACTTTAATCACAGCGCTTTCTATAGACATGCCTTGGTTTCAGAGACTTTTATGCTTGCTATTCTTTCAGGGAGTTTCTCTCCTAATCACTTTCTTATTCTTTGTCTTATTCTGGCATTTTAGCGGCTTGCTGTTAACATCCGCTTTTGCAGCTAAGAGCTCTAAGAATACTACAGAATAGATTACCTTTATTTGCTCTTGAAGATGAGTACTGCACTGATGCTGATCGAAGTCAGTTTTCTTACTTTTTACTGGAAATTTCTTTCTTATCATGCCGATATTTTCGCACTAAAGGGATGTGTGTCTGATGACGGGTTTCACTTCATTCCTCAATATTAGCTTTCATTTAGAATCGAGAATGCGATGAGTTTGGAAAGCTCTAAGGCAGAAAAGTTTGCTACAAGCAAAAGCAAAGTGTTTTTTGGTAAAATCTGTAAAAATATCAATTCAACTTTTATGATAATAGTTGTTCCTATATATTGAGATAAAAGGCTGCGAATTTATATATACGAATACAAATTTTCCTTTTTCTTCGCAATTTTTCTCCACAACTTTCTATGATTCACGCAAATCAAAATCACTTTGATGCCATCACTTGTCTCGCTTGTGCTTTTCTTTCATTGCTCCTTAGACGAGTGAGAAATTAAAAGTGCTACTGCTGTCATTCATTAATTTTCCACTTTTATTAAAATTTCCATTTTCAACACTAAAATTAGCATTAAAGTCAATGTTGCAATTGCAGTCAGCGCCACGCAAAGTCAAAGGCAGCAGCAGCAAGCCACTCAGGGACACGGGCGGGCGAGGGAAATTTACAGTCAGGCAATGAAGGCGAAGCAGTTCACTATGCGGCGGCAGTGTTTGTACTTGAAAAACATTTGAAAATGCCACATATGCCACACATGCCACACGAGCAACGCTGCATGCAACATATGTGCAAAAACAACTTTTTTCTTTTTTAATTTTTTGCCTTTTTCCACTTTGTTTTGCCTTTTATTTGTGAGTGTGTTTGTTTTTTGAGTTTCTCAATTTTGCGTTTGATTGCATTGACGGCAACTCCCAGCTGTACGAACTTATTTTCCATTGGGAACCGCTAGTTGCAGCAGCTAGCATGCAACATGCAACACGTTTTGAAAAATGCAACACTCACAATGAATCCATCAACAATGAATGCAATAAGCGGCAACCGATGTGCATATTCATCGGCTCTTCTACCCCCCGCATTCCGGCTCTAACTGCATGGATTGCTAAATTGCAATGCATATTTCGTGGCGCTCCCCTAGTGACAACAAAGGAAGTTTCTAACTCAAAGAAAAAACAAAACAAATATAAAAAAATTGAAAATAAAAATTGAAAAAAAAAATTACAAAAAAAAAACATATTGAGTTTGTACATTTTTAGACGTTTTTCTGGCTAAATGCACATAAATGACAGCGAAGTGTGGCACCAAAGTGATGCGGTGTTGCACTTTGGGCTTTTCGATTTATTTTCGTAATTTTTTTCCTTTTTTTTTTGTTGTTAATTGCTTTTGTAGCGCTAACTTGTTGATTTTGTTGTTGCTGCTGTTGCTTATTATTTGCTTGTGTGCCGCCAACAAGCGCATTGAAGTGTGAAAAATGCGCACAAATTCAATAGTGTTTCACGCTGCAATTGCGATTTGTTGCAAAAGTGAGCGAGAAAAAAGTAGCTGTGTACACTTCTACGACGCTATATGAAAAAGGTGGCAACATTTGTATTGTGCACAGGCAAACATTTGTATTAGAAAAGGTTTAGATATACTATAAAGCCAAAAAAAAGGTGTAGAAAATATGGCCTTCTGGTCCTCTGTTCACAAATAAAAAATTCTTTCCGTTGCATCTGTGGCAGCTGTGCGCCACAAATGGTGCCACATGCGCTTTCTATGTACGCCCGCTCTCATGCACTCAATTCACTTATCTGCAATATGGCACTGTTAGTGGTGGCAATTTCTGCCACATTCAAATGACAACGAGCGAACGAATGAACGAACTCACTGACGTGTTGGCGATTAGTTTTTGGCCAAATGCCAAGCGGCCCCCAACCTGGCCGTGCCATTGCTGTTTTTATTGCTGACGCCGCTGATGCCGCCTGCCGTTGAGGTTATAGTTATTTGGTTTTTTTTTTCAATTTTTTTATAACTTGCTGATGATTGTTCGCTTAGATGTGGTGGCACTTAAATTCATTGAAGCTTTAAGTAAAATTAGAAAAAAATAGTTCATAGAACTAAGGCCGAAAATAGTGTTTATATGGGCAGTTAGAAACGTATTTAATTGAATTTTTTCAGTTATAGAGTAGATGAAGGAAATACTTTTGGTTAAGTTGATATGAAAAACCAGGTTGTGGTGAGCGTCAGGAGCGTAGAGTTTTTCGGATAAATTTTGAACGCAAAAATCAGTTGATGTTTAAGCTCTTCTTGCTTTATTATTTTTTCGCAGTTTGTTATATTACATGGTATTTTACTATGCTATGTCTGTTATTTTGTTATGCTTTACTATATTGTATTATAACATGTTACGTTTTGTGTGTAATATTATGTCATGTTATGCTATGTTATGTTACGGTATGTTATGTTAAATTATAACTTCCAAGTATTATAAATATTAAGTTACACTTTATTATTCTGTGTGACATTATGTTATGTTATGTTATGCTATGTTATGTTTTGTTCTGCTATGTTATGTTCTACTATTTTATAATATAAAAGTTTTTTTTTTTGTTATGTGCTATTATGTTTTATTATGTTGTGTTATGTGCTGTGTTCGGTTATGCTGTGTTAAGTGAGGTTGTGTTATGTTCTCTTCATTTATTTAATTTGCCTTTATATTACTATTTTTTATTTTCTTTTAATTTCCTTTTTTTATTTTACTTTAATGAAATGTTTCTTACTCAATCATTTCTATTTTCTTTAGCCATTTCATATTCTACTTTTTTAATATCCTTCAGCACCTAAAAGGCTGACACCCATCTCAATTTTAAAACAAATCTCCTTTTTTTCGTTTTCTGTCCTATTCTTGTAAAAAAGAGAAATTATTTTTAGTACTTCATCAGATGGCACAAAATTAATCATCCGGTACTTCATCTTTATTTTGACCTTTACGCGCTTCATTAATTGTCCGGTTTGTATACTGCAGCTACATATCTAGTTTACAAGTGTCAAATATGACTGATAAAAATTATAAATTTTCCAATAGGGTGATTAATTTTGCGCCAGCTTGTATTTAAAAAAAAATTATATATCGGAGAAATGTCAAACAAATTAAAGAAAACATTATAAAAATATCTTCAAATCACCCTAAGTGGACTTTTAAAAATATAACCAAAAATGTATGTGCTGCCCAACAACATTGAGCGAAAGAAAGCTGCTGGCAAAAAGGAGGAATTCCCATAAACTCGAGAGGGCGCAGAAAATAATAGTCATGCTGATAAAAGATCTAATCATTTCAGGAAGGAAATTTGCGAGGATGGTGGGTTGCTCAGTAACTTTGTGCGCAATACAAAGAAAAAGGCTGGACTCAAGGCGTATAAAAACTTCTTGGCTCTACCGTGCTAAGAGGATACGGCAAGCTTTTTTCCTGGTATACACGAATACTTCATAATGCATGGCCGGACCTACTTTTTGGCGGACTTTTTACAGCTTCTTCGACAGGATTTTCTTACAACCAATTCTCGAGGCAAAGTTGCTGAAAAATTTAGCGCCAAAAAGGTAGCAAAATACCCAATGAATTTGTCTGATTGGCAGACCTTTTGCAGCTGTGACCAAAGGCGAAGAACTTTTGCGAAATCGGGTACAATTAAAGCGCTTTACATACGAATCAATTCTTGCAAAGGTGATTGCTTCCATTTTCAAGAGTCCATAAAGTAGCAACATTCTTTTGGTCTGATGCTTGCTTCATGCCACTACAGCAAAACCTTAGCGTGATTTCAAGGTAATGGGTTAGTTTTCGTGCCCACTAAATTAACAAGAATGCAGGGCAATTGTAGAGAAAATTGCTACTAAGTCTTAGGGGGCAGGATATGGGAAACAAGATAGGGGTACTAACAGGGCATTGTCTAATTCGAAGGCATGCAAATAGACTGCGGGTATCAGATAATGATTTTTGTCGAAGTTGTCAAGACATTGAAGAAGAGGAAACTAAGGAACACCTCCCTTTTGCATGCCGAAATTAACAAAATTCATTAAATCTACTGGCTGGTTCAGTGAAGACTTAGGAGTGAAAAGGACGAGCACCATTGATACCACAATGGGACTATTCAGGCCTAAGTGTGTCGGACGACAGCCACGCAACCAAACCTAACTTAGGGTATATATTTGTGACTAAAAGCATGACAATAAGTTTCACGTATTGGAATTATGAAAGGTTACTTGTAATCACTATCGGCAATATCACCAAATTGTCTGGTGCACCTGGACCTTAGCCTACTTACTGCCTCTACGTTGGCTTCCATGGCTAATTAACTGCCAGCAGAATCTTCTTCAGAAGCTGTTTTGGTGCTAAGTAATACACTTACGCTCAAGGGAAAGCTATTGCAAAGGCCTCTACTTAATAGAATTATGAGAACCAATGATTGTTTAGCTTTTGAGGTATGAAATAAAGTATCAGGTCAGTCCATAAGTTCGTGCGTATTTTACCTATAATTTCTCTTTTATACGATTTTTTCATACAAAAAATTATTCGCGGAATATAACGGAACTATTTATATTTTCTTTGATATATTGTGCACTCAACAAGTGATTTTAATCGCGAATAGAAGCACGTGTTGTTGAAAAATAAAATGGAATCCTCCAACGCATATAAGAGGCATATTTTGTATTTTTTTTTTTATAAAAGTGGTAAAAATGCAGCAACTGCTGCTGCAGAAATAAACACTCTGCACGGAGAGGATACCGTGAGTGTAAGGACTGCGCAAAAAGGTTTTCAAAATACCGAAGTGGTAACTGCGACGTAGAGGATGCCCGCGCGCTGGTCGTCCAGAAGTCTTTCACTTCGACGCCTTGCTCGAACTCGTGGAAGCTGAGCCAAATTTGACATATGATAGCTCAGAATTTAAATTCATCGCATGGAACAGTTCACAGGCACCTGGTTCAGTTGGGAAAGGTTTCAACGCTGGGAAAATGGGTTCCGCATAGACTTTTCGTCGCCAACATTCAGCAGAGAGTGAATGTGTGTTCTCAGTTGCTGCAACGGCTTGAAAATGAAAGTTTTTTGAACCGTATCGTTACTGGTGATGAAAAATGGACCCTTTACAATAATCCTGTTCGCAAACGCCAATAGTTCGATAAAGATGAAACACCAGAACCGACCACTAGAAATCGCCTTCACCCCAAGATGATTCTCCTGTCTATTTGGTGGGATATGACCGGTATTGTTTATTATGCACTTCTGGAACCAAACCAGACGATAGCTGCTGATTATTACTCCCATCAGCTATCAAACCTGAATGAGGCACTTAACGAAAATCGACCGTCCTTAGTGAATAGATGCAAAGCTTTGTTTCACCACGACAACGCAAGACCTCATACCGCCAAGCAAACATTAGGCAAGCTGAACGAGCTCGAATGGGAGCTAATGCATCCACCATACTCTCCGGATATTCCACCTTGTGATTATCATCTTTTCCGTGGACCTCAATCCCATATGAGTAACAAGAACTACTCCTCAAAATATATTATTGATTAATAAATACTTTAAACATCTTTTTTATTAATTTTAGAACCACCTTTAAAAAACGCACGAACTTATGGACAGACCTGATACACAGGGTTAATCAAATATAACAGGCGGGCTTATGGACAGTATTTTACAATTAAATTAATTATTAAATTTAACTTAATTCTAGTAATTGTTTTATGAAAACATAGTTCATTCTCCTACAGAAATCCAGTATCAAACTTTTTGCAACAAAAAAATTCTAAAAATGTTCATTAAAATTTCGATCGAAATTTCACATTTTTAATACAATTTTTTAGCAAACTTTTAAGTATGAAGTTTTTTAGCTAATAGAATTTTAGTGCAAGTTTTAAGCTGCTCGAAAATTGCTTTGATTAAAAAAAAATTTTTTTTTTGCTGGCGATATTTTCTTCCATATAAAAACCAGTGTCTCAATGCATTGGTGGGGAAGCTGGACTGTGCCACATTTTTATGAGTATGGTGGCATTTATGTGATGCTTGTTTTCGAGAATTAATTTATAAATAATATTATCTGTTTATAAGGTTAGGTTAGGTTAGCCTGCTTGGCATTAAGCCACGCATAGACCTTTTGGTCCCTAGCGATACCAAAGGCAGACCTCCCTCTATGAACACTGAAAGTAGATATCATGTTATATGTCAACGCTTTTGGCGCATCTAAGCAACGCAGGGAGATCCGCATTTGAGACGTTTATTTTTATAAGATGATATACCTTTTATATAAACAAAATTATTATAGAAAAAAGAAATTCCTTTATTGTGTTACGTATACGCCACCCAACATTTGCTTGTAAGACAATATTAACATAGCTCCGCAATGTAAAATAAATTGTCCCCTGCCAAATTGACCTAATTTTGGTAAAAGAAAACATCGCTAACAAAAATTAAAAATAAATTATTTTCTCCGCACAAAAACATCCCCCACCAAGATGTATTGCATTCACAAGTGGTGGTGGCGGCCGAGACAATGAGAAAGTTGCTCAATCGCACGCCACTAATTTATGTTGTCACTCAGACGCCGCGAATATGCGCCACATTTGACTGTGTGCGAAGTGATAAACAAAAATGGTTACAACAAGTACATGTATGGATTTATACATTTCTTTGTGGATGTACATATGTACATTAGGATGGGTCAATATGTACGACAAGCTTTTTGTGCTTATGCGAGTAGGGCGAATGACTAGCGAATTACTGAAGGGCAAATTTGCTGATGCGGCCCTTTGTTAATCCTTGCAACAATTGGGAATAATAATAATAATAAAATTTGCTGATCAAACCAAGTGTCTAAAATCATCAAAAGGCGAAAATATTTGGTTTTCCTCAGTGGTGATTTTTTTGTTATAATAAATTTCTTTTGATTTGTAGTTGCATGTAAAATAAATTTCCAAATATTTTTTTTTCTTTAAAAATTTAAGAAACTGTGAAATTGTTACGCATTGCACCGCCTAATGGATGTTTATTGGAAAAGTAATATCCAAGTAAGGGATTTCTCATATCAAAAAGGCAGTTTCAAAAAATTTTTATAAAAAAAAATTGTTTTTTTGTTTTCACTTTTTCACAACACCTCAGCAAAATGATGCATTACTGGTGAAAAAAAATATTTTCAACATTTGACCAGCTCGAAAATGGTTTTAGACCCCCGATTACTGCGACAAATTCGCTTAGAATTTCATGTGGACTACTTCTATGATCTACTTGCACAGCCCGGAAAAAGCTTTCTCACTTATAGACCCACCCTAATGTGCACATTGCTTTGTATAAAAAGTTAAAACAACGTAGGCAATGCATATACTCGATTTTTTGTATGAAAAATTACAATCAAAGTGTGTCAAAGCAAGAAACTCATTTCGCTCTTTCATCACATTTTTTGCTGCATTTGAATTAGTGCAGTAAGAACGATTGCTTGTGTGTGACAAATTAATTTCATCGCTTATGCGCTCATATATTTTAGTATAAGTATGTGATTTTTTTTTAAATTTTTTTTTTCTTTTCACTTGGCTGCTTCATTCATTTACAGTTTGACACAGTTTTGGAATTAAGTGGATACAGATTTTGAAATTGCAGTTGGCATTTAAAATTATCGATAAGTGACAAATGAAAGTAGCTGCAATTGAAATATGATGGAGAATACCATGCAATTCTAATAGTCGATAATGAAAAACCTACTAATTTGGTTTAATAGGGAAAATTTTATAGCGAAAATTTTAAAGTTAATTAAAAAGGCGAGACTGCGAGTAATACAGTTTGAAGGTTGGTAGGCCAGTAGGACAGTATGTTGCCTGGCCGATATACCCAACGATCCAAAAGTACCAGGCTGATCCGGAAGACTGTTTTCTTCGATTCCCAAGGCGTAGTGCGCCATGAGTACCTTCCATCAGGCCAGACAGTCAATAAAGAATATTATTTATCTGTTTTGAAGCGTTCGAGAGATGCTGTACGTCACAAACGGCCGGAAATGTGGGCAAAAAATTCTTGGATTTAGCATGATGATAACGCTCCATCGCACCGAGCCCAAATTGTGCTGGATTATTTGACCAAATATCAAGTAAATACCATCGTGCAAGCACGAACTCAACTGATATGGTCCCGAGGGTCTAATTTTTGTTTCCCAAGTTGAAGTCACCACTTTGTGGAAGGAGATTTCGGTTGATAGAGGAGATTAAAGAGAATGCGACGAAGGAGTTGAAGGCCATCCCTTCGTCGGTCTACCAGGGGTGCATGGAGGACTGGGTTAAACGTTGGCACATGTGTGTTGCTTCAGAAGGGTCATATTTTGAAGGAGTTAAAAGACATTTGCCTGAAATTTAACTCTGTTTTATTTTACGGTACTTTCTGATGATAGGGTATATATTCGGTCTCCCATTCCTTGTGGTGTGCGTCTTGATGTTGCTCCACAAATGGAGGGACCTAAAGTTTCAAGCCGACTCCGAACGGTAGATATCGGAATTCAAAAACGGTGGCCAAAAGTTCGAGTGTAACTTTGGCAGTGTGACAAGTTGCACCGTCCTGTGGAAACCAAATGGCGTCCATGTCATCCCCTTCAATTTTTGGAAACAAAAGCTCGTTGAGCATGTCACGGTAACGCTCGCCATTTACTTAACCGCGAAAGAAGAAGAAGACTTACCCAATATTCAGTTCAATATTTCCCAATTTTCAAGCGTATAGCGTACCATTTCGTAAATGTCAAACCTTTGAGTAAATTATGAACACATTTGACATGCCATTTGTGTTACCATTCTCAAAAAAATAGGTGGTTC
Source organism: Anastrepha fraterculus (assembly GCA_037575425.1). Classification (NCBI taxonomy): domain Eukaryota; kingdom Metazoa; phylum Arthropoda; class Insecta; order Diptera; family Tephritidae; genus Anastrepha; species Anastrepha fraterculus. The sequence goes on along the minus strand of JAYXIM010020910.1, from coordinate 3,127 downwards.
AAAAAGCAAACGCTATTGCCCACCCGTTACAAAAAACTGAATGATTATGTTCTAGCAAAAATTATTATAATTATTTTTTTTAATTTACCCTTCAAGTAATGTATAAAACCAAAAAAATTTAAAAATCGTATATCTCAAAAGCCATTACTCCGAGTAGGTAAATTAATCATAAATGCTTTAAATTATAATGTCTTTAAGAATCTAGGATGAGTTTCCTAGTAACCCTGCAAATTTACATATAACAGATTGCTCATTGAAAGCCACATACTAGTTCCTAGTATCATCAACAGGTGAAAGGAGTTTGCAGGCGTTATTTAATAGAAAGTAGTTCTAATTAGTTTTTAACTCACACATATCTTTTCGTAGAAATACAGACAGAATTTACAAACACGCGGAAGCATTTTGCCGAGAATAAACGCGAAAAAAGAAAATCAGCAATGGATTTCAAACGTAATAATGTTATTGCATTATGTTTTTGGCTGGGAAATCACAACCAGCCATTGTTCGTGAGCTCGAGCACCTTAAAGTAAATGAAGCTTTTGTTTATCGCACCATTACTCGTTACAATGATACTGGTAGCATCGCGAAACGTAATGGAGGTGGTCATCAAAAGACTGCAACGTCTCGTGAAATGGTTCACAGTTCGCAGACATACGAACATTTCGGTGGCAGACCATGAACGTTTCAACAGGACTTGGCAGCGCTCGAGTGGACCAAGAAGGGCTAAAAAACAACTTTGCGAACTTCATAACGTCCACACAATGGCTCTCCAAATTCACCAGACCGGAATCCGATGAATTATTCTCTTTGCGCCATTTTGGAGAGCAAGGTCCGAACTAAAAGATTCACCAGTCTCGAGGTGCTGAAAGAAGCCAGTGCTCGCGAGTCGGCCAAAATACCTGCGAATCACATTCGGGCAGTTTGCGATTCCTTGCTGGACCATCTCAAGGCCATAGTCAAGACAAAAGGTGGTCATATCGTGCGAAAGTAAGTTGATTCTTAATTTTGTGCCGGACTGTGTAGTATGACAACCATAATATGATCTCTAAATAAAGACGGCGTATTCCAATTTCGAATGCACCAGACACGTATTTAACAACTTAAGCGTATATGGATCAACAAAGTCCGAACTAAAACGTCGAATAAAAGCAAGTGCGGAATATTGCATTGAAATAGTGTAATAGTGTGTTTGAAAAGAGAATTTAGAGCCAAATACAACACTAATCAATGTGGTAGGAAGTGAAAAAGTAGAAGGTTTAGAATAAGAAACATAAAAGCACTTGCTTATATTTACATCTAACTTATTTCTTTTACAGCAAGAAACGGCGTTATCTAGACCATATTCAAGATTTAAAGAGTTCACTGCTCTTGCGATCGCGGAATATATCTTTAGATCATCGGCATGAAAGAGAAAAATTGCGTTATTAAAGATGCTTTCCATTTCAATTCAACCGGGCTATTCGGGTCATGTTCTTCGATTTTGGTGTAACTGAAATATGTTGCTCTCTGGTCAAAATAATGAGACACGTATTTTTTTTTTCGCCCGAAAAAATTTTTTTTCAAGAGTTATCGGCAATTTTGTTTTTCGGCTCAAACTCGATTTTTTTTAATTATATAAGAAAAACATTTTTTTAAATGCCCATAACTTAGTCAAAAATGAACCGATTTTAATAATTCTGGGTTCAAAATGATCGTAATTACTTACTTTTTGCTAAATAAAAAATTTTCAACTACTTTTTTGCAATTGTTTCTGTATGAAGTCGCTCGTGTAAGTAATTACGATCATTTTGAATCCAGAATTATTAAAATCGGTTCATATTTGACTAAGTTATGGGCATTTAAAAACAAATTTTTCTTATATAATTAAAAAAAATCGAGTTTGAGCCGAAAAACAAAATTGCCGATAACTCTTGAAAAAAAATTTTTCGGGCGAAAAAAAAATACGTGTCTCATTATTTTGACCAGAGAGCAACATATTTCAGTTACATCGAAATCGAAGAACATGACCCGAATAGCCCGGTTGAATTGAAATGGAAAGCATCTAAAACAACTAGAAATGTCATTTACAAAAATTATAAAAAGTAGGCGACCCAGTATACTGCCCTGGGGCACACCAGAGAACGCAATAAAAGTAATAGATGACGCTGCATCAACATTAGCAACACACCTCCGAGAGGAGAGATAGAATTTATTCCATTTTAAAAGAGGGGAATGAAATCCTAAAGGCCTCAATATCGAAATTAAAACCATGTGATTAACCTTATCAAAGGCTTTTGAAGAGTCTGTGTAAACAGTGTCAACATGACCCTGTAAGATTTAAAACAATGGATCTACCTGTCATGAAATCAGTTCAGGTTGGTCTGCTGAAATATAACGATTAACAGCAAAGTAAATTTTATATTTCACTATTAGTTCGAATAATTTTGAAACCGTGGATAATTTGGCAATAGGTCCATAATTGGCAATATTGTTTTTAATGCCACTTTTGAATACTGGATAAATGGTTGTTACTTTCCAGGCATGTAGGAACCGCCCTTCAAAGGGTTTGCTAACATAAAAGTGGATAAGCGATAGCATAGCAGTTTTTAAAAAGATACGAAAATAGCCCATCTGCATCAGATTTTGTTGATGATTTGAGGTTAACGAATCATTATTGATTGAGAAATTTATGTTCGAGAAACACGCATGAATTAAATGTTAACCTAAAAAAATTGGGTCTCTCATTTAGGGGTTGTTGGAATTAACAAAGGGCGCTCGGGCGCTCTGGTAATCGATAGTAAAACTTTAAATGAGTTTTTCTCAAAACTATGTGTTTTGGAACTGGTGATCCCTGGTCGAAGGTGTTTTTTTTTCAAAAATTTCGATTTTTTTAAAGAATTTATTATCGGTTTTTTTTCGAAAATCTGAAAGATATTTCCTGAGGCCGCCATATTGTTAATTTTGAAGTTTCGATCCGGCACAAGATTATCTATTAATAAAAATAATTTCTCTTGCCCGACTGATTTTAGATTAATCTCGAAGGACTTGTGATGATCACCGCAAGAGACTTCTGGGGAAACGGGCTCCACAAAAACAGCGATAACTTTTACGATTATTATTATTTTTTTTAAGTCAAGCCGAAACCTGA
>JAYXIM010020872.1:0-34269 GCA_037575425.1 Anastrepha fraterculus | reverse complement strand
ATATATGTTTGCATGCGAGTCCATATAAAGTGGCCGAATAACCCAAATTCATTGCTAATTACCCAAACACTTACAGCAGATTAAACCCAATCCATATACTTTAGATTGACCAGATTATTTCGACGGTTTCATTATCTCTCGCATTATCTTCTTCATCGAATTTAAAACTTTTCCGATTCTCACCCAAAAAATCTCCAACACGAAACACAAAATGCTCAAAGAAAGTAAAACACCCATTCCCATGAATACCACACGCAAGTCTTCCAATTTAAGGGGCACGAAAGCAGGCTGCTTATATCGATCTTCTAATGAAATCACATCCATTTCCAATAACTCTACGAAGCTGTGACGCATCCAGTAGCTTATCAACCCAGCTTCCTCCAGTTTCCAAATGAATTTATTCAGGCTATGACGATACAATGAATTCTTTTGCAGGGGTAATACCAATTGATCCTCTCCAAAGCAAATATCTGAAATTCGGAAAAGCGGTCGTGAGAAATATTTTTGTTGCTCATTGTATATAGGCCACATGTCGGTGACAGAAAATGCGTAATTTGTATCTAAAGTATTTCGCAGTAACAAAAACTCCGAGTAATTGCTAAAAATTGTAAAATTCTGATAATGCTCCGAAAAATTTGAGTACTTCTTTAGAAAGGGCACACTAGCCGCTGGAAAAGCTATTTTAATCCCACGGTGTAGTACGTCATCAATAGTCGTTATCGGGGACTCTTTAGGTGCATCCACACTGAAACTCTGCAAGTAAGTACTGTAAGCGGTACCTAGGATCACACCGGCCAACGAGATAATAACGCACACGATTTTATGAATGGTTGAAATGGACTTCCTTGTCCAAAATGTCATACCCAATAGACCTTGAAGCACCGATACATTGACAAAGTTCTCGATAATTGGCAGTTGCTGTTGATATTTCCTGTCGGATATTCGTACCCAAAGCAAAGATATCAATGCTACACTGGCACAAAACAAAATAACGACCCCCTTGTCCATTACACTATAATAAAATGTGTGTGGCGGCATTGGTTTTTCCACTGGTATCATAAGACACCAACTCTTTCGGTGCCCTACAGATGTTGAACTTAGTTTACTTTCACCTGGTGTTATCGGTGAAAGTAAACCAATATCTGCCTCATTGTTCTCTAAAGCTTCTCTCATTCCAGTATAAGGCACAGATCTGTCCATCAGCGAATATGGGAACTGAATTGTGGCATTATAATGATGAGCGTATTCCGATAAAGCTCTGCCCATGTAGCCACTAAGCGTGGTCGATCCTTGTTCAAATGTATAGTTATAAAATTCTGGATACCAACCATTGTCGATTATACGTAAAGGGTATCCATGCATATCTTTTAAATGTTTGGGAAAAAGATCTCGGTAAAATGGTTGGAATGTTCGTTTGACAATTTTCTGAATGGGAAATACTTCCAATGTCCAGTAGCTGCGTTCCTGCACCGCCATATGAGGCTGTAAGGCGATGATGTTTGTAGCGCGCTCGGCGGCACAAAATTTAAGAATCATTGCAATATATGCCTCATTGGCGGTGTCATCAAGGAAAAGTATGATCCAACTCTGGATATTCCAGTGCAAACGTTGCCACAATGTCTGCAACAATTGCTCATCCTTCGGCTTGTTTTGGCTAAGTTGGACAATACTAAGTATTTTGTGATTGAAGTGATCTCTAAAACGCTCAATTGGCGTACGGCTATCGATGTTGATGACCGTTGCTGTTGGGTTTTGTGTGCCAAGTGTGTGCAGGATAAGTGGCACATTTAAGTGGGCAGGATTAGGAGTGTCGCAGTTATCATGCCCGATGCTGGTATAAACGAATGTCATAATGCCGTGTTCCAAAGCTTCAGTTACACAAATATCTTGGACTACTTGGGCAAATTGTTGATACGTTGGTGATAGCTCGATCAAGCTGAGTAGAGTTGTAAGATTCCGGAAGAGCTGCATTTTAAGGCGCACCGAAGGTACTTGACTCTGTTTTATTTGAATTGAATACTTCACTCTCTTCGAACCGTATAGTTTGGGTTTAATGATGGAACTGTTTTCCTCGGCAAAGTAGCAAATTCCACTATCCATGGAAGAGTTAATAGATTTTGCATTTATGACCCAATTACTTGCTTTATTGTTTTTTCACACTTTTAACTTAATTAAAAAGTTTTTCCCTTGCTACATTTTTTATTACGTTTAAGAGGTAAAGCTCAGTGCGTCAATGAAGGACATATAGGGTTCATCAACCAATATCTTAAGGGGAGTTTCGGTAATGTTTCCTTTGTTACACTCGCATGTTGATGGTTGAAGGTGAGGGTAACATCTAATTAACTACCGATCCTTAGAAAAAAAAATTTAGTATATTTTACTGTGTATTACCTTTTCAAGATTTTAGAATATTTTTAGCATTTGTTAATATTTTTTAGTATTTTTTGATATTTAGCCTGGGCCAGGAGTATTATGGGTGTCTAAGTTGAACGAAGTTTTTCGTTCTAGTAAGTGGAGTGATGATCTTTTATTAATAAATCAGTACAAATAAGACGAATTAGGGATAAGAACATTAATATTTAGTATGTAAGACCTTCATTTGATTTGCTAACAGCAGCAATTCTTTGGGACATGCTGTATAGAAGCGTTGCACATTCGTCTCTACTTATGGCGCTCCAATAGAGAATGAAAGCATTTTTCAAGGCTATTTGTGATGTTATGCTGCGTTGTTTTATTTTACATTTTGAAATAGCCCACTTGTGCTCTGTGGGTTTCAGATCTGGATAATGTGCACGCCAATCTAGCAAAACAATGTATCTAAGCCAACGCATCGTAGTCGCTGAGTTATGACAAGGAACATTGTCAAGTTGGAATATAACTCCATCTATATTAGTGTCGCCGGGAATGCGCGTTAACAAAGTCAAAAGTACAATTTCTAATACATTTATGTACATTTGACTGTGCGTGTAATAATGCTGGCTCCGCCATGCTTAACAGTGGGTACCACGCAATCTGTATGGTATTCCTCGCCAACCCGTCGCCTCACGAACGTCACACCAAGTGTTCCAGATACCGGTATGACAGGAAAAAATCGTTTCACAAGTTTTGTATTATTTCCTCAAATTTCACTAGGGTAAGGAGCTGTTGTTGTTGGTATTTCAAAATGATGTAAAGTAAGCCTCCCTCGAAGATATATTCATCAGACCACAAACCATTCGACCAACCTTCGTCTGTAAAATGTTGGTATCGGAAAGCTTATTCAAAATACTTTTTCCGATTTTTTTCTGTAAGCCATGGCTTCCTTAGCCATGGGCGCCTAATACTTTTGGCCAAGACTGTACGTGTCGTATATTACTCAGGGACAAATTGAGTCAATTGCTATGAAAAGCAAAATAGAGTTTCAAAAATTCAAAATGTATGTACTGAATGTAAGGAAACCACATAGACGCATACGCAACCAAGAAGCCGAGGAAAAGAGTGATACTAAACTTAGGGGCTCCCAAGCAACAACGTGGACAACTGAATGTAATAAATGAATGTTTTTGCTATAGTCTTCTCTGAGGCACTTAAAAATACGGCTTTGTGCACCGCATTCCGACATAATAATAAGAAGTATTAGCGGTCGGTCAGGCTTGTTCCCATGACATTTATTCTAGGCAGAGGAACAGTAGGAAAGGTGAACTATGAAATGGTGATCCAGGGGTGTTGATTGTCACAGCAAGACCGACGGCATCGTGCAGCTAGCGTTCGGTGGGTGCATCGTTTGATTCCTTCCACAACGAGATGGGTAGGCAGATTGCATGGGAAAGTGGATTTCAACCTTACCCTAATACGGATAGGACATGGATGTAATTGAACAGCTTGCATAGAAAGACTGACAACTTGCGAACACCTTGAGGTAAGTCCACGCAAGAAGGGAAACGGAGCAACGCCGATATTTTAGTTTGGTGAGATGAAAGTCAACCTGTGTTCTCTGCTATTTCCAATGATTTGGGTGACATTCTCTATATAAAAAAACTTATGTATATAACACCATTCAAAGGGGTATATGGCCGATCGCCTCCGCGTGGTGCACCCTGGGTAAGGTAACATTTGGAGGCAGGGCATGGCAAACACGTTTATGGATGGCTCGAAGTTAGACGGAAGAGTTGGTGGCGGAGTATTTTACGACGAGCACCGCATCAAGCTCAAATTGAGGCTTCCGGATCACGCTAGTGTTTTCTAAGCGGAGGAAGCCGCAATTAAGAAAGCAGTGGATTGGTTGCTTACTTCGGTAATTATTGTAAAGGCTGTAAATATCTACTCCGACAGCCAAGTCGAAATAAGGGCCCTGGGCTCGCTGATTGTGCGTTCCAAATTAGTCAGCGAATGCCAGGCTTCTCTCTCGATTCCATCCGGAAACTTCGAGTTTTTGTTCAATTGAATTCCCGGTCACAGCGGCATAGAAGGTAACTGCTGGACAGATGAGCTGGCTAGACAGGGGACCCTGGAGACGGTTTCAACCCAAAATGAGAGGATTGGGGAGCCCTTTAGAACCTGTGGTCTGCTCCTGGAAAGATGGGTCACAAGCTTGAAAGGTCGCAAAGTCATTCTGATCACATATGGATTAGAGGCGCGTGAAGAATACATTACCACAATTACGTACTTCGGTTAGTGAATGTCGACAACAAATAGAAAGGAGTTGTTTTTTCACTACCCATACAAGCAACACCATAATTCACCTATCCAGCTAAGAAAAGTTTATGAAATTACGACTGTGCGAGTACGTTGGCTATGAATATATTAAAACAATTCCACAAATACTCCACAACTTTGACATGGAACACGTAGTTAAATTCACTAAAAGTTTCTCTCTGGATGGGTAATCAATTAGAAATTACGTGGGAAACATTATCCAACTCCCCTTAACCAATTCGCTGCTGAATCACTCACTTTCTTAATTGGCACATTGAGCTTTACCTCTTAAACGTAATAAAAAATGTAGCAAAGGAAAAACTTTTAATTAAGTTAAAAGTGTGAAAAAACAATAAAACAAGTAATTGGGTCATAAATGCAAAATGTATTAACTCTTCCATGGATAGTGGAATTTGCTACTTTGCCGAAGAAAACAGTTCCATCATTAAACTCAAACGATAAAGTTCGAAGAGAGTGAAGTATTCAATTCAGATAAAACAGAGTCAAGTACCTTCGGTGCGCCTTAAAATGCAGCTCTTCCGGAATATTACCACTCTACTCAGCTTGATCGAGCTATCACCAGCGTATCAACAATTTGCCCAAGTAGTCCAAGATATTTGCGTAACTGAAGCTTTGGAACACGGCATTATGACATTCATTTATACCAGCATCGGGAATGATAATTGCGACACTCCTAATCCTGCCCACTTAAATGTGCCACTTATCCTGCACACACTTGGCACACAAAACCCAACAGCAGCGGTCATCAGCATCGATAGCCGTACGCCAATTGAGCGTTTTAGAGATCACTTCAATCACAAAATACTTAGTATTGTTCAACTTAGCCAAAACAAGCAGAAGGATGAGCAATTGTTGCAGACATTGTGGCAACGTTTGCACTGGAATATCCAGAGTTGGATCATACTTTTCCTTGATGATACAGCCAGTGAAGCATATGTTGCGATGATTCTTAAATTTTGTGCCGCCGAGCGCGCTATAAACATCATCGCTTTGCAGCCTCATATGGCGGTGAGAGAGAGGAGCTATTGGACATTACAAATATTTCCCATTCAGAAAACTGTCAAGCGAACATTCCAACCATTTTACCGAGATCTTTTTCCCAAATATTTAAAAAATATGCATGGACACCCTTTACGTGTAATGGACAATGCTTGGTATCCACATTTTTATAAATATATACCCAAACAAGGACCAATCACTCTTAGTGGCTACATGTGTAGAGTCCTATCGGAGTATGCAGATAACCACAATGCTACAATTCAGTTTCCATATTCGCTAATGAACAGATCTGTACCTTATACTGGAATGAGCCAAGCTTTAGAGAACAATGAGGCAGACATGGGTTTACTTTCACCTATAGAAGTACTTAATCATAAACTAAGTTTATCATCTGTAGTGTACCGAACGAGCTGGTGTCTTATGATACCAGTGGAAAAACCAATGTCGCCACACACTTTTTATTATAGTGTAATGGACAAGGGGGTCGTTATTTTGTTTTGTGCCAGTGTAGCATTGATATCTTTGCTTTGGGTACGAATATCCGACAGGAAATATCAACAGCAACTGCCAATTATCGAGAACTTTGTCAATGTATCGGTGCTTCAAGGTCTATTGGGTATGACATTTTGGACAAGGAAGTCCATTTCAACCATTCATAAAATCGTGTGCGTTATTATCTCGTTGGCCGGTGTGATCCTAGGTACCGCTTACAGTACTTACTTGCAGAGTTTCAGTGTGGATCCACCTAAAGAGTCCCCGATAAAGACTATTGATGACGTACTACACCGTGGGATTAAAATAGCTTTTCCAGCGGCTAGTGTACCCTTTCTAAAGAAGTATTCAAATTTTTCGGAGTATTATCAGAATTTTACAATTTTTAGCAATAACTCGGAGTTTTTGTTACTGCGAAATACCTTAGATACAAATTACGCATTTTCTGTCTCCGACATGTGGCCCATATACGACGAGCAACAAAAATATTTCTCCCGACCGCTTTTCCGAATTTCAGATATTTGCTTTGTAAAGCATCATCAATTGGCACTGCCTCTACAGAAGAACTCAGTGTATCGTCAAAGCCTAAACAAATTCATTTTGAAACTGCAGGAAGCTGGGTTGATAAGCTACTGGATGCGTCACAGCTTCGTAGAGTTATTGGAAATGGATGTGATTTCATTAGAGGATCGAAATAAGCAGCCTATTTTCGTGTCCCTGAAATTGGAAGACTTGCGTGTGGTTTTCATGGGAATGGGTGTTTTACTTTCTTTGAGCATTTTGTGTTTCGTGTTGGAGATTTTTTGGGTGAGAATCGGAGAGGTTTTAAATTCGATGCAGAGGAGTGTGCGAGAGATAATGAAATCGTTGAAATAATCTGGTCTATTTGGTTGGATAATTAGCAATGAATTTGGCAAAATTTTATAAGCACTCGCATGCTTAAGTGTATTGAAATATTGCAACAATTTGTCGTTTAGTGAAAATAAAAGTATTTTCCGGTTTTGAATAAATCACTTAAAATTTTTTCAAAGTTTAAACAACTTGCTGGGCGGGTAACCTGATTGTATTAGATATAAGTGCAAAGCTTTCGTCCGAACAGGTTTCTTCCACATATCGGGTGCTCAACATGTTTTATGTGAGCAGCCAAAAACGTCAGAACAAAAGTTATAAAAAATCAACGCCGTTTTTTTGGCCACTGAACACTTCGGAAGGTTAAAAAATTCTGATTAAAAAATGTGAAATTTTAATGAGAATTTTTATGTTCTAATTTTTATTTGAGAGAAAGAATATTCAATAGAATATAACTAGTATGAATATATTTTTTGTGCAATATAATAAAATTCAGATATTTACTCTTATTATTGAACGCAAAGTTTAAAATATTGGAATAATTATTAAATATAAATTTTCTTGATTAAACTCATCAGCACAACTGTGTGAAAAAGTTAGTCTTTAACTCAAATGTTTTGTGTAAATTAATTTCTATTGTGGGGACGATGGACGTAAAATTGTAAAATTTCCGCAAATCTTGGCTTTTACTGAATCAAGCAGACGAAAAGTTTCATTTACCGCAAATTATGGGTTTTTTTGTGTGGGAACCTCGGAATGTGAAATCTATGAAACAAATTCAGTGACCCTCTTAGCTCTAAATGAAAGTATCGTTGGCGAGGTTAATGGCATCCCGACGCCATTCAGTATGGCATCCAGATACCAAAAGTGTATCCGACATAACGGTCAACATTTAGAGGAAATAATTTAGTAAAAGCAAAACCCACACTTGTCTTTTTTGTAATAAAAAAAAAATAAATAATTGGCGCGTACACTTCTGTTAGGTGTTTGGCCGAGCTCCTCCTCCTATTTGTGGTGTGCGTGTTAATGTTGTTCCACAAATGGAGGGACCTACAGTTTCAAGCCGACTCCGAACGGCAGATATTTTTATGAGGAGCTTTTTCATGGCAGAAATACACTCGGAGGTTTGCCATTGCCTGCCGAGGGGCGACCGCTATTAGAAAAATGTTTTTATTAATTTTGCTTTCACCGAGATTCGAACCAACGACCTCTCTGTGAATTCCGAATGGTTATCACGCACCTACCCATTCGGCTACGGCGGCCGCCATAGTTATTGAATATTAATAGTTATTGAAAAAAACATGAAACCTTATTGTTGCGAAAGGTTACTTTGGCAACCCATTTCGCATTTTCTCACCTCTCTGTTTTTCTCATTCGCCAATCAACAGCTGTCAAAGAGAAGCAAGCTTTCTTTTCGATTCTATACGAAAGCGCATGGACGCGCGTATAAACGATTGTAAGGAACTTGCAACATAAAATATTTTCACATATCTATTGTAATCTTTTGTAAACTTATTAATAAATAAAATAAAGTTTTCAGCCTTTCCAAACAGTAAATAAACCATTCCTTATTTACTGCACCAGAGCTAGATAAAACGGAATTCAGCCGCGTCAAACTGCCGTCGTCAACATTCTGAAAAAATCGACTTTAAAGAGATTTTCTTTTAATAAGCTGTAAAAATGGAGGATGTTTCTAAAGCTGCATCGCCACGGGGAAACGCGGATGCTGATACAGTAAGCGCAGTCGAGGATTTATTAGATGAGGCCGACAAAACTGGCCCGCTCTTGACAATTGTCACCGAAACGCCTACTGCCGACACCGCGCCAGATCAACACGTATCTACACCTGTTCGTCAAACTACACCATTTGCCCCCTCCTGCACTTCAGGCACCTCCGGGATTAGGGAAACACACTTTACAGCACAGCACAGCCATACGCATGTGGCGTTCCACAACCTATAGAACTGTAATGCAACCAAACTCCAGGTATAACGGAAACACACATTCCATCGACCACGTTCGATGTCGTCCCTAACCTTGCTAACGTGATGACATTTCCGTATACTTCGACTACGAACGGCATGACGACCATGCTGCCCAACTTAACCTCAAACAGCAATACAGTCTCGGCTATATCTTCATCTCAACCCTTTTCTGCATATACATCAATGCACAATTTGCACAGATGCCAACATCGGTTGCTTCAGGGTTTTCACACCTAAATGTTAACCCTAACTTAAATATGCCTTATGGAGGGTATCCGACCGTTACTAATTCGTATAGTTGCTCTACGACAGCCGACCTAAATTTGACTGCGGCACATATAGCTAGTCGTCAAGTGCTTTCGAAAGATCTGCCAACCTTTACAGGTAGGCCTGAAGACTGGCCCGTATTTATTACTAACTACGAGCAGTCTACCATACGGTGCGGATTCACGGACCAAGAAAACCTTATTAGGTTGCAGAAATGCTTGACGGGCCAAGCATTAGAGACAGTTCGTGGTAGGCTTTTAGTGCCGTCTACGGTTGGATTGGCCATTAATACACTCCGCATGTTGTATGGTAGACCAGACGTAATTCACCAAGTAATGCTGCGTAGGTTAAGGGAGGAACCATCTTTAAAGCCAAACAAATATTTTCATTAGCGGTACAAAATTATCGCGCTACAATGCAGGCGGCTTCGCGGTTTCGGTGTAGCCATGTGCGCTAGCCAGGTCACTTTCATCCAGACATCGGCGATAGCATCGTGTAATAGCAACGTCGAAGCAAAAAAGGGAAATCGCGAATCACTAAAGGGCAGAATAATGATTCACGATGTGGTTGCGAAAAATAACGAGCAGAGTGAAAAGTCGATGGATTGTCTGAAATGCGGTGCGAGCCATACGCTGTCCGATTGCTATGAGTTTCGCGCCCTATCGCAAAGTGACAGATGGAAATTTGTACGGGAAAATAAACTCTGTTTACGCTGCTTTAAAAGTCATTTCATTCGTCGATGTAATTCGAAAAGGTGCTATGGCGTATATGATTGTAGAATGGCTCACCATCGACTGCTTCACAATGGATCTTCGTTGGCGATTGGAAAACAACAACAAGCAACATTATACCACGAGTTGGGCACAGCAGCTGATAAAGAAAGGCAAAGGGCGCTTTTCAGGTATGTGGAGGTTATTTTACGTAGCGGTACCAAAGCAATACGTACATTCGCCCTTATCGACGAAGGAGCCTCCTGTACGCTAATTGAGTCTCAATTGGCGAACGAGCTTGATTTAGATGGGCCAGTTGAATCGTTATGCTTGCGTTGGACGGGAGAAATTAATCAAAATGAGGCAAATTCCAAATTTGTTAATCTTTGTGTTTCACCGATTACATTACCCTCTCAAAAATACAGGCTTCGAAACGTTTGAACGGTTGCTAATCTACTACTTCCTCAGCAGTCGCTGTTCAGCTCTACGATTAGTAAGCACGCACACATTAAGGGTCTGCCGATTCGACCCTATTTATTATTAGCATGAGCGCGAATTTTTATAGGTTTGGACAACGCTAAAATAGGAATCCCTATCGAAATAAGAGAAGATAGAGGATCGAACCTTATTGCCGCAAAGTGCCGACTAGGATGGAGTGTATATGGGCGCGATAAAACTAACTGCATACCTGCGAATGTGATACAACCAGAGACGATCGTATGGACCAGCAACTGAAAACATATTTTTTTATTGATGCCATCGGATCATATGCACCAATTAAGCCGTTGATATCTAAAGATGATGAACGCGCTCTTCAAATCATGGAAAAGACCACGCGCTTTATCTCCGCTGAAAAGAGATGGGAAACCGGGTTACTTTGGAAGCACGAAGCTGTCGAGCTTTCCGAACGCTGCCTATCTAACTCCAAACACGTACTACTTTCATTAGACGCTGACGACGTTCCAGCCGCCAAATGTTTTGAAAAGCCAGAAGCCGTTATAGAAAAGGTACTAGGGATATGGTGGCTGCCAGTTTCAGATGAGTTAACATACATTGAAAATTTTCCAAAGGAAGTTTTTAATGAAAAATCCGATCGTGTCGAAGCGACAAATTTTGCGCACAATAATGACGATTTTCGATCCTATGGGTTTGCTCGGTTTTGTCATTGTACAGGCAAAAATTATTTTACAAGATGTCTGGCGCTCCGGAGTAGGTTGGGATGAACCGATTAAAGAAGAAGAACGTTGCAACTGGTTTCGTTGGGTAAAACGCATTCCTGCGATCAACGGCATAAAAATTCCCCGTTGCCTTTCACTTGCCAGCGAAAACCAAAATAATCAGTTGCACATTTTTGTAGATGCAAGCATAAAAGCCGCTGCGGTGGTCTACATCCGGAAGTAGGCTCACAAATATCCTGTTCACTTTTAGCTTCGAAAACTCGTGTTGCGCCATTGAATCCCACTTCCATACCCAGGCTGGAGCTGTTAGCTGCTGTTTTGGGACTTAGGCTGGCAAATGTTCTTAGCTATGAACTGTCCATTACAGTAAATCGCAGAGTATTCTGACAGACTCCAAAAATGTGTGGTTTTGGCTGCGTTCGAGCACAAGAAAATACCATCAATTCGTGGCGCTGAGAATCGGAGAGATCCTCGAGAGTTCTGCTATTAGGGATTGGAGGTGGCTGCCATCTGGTGAGAATATTGCGGACGAAGGAACTAAATGGAGCAGCAACCGAGAATTCGACGACAACCAACGCTGGTTCAGTGGACCTACATTCCTACTAGAACGAGAGTCAAGCTGGCCAATTATACAATTATTATATAGCATATGGATTTCGCTAACAACTCATTGGGAACGACCGCAGAAATAACTCCGGATGTAAAAAGATTTAGTACATGGGAGAAGCTTCGCAGTGCGCATCGATTTGTTTTACGTTTTCTACGATTGGTTACGAAGGGAAAGCCACGCTCTCAGTTTCTTCAAAAGCTACTCAACCCAGACAACATAGAGACAGCAGAGCATGCAATTATGCTTAATTGTCAAAGCGAGGTGTTCCATGAAGAGATTTGTCGTCTGCGTAATGGTGAGGAAATCAATCGAAAATCTTTTCTTTTCAAGTTCTCCCCATACTTGGACCATATTGGCCTGCTGCGAGTAAAAGGTATAATTGATGCTGCTGTGGGTGTTGCCATTAATGTCAAGCGTCCAATAATCCTGCCATGCAAGCACGACGTAACGCGTCAACGAGATGAGACAAAGGCTCTGTATTTCCGCCTTGAGAAGGCTGGTAAAAGAATGTGCTGGAAAATGTGAAACCTGCCGGAACCGTAGGGCTTCTCCACAACCTCCTCAAATGGGAGAGCTGCCAATGGAACGTGTGTCACCTTTTATCAGGCCTTTCACCTTTACAGGGGTGGACTATTTCGGACTATTGTAATTGGCCGCAGGCGTGAAAATCGGTGGGGTGCTTTATTCACATACCTTACCACCAGCGCAGTTCACATTGAAATCTCGCCTACTTTATCTACCGAGTCGTTTTTGTTGATTTTTAAACAATTTGTGAGTCGCCGTGGAGTACCGAAGCGAATTATATCGGACAACGGCACCAATTTTCGCGGTGCTAGTGTACTTCTAGTAAAAGAAATTGAAAGAATATCGTCGGATGATATAGAAAGGAACTACCCCGAAATTGAATGGATTTTTATTCCCCCCGCTTCACCACATATAGGAGGGTCATGGGAGCGCATACGCATACGTTCTACGAAATCGATTCTAATGTCAATTCTACCAGATTCCGGTATGCGAGAGGAGGTGTTAAGAGCCGTTCTAGCCGACATCGAAAACATTTTAAATTCAAGGCCACTGACGTACGTGCCACTTGATTCAGCCGAAGATGAAGCTCTTACGCCAAACCACTTTCTGACGGGACACTCTAGTGGTATTCGAGAACTAACAGATAATACGAACTCTGGATCGGCTCTACGGCAAAACTTTAAAATTTCTAGCCAGTTGGCTGACCAATTTTGGAGACGCTGGGTTATGGAGTATCTCCCCTGTCTTACTAGACGTGCAAAGTGGTATCAGCCACCAGCAAACCCAATCAAATTGAACGACGTGGTGGTCATCGTAGACGAAAACTCCAAGAGAAATTCGTGGCCGAAAGGAGTAGTAATAGATATAAATTTTGGTAAAGATGACCAAGCTCGTAGCGCAGTAGTCAAGACAGTAAATGGGCTATGTACACGACCGATAGTAAAGTTGGCGAAATTGGACGTCGAGGTTGAAAAACGTGGGGTAAGCGTCATGCATAAAACCGCATAAGATTTACGAAGGGGGGTGTTGCGAAAGGTTACTTTGGCAACCCATTTCGCATTTTCTCACCTCTCTGTTTTTCTCATTCGCCAATCAACAACTGTCAAAGACAAGCAAGCTTTCTTTTCGATTCTATACGTTGGCGAAAGCGCATGGACGCGCGTATAAACGATTGTAAGGAACATGTAACATAAAATATTTTCACATATCTATTGTAATCTTTTGTAAACTTATTAATAAATATAACAAAGTTTTCAGCCTTTCAAAACAGTAAATAAACCATTCCTTATTTACTGCACCAGAGCTAGATAAAACGGAACTCAGCCGCGTCAAACTGCCGTCGTCAACACTTATCTTTTAAAGTAATTTTTTTGTAATGTTTAGGTTTAAATTCCTACTTATCCTCGTACCTGGACCTTGACTGTAGTGGTTGGGCTTGCGTGCATCTGCAAATGGCTGGGCCGTGTCACCAATGGTGGAGAGGCGAACCCGGATATGTCAGACAAAGACAGGTACAAGTCCGTCCGTGTTTTGAAATCAGAAACTTTGCCTCACTTGCTGAGCAACTGCTAGGTAGAGCATCAACATCCGTAAATCCAGAAGCGTCTGTATAATAGTAAGCGGTACCCTGGTCTGCGTCTAGTCCCTGTGGCGTGGCAGTTTTATCTTCACCTGCTAGTAGGTATAAAATGCAACTTATGTTATCGGGTTACAAAAGCTCAATCAAGTTTCTTGAGAAACTGAGCAAACATGATCCAAATTTTCTTTCCACACTGGATAAAGCGATGAATATGAGAAGCAGCATGCTTTGAGTACGACGGTAGTTGTACGCAAGGTTTCCAAAGAAGCCTCTAGAAGAGAAAATAATGAGATTTATTCTCACATAAATCAAACAAGGCTCCAATAAAAATAGAGTCCTGTTTGATGGTGTAAAAGGGCACAAGGGAGTCAAGGTGGTGAAATGCAGCAAGAAGGAGTTCTTGGAGCTTTTCACAGCTATCATTCACAGCTTTGGAGAACTATGACCCGGAGGCAAGTTAGATGTGGTCCCAGTAAACGTCAGAAATGAATGAGAAATTAGCTCGGGAAATGCAGTATATATGCGAACACTCCACCCCGTACGAAACTGCCAAAATTATGCTAAGCATTTGGAATACGAGAACTGAAAACTTTATTTTATCAGTGCCTAGAAAAGACTACAAAATATTGGTTGGAGCACCGACAGGACACTGTCTCACCCCACATCACGCAGCCAAAATAGGATTAATCTAGAGCGATGCGTGTAACAGCGAATGCTAGGGATACTTTGCAGCACCTACTTTGCCACTGCCCTGCTCTTCATAGGACTCAACCAATATGCCTAGGGTTAATATATTTTTCATCTTTGGATCATATTGCTGACAAAAGGCTGAACGGCTTGTTAAATCTCGCGATACATAGCACTGGCAACACAATGGACTCTAGTGAGATCTCTTTTACAGATCAGAATTTTTAAAAACTGCAGTTTCTCTTAAATTATTTTCATATCAATAGCAATTCCACAAAAAAAGATTAATGACGTCTTTGTACTTATCCCCTTGTAGAAATTTTAATACCTCCCTTTTTGGAAAAAATACTCCAAAGTGACATTAAGCAAAAGTATATTCTCATAATATTAATTGATAACTTCAAAAACACATATACACCAAAATAACTTCAACACGAAACACAAAATGCTTAAAGAAAGTAAAATACCCATTCCCATGAATACCACACGCAAGTCCTCGAATTGCAGTGGCACGAAAATAGGCTGATAATTTTGATCTTCCAATGAAATCACATCCATCTCCAGTAACTATACGATGCTGTAACGCATCCAGTGGTTAATCAACCCAGCCAGCTGCAGTTCCGAAAGGAGTTTGTTTAGACTTTGATGATACACTGAATTCTTCTGCAGAGGCAATACCACTGAAATATCTTTTCTAAAGCAAATATCAGTTAAGCGGAAAAGCGGTCGGAGAAAAAAATTTTGTTGCTCATCATATATATATGAACCACTGTTAGGCAACTGGAAATGCATACCGTGTATCTAAAGTATCTCGCAGCATCAGATACTCCGTGTTATTATTAAAAACTGTAAAATTCTGAATATATTTTGAAATGGGTGTGCCCTTTATCCACTCCACGCTACCCATCCCAAAAGTTACTTTTAAGCCGCGGTTTAGTATGTCATCCATAGTCTTCATGGTGGGCTCTTTGGGAGCATTCACACTGAAACTCTGCAAGTAAGTAATGTAAGCGGTACCCAGGATGACACCGGCCAATGAGATGGTAATGCACATGATTTTATGAATGGTTGAAATGGACTTCCTGGTCCAAAACGGCATGCCCAATAGACCTTGAAGCACCGATACTTTGGAAAAGTTCTCGATAATTGGCTGTTACTGTTGAGGCTGCCTGTGAGTCATTCGTGCCCAAATCAAAGAGATCAATACTGCACTGACGTAGAATAAAATAACGATGCACTTGTCCATTATACTATAATAAAAAGTGTATGCCGGTATTGAGTTTTCCACTGATACCACAAGACACCAATTTATACGCTGCACTACATTTGTTCAGCTCAATTCATTGTCGCCAAATTGGGCGAAAAGCCAGGAAAGCCAGTGTCTGCCTCGTTGTTCACTAAAGCTTGCTTCAATCCGGTATAAGGACCAGATCTATCCATCAGCACCAATGGGGACTGAACTGTGGCATTATGATGATGTGCATACTCCGATAAGGCTCGTCCCAGATAACCACTAAGTGTGGTTGGTCCATGCTTGGGTGTATAGTTGTAAAATAGTGGATGCCATGCATTGTTCATTCCACGTAAAAGATGTCCATGTATGCTTTTATGTTATGCCTGTTTATTCGAGTAAAAACGCTGCCTCAGTCTATGCAACAATTGCTCATCCCTAGGTTTGTTTTGGCTAAGTTGCACAATACCAAGTACTTTGCGATTGAACTGCTCGTTGTAGCGCTCGATGGGCGTACGGTTGTCGATGTTGATGACGGCTGTTGTTGGATTTTGAGTGTGAAGTGTGTGCAAGATGAGTGGCACATTTAAGTGGGTGTGGCTGGATGTACCACGATTTGCACTCCTGATGTTCGTGTAGATGAAAGTGAGAATTTCCTGCTCCGAGGCTGTTGCAATGCAAATATCCGTGACCACTTGGGCAAATTGTTGAAAAACAGGTGATAGCTCGATCAAACTAAGCAAGGCCGTAGTATTATGAAAGAGCTGCATTTTTTATCACATTAAAGGTATTTTACTTTGATCCTTTCTTCAAACCGTATCGTTTGGATTTAATGATGAAACTGTTTTTCGTAGCAAAGTAGCAAATTCTACTATCCATGGAAGAGGTAAAATGTTTTGTATGTATGACATAATTGGTTGCTTTATTGCTTCTTTTTCACACTTTTAGCTTAATTAAAATCATTTCCCTTGCTACTTTTTTTATTGTGCTGTGGGTGGTAAAGGTCAATGGGATGATAATGAAGCTCATGGGTTCAGCGAATAATTACTTAAAAGAAGTTTTAATAAAATATCCATGTAAAAAGTAATTGGCAATTTTGTGTATATAAAAGATGAGTTATTATTATATTACTTTTACCGCTATCTCGAGGAATTTAATGAATCTGATGGTGTTTGGTATTTCCAAATTGATGTCAGTTTCTATTGGCCTTATTAGGACTATACAGAAGGAGATTTTCATATATTCGTATACTATATTTGTGGAACAACATCAAGACGCACGCCACAAATGGGAGAAGGAGCGCGGCCAAACACCCAAAAAAGGGTGTACGCGCCAATTTTAAATACATTTATATATATTTGGCCCGAAATTCTTGAGATAGTGAAATATCTGGAAGTTAGTAGTTCGATACAGATATGGAAATATGGAGTTGAAGATAAACCAGGCGCT
The DNA here is from genome assembly GCA_037575425.1 of Anastrepha fraterculus. NCBI lineage: Eukaryota > Metazoa > Arthropoda > Insecta > Diptera > Tephritidae > Anastrepha > Anastrepha fraterculus. The sequence goes on along the minus strand of JAYXIM010020872.1, from coordinate 17,013 downwards.
CCAGACTTTGCGGAAGTGTCGGAGAATTTTTTAGCGGAATTTGTGATCTGAAATCAGCCTACGTTATTTGAGTGCACTCTAACTTAGTCAGATTAATTATCACGTAAACGGCTCTAACATGGCCGTTCAAGACTATGATTAAGCGTAGGGAATGAAAGCTGAACATGCTGAATAGTTCAAGATGGGAAGCTGCTCTTTATGCTTCCTCGAATTTGCTTCCTATGAACTTGGATAATCAAGAATAAGCAATAAAGGTGATGTATTCACTTCATTGCTCTGACTTGTGATAAGACCACTAGGCCAAGAAATTGCTGAATTATTTAGACAGTTGTTAGCTAGTCTGCCTTTTATAGAATAATGCGGCGGTTTAGGACTTATTTTTGGTGAACAAATTCCTTCACAGATGACTTCAAGGCACAAACACTGAATGGTGGGGTGCTGTTGGGATAAATTGGCGAACTGTGGAACTGCAGTTAACCCAATGGAACTCGTCCAAAAATCACATTGACTGTTGTAGCTGCCTCGATATCTTAGCGGAATTGTTTGTGTAGGTGAGAAAGAATATGCCACGATTGGTGGTTGCAAGAATTATGGCGGACAATTGGCAATCCAATTTGCATGAATCTCCTTTCGGGAAGAAAATGACGGGTAAATGGGTGCCCTTGCGAGTGGCTCACTTGGACAAAACTTCAATATTTGTCCATTGTGATACTACAGGGTGAGGTGAGGGAAAATGGAGAAGGTAAGGAATCAGACAGGTGAAAGGAAAGGGGGAAGCGGCTTTGGATTAGAGGATGACAACCAACAGTGGCGAAAAAGTGAGAGCCCCGATGTCTAAACCTTTGTGCGACCAGAGCAAATCGGCTGAGAAGAAGGTGTTGGGATGATTCCATCTTGACGTTTAGATAGCTTCTGCATAAAGAACTTGAAGGAATCTAAAGCCTGACCGCATGAACACCTAACGGACAATGACGGCTAAGGATACCTACCAAACTCGAGAGATGCGCCTTTGTTAGCCTTAGGAGCTCCCTCGAGTCCCCCGATCTACCCATGGCCAGACGGATCTCGCGACTTTGCACATTCACTGAGTTGACGTGAGGCCTATCTTTCCAGTAGCAGACCACATGTTCTCAAGGGAACCTTAACCCTCTCATTTTGTGATGAAGCCGTCTCCAGGATCTCCTGTCTAGCCAGCTTAGCTGCCGTAGAAGGTTTCAAATGAGGTCCCTTTTATTCTCTATTCGTCGATAAACTTCTCAGATTTAGCAATAAGTTAGAGAAGTTGCAATGTATTGCAATATATGTGCTATTTCTCGATAAATTTCCCTATCCCTATAAACTCTCTTTCCATTAGTATTTAAATACTTATGTAAAAATTTCACGAACAACCGCCAGATTATGCATTAGATCACCCGATTTGAGTTCTGTTATTTTTCTTTTGTTATGTTGCCACTTCAGTGATAAAGATTGCTACCAAAACGTTATCACTATTGCTTGGCATTTTTAAATCTTATGCCGCATTAAGTAAATCTACCTCGGCGCCTATTTTCGATTTTTTACAGTTTATGAAATGTATTAGAGAATTTTGGATTAAAAATGGATTCAGTGAAGCGAAAACTTTAGAATTGGTTGGCCGTGAATCCAGCGAAAATGACGAACGCAGTGGCAGGTCGTCGACATCGAAAGCTGATGAGAACATCAATAAAATGAAAGAAAAGTTGATCAATAACCGCAAATTAACCGTCAAAGAGCTGGCAGAGGACTCGAACATTGCTAATGCAACCATTTAGAACTTTGTAATTAATGATTTTGGTTTGCGCCGTTTTGGTGCGAAGTAGGTCCCAGATATCCTGAGTTTCATGCAATAAAGGAACCGCGTTGATATCGCCAAAGACATGATCTCCAAAGCTGAATCCGGCACAACATTCATCAAACGCATTATTAATGGAGGCGAGACGTAGGTTTATGGGTACGACATGCAATCTTAACATCATCCGAGGGAGTGGAGAGCTCCGATTGAACATGGACAAAAAAAAAGTGCGTGCAGCGTAGTTCACATAACAGAAGTGAAACTTTCAAGGCAGACAAAGAAAGAGGGAGAGACGCGAGAGAGAATGAGAGAGAGATATAAAGAATATATATCTAAATAAATTCACAACATTTGCGGAAAATACAAATAAACAAAATTTACAAAAAACGGAGAAGGGTCGACCGGTGTAGGTAAACAAATTACCGCAAGGCAATACCAATAAATAAGACGCGGAATGGATAGCACTTTATAGTACGCACAAATACAAGCCAGAAAACGGAAATAAGCGTCAAAAAGTAGGCACCCAAAAAAAAAAAAACGCCAAAAAGGAAGGAACCAAACAACGCCCCAAACAGTAGGCACCAAGGAAATATAACGCCAAAAAGTAGGCACCAAAAATATATCTCCTACATGTTTGCACCAACGACCAGGCGCCAAAAAATAGGCAGTGTTATTTCTCACTAGAAACTATTTCTCAAAAGGAAAAATAGCCCAAAATGTATCCAAGATTTATATTAGGTATAGCTCTCTCTCTCTCCTTTTCCTCTACGTTATATCTTATTCCTCTCTCGCGGAACAAAAATGCCCAAATGGGTTGGTGCGTGATTACCATACGGAATTCAGAGAGAGATCGTTGGTTCGGGTCTTGGTGAAACACCAAAATTAAAAAAACATTTTTCTGATAGCGGTGGCCCGTCGGCAGGCAATGGCAAACCTTCCTCTGCCATGAACAAGCTCCTCATAAAAATATCTGCCGTTCGGAGTCGGCTTGAAACTGTAGGTCCCTCCATTTGTGGAACAACATGAAAACGCAAACCACAAATAAGAGGAGGAGCTCGGCCAAACACCCAAAAAGGGTGTACGCGCTAATCATATACTATATATCATATACAATCATATACATATATATATTATATATATTCTCGCTCGTCCATGAACGCCTAAGAAGTTTCACTTCAAAAAAAAATCAACTGCGTTTTCAATTAAAAAAGAAAGTGATACTCACAGTTTTTATGGATTGCAACGGTGCACCGCGAAAAAGGCAGTCAGACAGTTAAGAAAGACAGTTATTTGGGCGATCTGAGACGTTTGCGTGAAACAACTCGCCAACTCGCGGATTTTGCATCATGACAACACACCGTCGCACAGTGCCATAATTGTCTATGCATTTTTGACGAATAATGAAGCGAGTACCATCCAACAGCCATCGAATGCAAGTTAATGCAACAGAAAATACACTACTGTACCTATGGCATCATCCAATGTATGATGCTGTGTACAGAATCAGTATATAACATACATAAAAAGTATGGTCCTGTTGAACATTATCAACAACCAATAAACAAAAGAAACCAGAGCCTATAAATGGAGGATTAAGCATAGAAATAAGCTGGTCTTCTATTATACTGAAGCATATACATTTCAGCTTAGAATTGATTTAAGTACATCTTGGTACCAATAAAATTATATATTTTTTATGTCCATCCAGAGTACGAATTTAATTTGCACTTGTCAAAAAAGTACTACGGGGATTTTGTGTTTTAACAGCCGAAAGGAAGAAATGTAAAAATAGCAGTAATGGAAGACGACTTGGATGACTATGCCGATAGATGATATAGTTTCAGAAATATTCCGAGAGCTGGATTAAACGCTGGCATCAGTGTGTTGCAGTGGATGGGGCATTAATATCACTTTTGAGGAATAAAATTGTACTTTGGATTTCTTGCAAATATTCAAGGAATTTTTTTACCAAGGTGGTATGAACTGGTGGCCTACTTGGATTCAACCATAAAATAGAATTAACTATTTCAGAAAATTAAGCAGCATTCTTGCTTAATCCCCTGTTATAATGAAGCGCTTTAAGGTTAGTTTTTCGGCCAGGATACGGACCCTTAATGTGGGCGTTTATCAGTTTGACATACACAGTGCCGGATTTACACAAAATGCCGCCCTGTGCACCATTAAGAATGCCGCCCTAATTTTTTAAATTTGTGTGTGCGTGTTTGTATTATAGTAAAAAAAATAGTCGTTATACAATAAACAGGTGTAACAAAACAAATTTTGGGTAGTTTTATGCATCAATTAACAGATTATAGAATAATATTTGATATATTTCAATTTTTATTGTTGAGCAAAATTTGTATTGTTTAATTATAAATTAAGTGCCAGGAAAATGTAATAAATAGCATAAAATATAGTAGTACATCTTAAAAAATAGAATCCAATTGAATCTATATAACAGCATACTTACTTAAACATATCAATCTTTATTAGATGAGCAAAAAAAAGGAATGATTGCTTTTATGAGATCAAATTTTTACACATCACCTTAAATGCGAACACGTCTGGCTTTTCGTACTGCAAACTGGTGTATTAAATTGTCACAATTCAAGCGTTCAAGTAAATCAGACTCAATGCACAGTAGAGCCAGCTATTCAGGCGGTTTTCAGACATTGTTGAACGAAAATGATTTTTTACTCTATTCAGACATAAAAATGAACGTTCTGCGCTGCAGTTTGTTGACGCTAATGTGTTAAATATTCGATATGCTATCTCCACATTTGGAAACTCAGTGTATAACTCGTTCGTCCGCAGAAGTTTCAGAAGGTCAGATGGCGAATTACGTTCTATTTTTCGTTCAGAACAGTACGCGTGAAAATGAATCATTTCGACAGTGAATGAAATCTCAAGGTCTGAAGTATAAGCTTTTCTCAAATATTCCGATCTTTCACGAAATTTCTCGTATAACCTTTCATATGCTTGGTTTCTCTTTCTCAATTCTGAATCAACGTTGTCTAGTATGATATTGAAGGTATTTATTTCTTGATTCGTCAGCTTGTAACTTTCTTCTTCTTTTTCTCGAAACAGTCGTCTGATATTCTTGTATCTGCTGCTACTTTTATTAGTCCACGATAGTCATTAACTACATCAGTAATGTTGATTTCAACTTTCTGTAGTCTTTTACTAACCGCGTGGAATCGTGATAGTAAAAATGCCAAAGAATGTGCATGAATGTTACCTCAAGTCTCTCTAGTTGAATCCTCAGTACTCTAGCTTCTTGTCTCGTTATAGCATTCTCAGTTACATCTTCCTCGAATAAGATCGGAGTTTCAATGATTTTGCCATAGTAGACAAAATATTTTGTTACATCAATACGGTTATCTATGTATTATTAAGAACATTTTTCAATAAAAAAGTATTTGAATGGTTTTACTGTATGCACCTGCTTTCTAACCCTGTTTTAGAAGGACTGTCGGTTTTTAACAATTTAATATACAAAATCGAATGAGTGATGTATTTTTTCCTGCGCCACATTTGCGCTAACCGCACTCTCTCCAACTTCGAAATATTTTTGTTATTGCGAATAAAATCAATTTTTATGGCCTAAAGAAGTCAATGAATAAAATCGCTCTGGCGGGTATTGTGGGCCACGTATTATATAACCATAGATAACGATTATTTCTGTGTGTACGAAGGTTTCTAAAGATGGAATTGCAAACAAACTACTAATTACAACAATTATCATGAATCAACATTGTTTGATAAGTAATTCTCAAAAAAAAAGTTTTTGTCACTCGAATCATATTTATTTATAATATTATATATGAAAAGAAATACTTCATTTTTTCATACACACTAATGCATTCGAGAGATTTTACGTAATTTAAGTAAAAATGTTATTTTATACATTAAATCCATAACGTTTTTCAATAAAAGGTTTGGTTTCCCACAATTTCCGACACTATCGGATAATGTGGGCCAAAACACTTTTTTTAGGACGTATAATTAACGTTCAGAAATTAACTTTTAAATTCTTACAATTATTTCTCGCATAGATGAATGACTAAACTTTCACTGACTGTTAGAAACTAATCCGAGATCAGCTTCTTATTTTCTCCATAAGCGTTTTCCCTAAGGTAGCCCCTAATAGCCGCCGCTCCTCGAGTATAACTTTTTTTTTTTTCAATTTTCTTCTCCTAGTTTTGCCGCCCTTCTAGAATCTGCCGCCCTGTGCGCAGGCACCGTTGGCACTTAGTGTAAATCCGCCACTGGACATACAACTAGGACTAAAAGTTGAGTTGTTTTCGCAATGAGAACAACTTAAAACCTGAGTTCTGATTTCAGTTCAATTCTGCCTGCTTCAATTTGTCCAAAAACTTTTTTTGTGGCTTATTTATGTTTTAGCAAACCAGGATTCAAAGCAACAACTTCCTTCTTCGAGTTTAGTCAAAAAAAATTGGCACTCCAGACTAGTGTGCACAGATATGATACAAATTTATATTAGAAGGTGTCAAACTTTTTAAACTTTTCCGGTGTATAACACCGATTTGCAGGCATTAAATCAAAGCATAGTAAACATCAAAACAATTTGTATTCTGCGGACAATGATGTTGTCGTGGCAGTACAAAAAAAAAAAAAAACACATTTGCACATCTTCAAATCTAGCCAACACCAACACCAACAGTTTTTATGCTCAAATCAATTTTTCAACACATTCGAAACGAAATAATTTGCATCTAATGTATAATTCAGCAAAGGCGAACAAAATGAAAACAACAAAATTAAAGGCAACGAAATGTGAAGAACAACTTTAACAACACAAGCGCAACCATTCAACATAAACTGAAATGAATAATAAAACAAACAAAAAATAAATCATCGCGAATTTCGTCAATGTGACATCAATAAACCACTAAAGAGGCATTCAACCACTTTTGAGTAAAAATCACCAAACGAGCATCAAAGCAAGTCACCTAGAAATCTCGTTAGCAATACAACAAATGACTGGCCGTTGTGTCGATGCAAATGTGCAAACATACATACATACATAGGTAGAGGTACATTGCCACTAACGCTAATATGTCGCCGAACTGAAAAAGGCCGTTCGCTTTAGGTTGGAAGTGAGGAGCAATAAATAACCGAAAATAGACAGAGCAGAGTTAATGGTTTCACATCTGTCAAAAGACGGTACCAAATACATATGTGTATGCATATAGAATATATTGTTAATATGTAAGCATTTATTAGGGATGCCAGTCCGGATACCCAACTCCTTTTTAAGTTCCGAAAATTTTGGGATTGCTGTAAAATATGTAGGTAGGTATTTGGGATACCAGTTCCGATATACCCGTTTTCTTTTTTTGAGTCTCGAAAATTTTGGATTTCCTGGTAAATATGTAAGTAGGTATAAGGTATGGCAATTCCGATATCCCAGTCAGATTCCCGAAAATTTCGGGTTTTCTGGGATATATGTAGGTAGATATCCCCAATTAATGCCAATATTCCGGTGTTTTTTAAGTCTAGAAAATCATGGGACTATTTTCAAGTAGTCCCGAAATTGCCGGGATTCGTAATTTTTTATAAAGCATACGAAAAAGAGGCAACATCTTTTTTTCCTTTTACTTTCTAGCAAATAACGCGAAGTTTGAGCATTTATTTGCGTATGCCTCGGTTGTTAAAATTATCTACATTTTGCCTTACCTGATTTTTATTTTTACAGTAGTTTTTTAGTTGTTCACCAAACTTGCCATACCAAATTTATACACCAAACTATAGAGAGCGAACTAATAATCGTCATTTATGAGAGGTTTCATAATTTCATAGGAAACATTAGGTTCAAGTATTTATCAAAGACGTTTGTTGACAAATGAAAAAATCAGGGTCGACAGAGAAATTTTAAATTACGTTCAAGGTCTCACCTCATCGTGAGTTCGTTCACCAAACTAACGAACTTTAAGGAATAGTCTCACATATCACCTTGTCATGCATTCAGCTCATGAGAGTCGCATATGAACCGAGAATACGTTAGATCTCTACTCGTTTTCAGTAAGATCTCCTGGTATTGGTATGAACGAGAAGGAAAGAAGATGAAGTTAAGAATTCTGCACCTAATGCTGAATGGGATATAATAGTTTGGTAATTGAAGGACTTACTTTAGATCCCTTAGGGCTCTTTAGGGACTTACTTTATGGAATTCCGCTGATAAAATTAGTACTCAAGGCGGAAACTACTACTTGAAGATAGAGTTCCTTGCTTACAATGTGGCAAGAAGATTTGCGACTAATTTCTGCTAACTGGCATTTTCGATTAACTGTTAGCTCAATTTACGAGACACTACAATTTTGGCTCTTGTAATACTATTAAGAAGATAAAATGCCAATGTTAGGAACGAAAGGATAAGAGAGAGGGAGGTTATGTTTCAAGGGGTTGTGAAGCAGACCAAACCATGACTACTTATGCTTGTGACTAGTGATGAAATTTCGTCAGTGTGATATATTAAATACCTGCTATACCCCCGGGTGTAACAAAAAAGTGAGAACTAAAATTTCAAAAACTCAGCCCAGTGAAAGTAAGACAGTTGAGAAGACTGTGCTGAGATGATTCCATCTAATTCTTCACACAGCTGTAGCACAAGGGACTCGGAGCAATACTCAGTGTCGGTATCAGACAATGCCCGGAAAGTACACAATTGGGACTGGTGTCGCAGAATTCATGTAGCAAATCTGATTTTTTACTTACCTCGATGAAATGCTTGATAAAATGTTTATATATTGTATGTTTTTCAATAATTTGGCTCATCCTAATGTGCATACTCACATCGTGCTTTGCAGCTGTTGTTGCTTCAGCAATTGCTGGGGCAGCTACACGTATTGTGACATCTTCGTTGCAACAGCTTCTGGTGGTTAGCACTTTAAAAGCGCACTCATTTCTTGTCAGCATTTAAATTTTAAACGATATTTGGTTGTTAGTTTCCTTTTTTTTCTGAAACTTATTTTTGCCTCGACTTGTTAACAGCTCAGATATACTTCGTTTAATGCTGTTTTTGTTATTGCTATTTTAACACCGTTTCCTGTTGCATACATTTCCATACGTACCCACATAAGTGTGTGTGTGTGTGTGCATCCATTTTATGCTTGCAACATTTCGTCGGCGGTTGTAGCCGCAAGTGACAACGTGTATGTCATTAGCCGCAGTTTATGTTAATACCAGCGCGGCAGGGTTGTTGTTATATTTGCAGGTGTCAGCACTTACTGCTTCCAAATTCTAGTCAGCTTTACAAAAACGTGCCACAAAATTTGTATTCTGCAACATGTTGAACATGGAAATGTGTTAAGTAGTACGAGTGTGTGTGTATGGATGTCTATGCGTGTGTATGTATTAATATGACAAGCTCATTGGAAGGCATACACTCATACTATACATAGTATAATTCGCAATTTGCAAATGTGTTGCAGACGCTTCAACCAACAACTAAATACATGGTACTTCTGCAACAAAGGGTAGCAATTTGTTAAAATAATTGTGTTGCAAATGTTGGTGACAATCGCCCAATAATTGCATGTGAAACAAATTTGATTTGAAAATGTTGCAGTGCCTAACGACTAACTGCAGGACTCATTCTACGTTTGGTCGCATATACCCGTAGTGGAATATTTTGAAGGTATGGGAAGAGCCATAGGTCATAATACTAACAAGAAGTGTACATTGGGGTGTGTAATTTTTTTTTTACTTTCTGTCTTTATAGCCATAACTGCCTCTTTATTTTCCAAAAATATCACTGATTATTTTTTTGTGACTTTTGCCAAGGGGAACCCTTTTAAGGGGGTAGTATGGTTAATTCGGTGTAAAACAAGCATATTTTTCGAAATTTTTTTTGTCGACACAGTTGATTTATTAAAAATTTTAAAATTACTTCATTATAAAGTCATATTTAAAGAATATTGTGTGAAATTTTCATTGATTTTTATGAAGAAATGAGTTGGTGGCAGCGAATCTTCGCGGACGTCTCATAAAAAAGTTTTATTGCGGTGTCCCTCAGAACTCATTACTGGATCAACTAAAATCAAAAAACCAAATTGATTTCATCAGCTAATAAAGTTTCGCAGGTAACAACGTCGAATTTTTTTTTTTTTTTTTTTTTAATTTTTTAAAGCGCTTTGAAGTCAAAACACCGATTTTTCATAAAAAAAACTTGAAAACTTTGTTGTTTTAAAATATGACTTTTTACCCCGGGCCCGGAGTTCTTAGAGGGGCCCGGACTCGAGAGCAATTCCGAATTATATGAAGTAGACATAATTGGAAAGGGCCCGCATTTGCAATTTTTCCCCGGGGCCGGGTACTCTCTCTACGGCCCTGGCTGTTGGGTCTGAGTTGCTCTATTTACGAATCATAACTGTGGTTAATTGTGTTTTAGTCATTATACAAGACCTTGTTTTACCTTCACAATCAGCCGTGTATAGCTTGTAATTAGGTGTCCCAAAAATATGCCCTCCATTGATCCATGACTTCCGAATGAGGACAAAATCAGGGTTACCTGTTGCCAGGCGATTGATAAGGGTGTGTGCGTAAAGATTTATATGAAGAAGACACATTCCTTATGGTGGTATTCATATCTTCCTATGAGTCGCTTAAAAGCTCTTTCTCTGTGTTTGTTGTACTCAAACCAGCTTTAAGCCCGGTTGCTATACTTGCACTCATTTTTTCTAGTCTAGCTTTCAGCGCAGACCCTGACGAACAGTACCCAACTTTTAAATCGATGCTCGCGGCGTCGCTCAAGGAGTCCTTAGGACCTTCTTCAGCATCATTTGCTTCAATCTCTGATTCTGATTGGTCGGTAGCATCATCATCTGTCTTATATGCCCTGACCCTCACTTTGTCAAAACCGTAGCTTATGACCCCTGCGAGGGATTTGTGAGTAGCGCCATTACCTGCGGCTTTTGTTGCCGCGTTAACTAATTCCCAAGTTGCCATTAGTAGGCTTGGACCAGATGCACTTGTAATTTGTTCCGGGTCGGAGGGTGTAGGGATCCATACTCGTGGCCTCAGTCGAAACGGGATATCCCTATTGTTGACTACCACGAATCTCGCCCCAGGGTAAACTTGTCCGACCTTAGCTATTGCTGCTTTCTATGGCTCTACCGGTCTTTAGTCGGTCTGGTTTTGATTTGGCCTTGATACCAGCCAGCACCAATACATGATGGCATAGAACCCGGGTTGCTTAGCAGCACTTCCAGCGTCATATTTGTTGAAGCGGTCATTGGCCCCTGGGAATTCTTCTTTCGGATACACTCTTATTCAGTACGCCGATGCTGATGCGATTGCATAACACTTCCCCAAACGATTTGTTGGGTGAAATGTAAGATTTTTCGGCCTTTTGCTGATAGTTTGATCTCTTCAGTTGACCTTTGTCTTTCGGTCGGTCTCTCAAGAGTGAAGTTAACGAACATTTCCCTTGCCAATGTAAGCTTATTGGGCCATTAAATTACATCTAATAATAAAAAAAATGTATTAATATGATTATGAATACCAATTTTTACTAGGAAAGTGTCCCATGATCTCAGAAAATGTATAGGTATATAGTATAAATTTTCAAAATATGCTTTATTTATTTAGCTCTGTTCAGAAACTAAACTTAAGAGCACTATTGGTTTAATGTTAGCCCTTAACTTCTTGTTGCCGCTGTTGGCTGCGCTGCTGGCAATACAAGTGAGTTTAGGCGTAGTAGTGGTGCATAGTCTGCTCTCACACAGGTTAGGTTCTCACACAATTGTGTGATTCGGCGATTTCTGCTATCGAATCTTGGCTCTCCTACGAAATTTCAATATTCGCCCTATTTTTTGAACACACCTCGTATTCTCCTCAATGAATCATATTTTACTGTGGAAAACTTTTGTTTCTCTGAAAGAAAGTTGAATTCAAGCAACAGTTAATATGAACAATACTCAAATACCACTAAAAGTATGTTCATTCATTTGCTATCAATTAACATTTGGAAAACTTTAGCGCTTAACGGCAAACTTAAAACCCTCTCAATTATTGCCAAGTGCTTTCAATAGTCAGTAGTAGGAGTTGACCGTGGAATGAGCTACCGCTTTATGCTAGTCAGCGTTTATATTCTAACAGCTCTGCTGGGACTTTGCTGTGACTTCGCTTTTATGGCCAGGAATATTACGGCAGTGACCAATCAGGAGCAAAGGCGCAGTAAACCACCATCAGCTTGTATGGTCAAGAAGGGTAAATCGTCAGTATATCCACTCCAAACTGACTTGGCGTAGCGCATATAAAAATTATGATAATGTGACTGTTTCTGAAATAATTACGCAGACATCTAAGCGAGCATTACATGGTTCGTACAGGACAGATCGTACGAGTTTTTACAGTTTACAACCTTAATTATAGACAAACCATAACTTTTTAAAACGAGTTATTTAGTGTACAAAACGTGTTTGAAAATATTCGCATATCTTTGCAAATCAAAAAAAAAAAAATTATATATTCGTACGGGACAGCTCCAGTCTACCACTACTCTGAGTTATAGTGAATTAAGTGAAATTTCAGCGAAACTAATAATATTAACAAGAAAACGAAAATGACATTTGATTGTGATTGTATTCGAGTTTATTAGCACAACAAAAACATTTAAAACATATTTAGTTTAAATGACTTATAGTGTAAAAATGAAAATGTTCGTACGCGACGCGTACGAAATTCAGCTCTTAAATTTTGATTTTAACGTTCTCTAAAGGGAAAATTTGATGCTGTTGTTATCTTGAGCATGGCTTTTACATGTAACTTCACGCCCATTTGCTAATATTTCGTGAAATTTGGATACTCCGGGTACAGGCTTGGACGATTCCCAGGGTCGAACATCCCGAATTTTGTCAGCTATTTCGGATGCAGCAACTTTTGCGAAATCATTCGCGTTTTGGATTACAGTATTGCTTCCTTGGCTACGGGCTTTTTGATTAAAAAGTCTTTTTATATTGCCACCGACTCCGTCTACAACTCCCTTACCATGGGAAGTGGCAAAATACTTCCATTCGAATTGTTTGCTATATCTTTAAGAGAGATATACCAATATATATATATATATGGTCTCGTATATAACGATTTTTGAATTCAGAAGAAGGACCATCACTCCATATAACTTCTTTAATTATTTCGCCATGATCTGCTGCAATAATTGTATCATACAAATATGTCACGAAGGCGAATATATTGTCTTTATCTTTTTGCTTTTTATCAGAGCATATCACAAAAGTTTTACATTGTGCCATGAAAAATGAAGCAGCGGTAAAAAGAGTAACACTTTCCCTGCTCCATAAAGCTGACTGCACCTCGTTTTGATATGCGCAAGAATAAGACATAGCAAAATCAATTTGAAGTATTCTTGCATGTTCATTATTTTTATCGCTTTGAATTGCTTCTGCTTGTACTCTTTTTATATTTATGTGATACATGACATATGGTAAGTCGGATATAAGGCTTTCGTGTAACTCTCCATAACTGATTTCTTCTGTCTTCAGTTTTACTCGTTGATCGTCTCCTTTTTTCCATTGCTTATAAATTATATTTTTTCCTGGGTCATAAGGTATTACTATTTTACTTCCAGTTTTACATGTATCGCACACATTTCTCCAACAGCTTGAATCAAGGGCCGTATCACAGAGAATGTTGCTCCAGTAGGAGCTATTGTAGCTTATTTTCAAACACTTCAATTTTAGAATAAAATTCTCGTGAATCATATATTTGCACTGTTCTCATGGCGTGTCTTTTCATAACAAAACATTTTTCGGTCGTAGTGCACAAAATCTAGAAAACTCTATTTTTATGTTCGGAAACTCTTCCTAAAATATATAAAAAACTTCTTTTAAAAATAAGGTTAGGTAGTGCTTTTGTAATGTAAGTTTTTTACCGTTAGTCCAACAGACCATTGTGTCGTTCATGCCCGGGCATGCATAAACAATGTCTGGACGAAAGTAAAAATCTTTCACCATTTTGGTGGTTTCGTCATCGTTAATTGGTTCATTTATAGATTTATTCCTAACGTTATCAATACTAAGTCCAAGTTTTTTTGCCACACCCGCTACAACAGCCTTTTTTTAGTGGGTGAACTGGGTAGACTTCGCTTACATTTCTGTACAGCCTTAGCATACGTTTGCTTACATTTGTATGGAAAACATTCAGATTCGCAATCACCAACAATATTTGAAGCAACCTCCCTGTATTGGGTTTGGCTCAACTTTTTGGCTCTTTGGACTCTCTTTTTTTCTTTTTCGTACTTCTTCCTCTTCTGTATTTCTTCCTGGGTCATGGCTTCAATTTTTCTTTTCCTCCACTGTTTCACTCTTTCACTCTGGACCTTTTTTTCGTTTCTCGTCTCTCCATTTTTTATAACGTGACACGCTATGGTTGTTATTATTTTCACTAATTTTCTCCATTTTTTAGTTAAAAGAAAAATTTATATGCCGTGTTCGTACGGGACAAAATTTAATGACTGAATATTGAACTGATTTGCGATGCAAACTCAATCAATCAAATCAATGCTTTACAAGTAAAAAGAGCACCAGTAGTTTGCTTTAAATGTAAAGTAATCGAAACAAATAAGTTACTCGGATGAGCACAAAAATTACTGTACAGTGTTAAATGCGTTCGTAAGGGACATCATAGAATCATTTTTTTTAAAAGAGCATATCTGCGTTGTTCATAAATAAACTTTTTTTCAATATTACGTTTCAAAACGTAAAAGTTTGTTCTTTTAACACCAATTACACAGGTCGACACTGAAAATGATTCAAGCATCGGACCCGGCCTATCTTATAGATTTTTCATCGCTGAATACGAATCTGACCTTAAAAAGTTTCCATCACGTCAAGATTTTGAAAAAAATTAGTTCAAAAAGTCAAAAAAACGTGTTTTTGACCATTTTTCACCAAATGTAGTGGATGAACCTGAGGTGATGGAAGCTTCTACCTAGCCTTAAACTGAAGCCTGAACCTTCAGTTGTAAGATCCAAATCGAAAATACCCTGAATCAATTGTAAATTTTGATGTAGCACAATTTTTTTAACTGGTCGCGCACGATTTTCATAGGTGCAGACATGCAGGCTAGTTAGCCTTATCATAGTGGTGCGCTGCCTTGTACCTTTTACCTATCATGTTTTTAGTTATTGGGTTTGCTTAGCACGATTCGGAAGTTGTAATTTCAAAATTCTCAATTTCTTAATATTAGAATCTGACCTTTACCTACATCAGATATTTTTCAAATATATAAGTTTTTTGGTTTTTATACTTTAACTGATTCCTCAGGTTTTACTATGCCTAGAGTTTGTAAAACGGATCCAAATTTATTCTGTTACATTTGTGGACAGTTTATGACAAGAAAACAGAGACGCACATTAACTGCTACTAAAGAGTCATATGAATATTATTTTAGTTTAAAAATAATAAATTCTGATAAAAGTTGGACTCCAAACTTTTGCTGTAATCATTGTACATCAAATTTGTTTTTATGGAGACGAGGACAGCGTCCTTCCATGTCTTTTGGTACTCCAATGATATGGAAAGAACCAATAGATCATTTTACTAATTGTTACTTTTGTAGTATAAATACTTCTGGTTATTCTGGGAAGAATAAATGTAAAATCGAATATCCAAATGTATCTTCAGTGACTTACCCGCAAAATCACAGTGAACTCTTACCTGTACCAAAACTACCAAAACTTGCTCAAGAAGACGATTTAGTGACAGATAAATGTACTTATTTACAATCAGTGGATGGTTGTAAAGAACCAGAAGAAATGTCCGATTCTGAGTGTTTTGATACCATTTCTGATCAACCAATTCTTATAAATCAGTCAAAACTAAATGATTTATTTAGAGATCTGAAATTATCAAAACTTCAGAGTGAGTTACTTTGTTCTCGGCTAAAAGAATGGAACATGCTTGAACCCGGAACTTTTATAACTCACGTTAGAAAGCGACAGAGAAATTTGGAATCGTATTTCTCTATGAGTGGTGAACTTGTCTACTGTAATGATGTTGACGGCCTTATGATGGAATTAGGAAGAGAACATAAGCCATGTGAATGGCGTTTATTCATAGACGCATCCAAAGACAGTTTAAAGGCAGTTCTTCTGTTTAATGGAAATTTATATCCATCTGTCCCTGTTGCTCACGCTGCTAAAATGAAAGAGACATATGAAAATATGAAAGTGCTTCTAGATTGTATTAACTATTCAAACTACAAATGGCAAATTTGTGCAGACTTAAAAGTTGTAGCAATTGTACTTGGCTTGCAAACTGGATATACGAAGTTCTGCTGTTTTCTTTGCGAATGGGACAGTAGAGCAAGAAATAAGCATTACAAAGTTAAAGCGTGGCCTAAGAGAAAGGAATTTATTCCAGGAGCCAAAAATGTCTCAAGTAAACCTCTTGTTGATTCAAATGACATCATTTTACCACCACTTCATATCAAACTTGGCCTGATGAAAAATTTTGTAAAAGCCATGGATAAAACTGGTAAAGGATTTCTACATTTAAAAGAAAAATTTAAATATCTGAGTGATGCTAAGTTGAAAGAGGGCATTTTTGTTGGTCCAAAAATTCGCCAAGTGTTAAAAGATGAAGAATTTCAAAAAAGCTCACTGCTAAGGAAAAAGCTGCCTGGATATCATTCAAGGAAGTATGCGCGAATTTTCTGGGTAGCAGACGATCTGACAAGTACAAAACGTTAGTTGCAAATATGTTGAAAAACTATGAACGCTTGGGCTGCAACATGTCCTTGAAGATACATTTTCTTGACTCGCATTTGGATTTTTTCCCACAAAATTGTGGAGACGTTAGCGATGAGCATGGTGAGAGATTTCATCAAGATATAAAAACTATGGAGAAAAGATATCAAGGAAAATGGAATCCTAGCATGCTTGCTGATTACTGCTGGGGCTTATTAAAAGATGATGATTGCAATTATTCTAGAAAGTCACAAAGATTAACCTTCCCAAGTCTGCCGAATAAAAATCAAATTTTAGAAAATGAAAGTACTCAAAACTAAATTCTTTATCCTTTGTGTGTTTCTTCTTATTCCTTAAAACCTTGAGAAAACTTACAAAGATTAGAAGCATCCGTGAAACTTGTATTTGAAGAACAAATTGTGGATTCAAAAAATTCAAACAAAGAAGGAAGAAATTCCTTTCTAAGGAATAA